>OY720450.1:65243844-65586344 GCA_963082715.1 Harpalus rubripes
AATATACGTTTTTATTAATTATTTCATTAAAATGCTTATTATCCACGCATATTTTCAATTACTGAGCGCGAAAGTTATTTTAAACAATTTTTTATTTTTTTGTAAATGTTAACAAGATCAATTTACTTATGTGTCCAATTATTAGTGGATTTACAGCAAGTATAGATGGGGTGAAACTATGTTTTTGCTCCTCTTCCCTTATGTATTTTTTAGCGCTTTTGCTTTAATTTCATTTATTTAAAAATGTTTCAATCATGACATTTGCATCAAGGGTTAAGTTTCGTTAAATGTTTATTTTAGTTTCACAATGACACAATGTAGGTTAAATCAAGTCGCTTTTTATTTAAAAAAAAAACATGTTTAAAATAATATATCCACATAAAATTCATAGTTACTTAAACTACATTTAATTTATTTTTCTGTATTTATTATTAATAAGAAATATATTTCATGAAATATATTTGTTTTTTAAGTCAAAATCTAAACTATAATATAGAAAAACATAAATGCTATAATGCAACACAAATGCCCGTATTCATAACAATCCGTAACAAGGGCAACGCTTCGTTATATTCAAAACGCTTGTATTATAGCAAATTTTTTATACATAAACATTCGTTATCCATAACAACCGTAAAAGCTATCGTAATATTTAACGACTAGAATTTCGGCTGTAATACGTATAACGGCGCGTTAAATAAGAATTTTTTTGTTGAAATTCGATGCATGTAATTTTGACATAGACATATCAAGTGTATATTTTAATTTATTACAATTGTCATAAGATACGTTTAATTATAATATGATTTAAGGATATTACTAAATTACTGGAAAATGTAATCTTTCTTATCGATATATTATTACCAAATATCACTATAACTTTTTTCAGTATTGATTTTTGTGTGATTTTTTTTCCAGACATCATTTTACAGTTTCATATTTTCTGAATCAGATTTCACATGTCTATTAACATTTTCTTCTATTAAATCTGGTAGAGTATCAATGTCCACATCACAAATATGTTTTTCCTTTATCATTTTCTGCACCTGATTCACCTTTACAACCGCAAAATGTAAAATATATTGTCAAACCCTGTGCACATATACAAATATCAGTGTCAAATTTGAAATTTTAACACAATGTTTTGTATTTGTTTTACCTGATGTTAGTATTTAATATCAAATATCAATAGGAATTATTGAAATCTTTCGTCACAAAACGAAGAGTTATATTTTGTTTTTAAATTTTGTGAATACTATTTAACGAATATTAAATTATTCTAGTTCGTTTTGTTACGAAGCGTTATATTGACTTTTATGAATACTGGCAAAACACAATAAATATTAAATAAATTCAAATCCGCAATCAAAATTAATGGAACAATAAACAAAATAAAGGCCCGGTTTTTTCACCTCTTGATAAAGTATCAGTTAAGTTATCTGCCAGATAAATGAAAAATATCGCATCAAATAATTGACGTGTATATAATTTTGTCGATTTACGCTGTAATATCGATGCGATATTTTCATTTTATCTGGCAGTTTAATTAACTGACACTTTATCCAGAGGTAAAAAAAACTGGGTCTAAAAGTCGAAAAATGCAGCGAACCAAAAAAAAAATTACAAAACTTTCAGCGAATATAAAGAAACAAATATGTATTTCTCGACTGGATCAAAGTAATGCTGGGAAAACTTGGAGAAAAACAGTCTGATAATTTTGACAGTATGGTTTGTAATTCAACATTTAAAAAAAAATCAACTGAGTGTTTACATTTCCCTGAAGAAGGCATAATTGGTGCCGAAACGTCGGCTATGTAATAAATTTTTCAAACGTTTTCATCAGACTGTATTATCCAAGTTTTCCCAGTATAAAGAAACAACCTTACTTTTTAAACGTCAGTTACAACAACAGAATACTATCATTCAAATTGCTGCCAATGCAAAGTGACAGTCACATCCCACACGTGGATTGGCCACTGAACAAAGATCACGTGTGAGCCCGGGATCCATACATACATAACGAACGAGTAGATATGTTATGTATTATATTTTCATCAAATTCAATCATTGAATCTTATTATGACGTGTGCTGAAAAAATGAATATTGTGTCAATTTATGTAAATCCATTTTCAAAAATTCCTTATATTTCAGAGGTGAAAATAACTTCTAAAATTGTTTTGAGATACGTGACATGTCAACTGAATATCTTATAAAAGAAATATTTGATTAAAGATATGTCTCCAATTCCGATTTTGCCCTATTGAAAGAAATGTATAATCTTCTTCCAATTGATTTTTGTCTGCTTGCGGAGATATGGAATATTCTACGCACTGCGTATGTGAAAAATTTGAAGAATAAGAGTTCCTCGTTCTCTCCCAAAAAGAATTTATTTCATTTTCATAAAAACTCAATTTCAGATATTCAAATTCGCCTCAACACATTTACGTAAATTTACATTTATATCACTTTTCAGAATCACATGACTCTGTACTATCCCACTAACATAATGTGTTAATATTCTATAAATTGAGTACAGGTCATTCTCATAGAAATAGGATTAGTTTTTTCATTATTTACGCTTAATGAATCACAGATAATCTCACACTTTCTTATTTATAAAGGTCTGTTATCTGCTAATTAATGTTAATAATTTATTCTTCATAGCGACAACAAAGAACAAAGAAGTAGATTTAATTAGAGATTGAGATAATATTTACTAGAAAATGGGGTCATTTACCATATTTTTTTATTTTTATTTTCTGAAAGTTCAACTTCATATATAGTATTTAGTCTCTGTCCGATTTAAAAATTATATGTAATAACTGAGAAATTAATTTTTTAAAATTGTATGTATTACCTGAGTTCATTTTTGATGACGTAGAATTCACGGAATGACATTAATGATGGAATTATCCGACCAAACCCGAACCTGTATACTCTTAACAAGATGTTTCAGATAATAACAGCTGCTGTCATTGTCAACCACATGATATGGTATCATTGTTTGTGATTGCTTGAGTTGAAAGTGTGTCGAAATTGACCCTGGTTATACCAATAACGAAAGCTGGGATTCTTCCACTTGTTTTATAATTTTTTAGGTTACCGCCAGTCAATTTAAAATTTGTCCAATTTTCAGCATCGGATTCCAACTGGAGAATGTACAGAAAGTTTTCTGTAAATGTTTATAATTGTTATTTTATAAATATACCTACATCAAAATGATCTTCACAACAATACAATGTTCTGTGTTTGGTAATTTCATTGACCGTACACTGCCTCAAACCACATTTTACTAATTGTATGTTTACTTGGAACGTGAAAAAATATTTTCGTAAATCGCACTAATTGCATGTGAGAATACGGGCCTAAGATCACAGTGAAGTTGGCACCCCCATTTAGGTATTAAGAGCAATAGCAAGCTTTATTACAAAAACCAAAAAGTATATACTTTTTAAATTTACATATCTCGCTTATACAAAGGGCTGATTGAATAATACTTGATGTGCTAGACGCAGAATTTTATTCTCTAAATCTCTTATTTGAAGCATTTATTTCTAAAATTAAAATAAAACCATTTTATTCAAGAAATATTGTTAACAACTACAGGTAATATATCACTTCCGGTTAGCCTATTTTAACCAAAAACTACTATGTTATTCCCATTGACATCAAAGTCTTATATACCAAATTTGAAAACTTTGGATTATATTTTAAAATGTTTTTTCATTAAAATCTATTATAGGACGTACGTACGAACAGACGTCACGACGAAATTAGTCAAAATGGAGTCGGGGATGGTCAAATTGATATTTCTGCTGAAATCTGAAAACCAAAATTTTTCACGATTACAATACTGCCTTTACTAAAAAACTACATAATTTTACCCAAGTTATGCCTTGAGTAAATGTGGACAAAACTGGGCATAACTTGGGCAAAATTGTGCAATAGTTTTTTTTACTTTCCGTCGCCTTTAGGTAAAGAAGGTATTGTCTTTGGTCAAAAAATTCGGTGGTTTGTTTTTGATGAATAAGCACGTTTTAGGGTCCCTAGAATACGATTTTACAATTTTTACGATTATGTCTGTCTGTCTGTCTGTCTGTGTGTGTGTGTGTGTGTGTGTGTGTGTGTGTGTGTGTGTGTGTGCGTGCGTGCGTGCGTGCGTGCGTGCGTGCGTGCGTGCGTGCGTGTGTGTGTGCGTGCGTGCGTTTGTTGCCTGCGTGTGTGTGCGCGTGTGCGTGTGTGTGTGCGCGCGCGCGCGCGACTCTAATACTACAATTTCAAAAATTATAATTCTTTCGTATTCCTCTTCGTGTGAAGAGCTGATTAGATTTTAGTTATAATTGGTCAACTGGAAGTACCCTCATTTGAAGATTTTAACAGTTTTTCTTGAAAAAACGATGTTAAATATCATTTTTTCACATTTAATGTTATGTTATAAATGACGATTAAATGTTAGCGCTGAAAATTAGAATATTAAAACACATTTATCATCAAACCGGTATATACAGTATTAATACAAAAAAAATAACAAATCTAGATGACCGTCGCCTGGCCGAACCCGGTCACGCGGAATCCTCCTTCACGCCATGATTATTTCTGTAAAAGAATTAACACATGAGAAATACTCAGTGAGGAGGCAATCATTTACAAAAGGTACAGGCATTCACACACCGTACACACATGTTGGCAACTACGGGCAGTACCGCCAGTTACTACGGAACCTCTGCCGCTTCGGTGGTGATCCGGGAACACATCCACAGAGATCACTACAGCCCAAACTGCTGCTAACGTTGGCGACCCAGAAGCGGGTCACTACAGCCTTTCCCTGCTGCTGCCGCTGGCGACCCCCGGGTCCACACGGGCGGCCACTACGGAACCTCTGCCGCTTCGGTGGTGATCCGGGAACACATCCACAGAGATCACTACAGCCCTAACTGCTGCTACCGTTGGCGACCCAGAAGCGGGTCACTACAGCCTTTCCCTGCTGCTGCCGCTGGCGACCCCCGGGTCCACACGGGCGGCCACTACGGAACCTCTGCCGCTTCGGTGGTGATCCGGGAACACATCCACAGAGATCACTACAGCCCTAACTGCTGCTACCGTTGGCGACCCAGATGTGGGTCACTACAGCCTTCCCTGCTGCTACGCTGGCGACCCTCGGGTTCACACGATGCGGCCACTACAGTACCCAGTACTGCTCACACGCACACTCACAATCATACACATGCTAGATTAACTCTCTCACCTGAATCACTATAATATCGATGTTCTCACACTGAAATCTAGAAATAAACTGAAATAAAATACGTGAATACCAGTATCATTAATTGTAGCTCTTATCCAACAACATCGGTTACGTACCTAAATAACTAATTAGAGACAAAACATAATAAATTTAATAAAATTAATCTTACGCAAAATAATATCTGTGACAGTTATTATAAATATTAAAGAATATTTTATTCTCTATACTATTTGAATGCATTTTATACTTCATATTAAATGGATATAGAGTTAAAAAAATGTAAAGAAATTAAGTATCATATATTTGCCAGCTATGCTGTAACTCTGGAAACAGCAGCTATATTCAGAAAATTCTGATTGAAAGGTATCAGTTGACAGTATGTTTGTGTAATAATTTGACTCGAAATATAGAATCTTTTGCTCAAAACTTTCTGTATGGAATTTGTATAAAATACATACCTACAACTGCCTTAAGGTAACGTACAAGAAATAAAATCTTTTGCAAGGAACTTTCTGTTTGACATTTATACAAAATACGTAGAACTGACGCACAACTGACGGAAGGTAATGTGCTGGCCACAACAGATTTTTTTCTCTTAATTCTTACATATGGGGTGCCATAACTTCACACGCCACCCGCCTTAAAAGTCCAATTGCCAATTGAAATATCTTTCATCTTCGTACAAACGCACGTGATTTCTATTTTACGTGGCATCATAAATTGAAAGTAGTATTATTTGAATTTCGGACATCAAAAAGATAATAGCAGAAGTAGTAAGAATTTGGAATATAGTTAGTGTGTGTCGGCTCCGGTGGCTCAATGGTTAGAGCAACGGCTCGTAGTCATGAGTACGCTAGGGGTTCTGGGTTCGAAGCCCACTAAGGCATGGATGTTTGTATATGTAAACCTCTCTGTAATTGGGATTTAATCCTGTTGAGAGGTTTTTTTTTTTAAAAAAAATGATGTTAAGGGAATTAAAAACTAATATTTTAAAAACCTATAACTTTTTTAAACTTTAATAGACCTTATCATTTAGTTTTAAAGTCTAGTTTTATTATAATTCACCCATTTTCTATTTTGTTACTATGATGGAGGACCTCTCCACAGAATTTGAAAAGGAAATTTACATTTTTTAAATTTTATTGTTATGATTTATAGCTCTACTATTCCTCAATGTCGTAACAATATATTATGACATATTTCGCGATTTTATGTAACCAAATTTCATACGTATCTCCATTTCAATATCATAGCAATTTCCTATGGGCTATATAACAAAACATTCAGGTCAGTGAATGCGTTATATGGCATATCAATATCTTGGTTCATTTTTATGCAAACCATAAAACGTTGTTATGTCAAGCTGATGTGAATGTGAGTGATCTAAGCTCAACGCACCGGCTTCTGATCTGACATCTGACACACTCATCTGAGACTCGGTTATGGCAATATCCCCTTTCGATTTCAAACTGTAATATATTCCACAGGAATATGAAATATGTGCAAGAATCTTCTTTATATACACGGGTCACCAAGGTAAAGTTCATCGAGTCATCTTTCAATTTTCTAAAAACCTTGAATATGAATATTATTATTACAGATATAGCTCTTACAATATAACTGAAACGTGTTCTAAATTCAAAATTTTATAGGTAGGTTATTTGTACAATTATCAGCATACTAAAATTAACTTAGAATTTATATGAATTGGTTGTTTTGAAAAAGTGTCTGTATGGTATTCTTTGATTATTACAAATATTAAAAAGTTATTAAAAATATTAAAGTTGATTGGTAAATCAGAGGAAAAAAGCAAAAAAACATGTTATAAATTAATTGTTGCAAAAGATATAAAGTATTTAAATTTTGCTGATGTACTAGTTGTGTTACCAATGGGAGGCCAGTTGAAATTCCTACTCCATGCTCGAATGTGATAACAGGACAGATGCTCGGGTCTACTTCAGATCGTTCGGCAGTGTTCTGGTAATAAAATAATGAACTACAAGTCAACTTGTTTATTATTGTGTATAATATTGAAATTTGTTAATTAGTATTTGTGTATATAATCGACATACGGGTGGCGTTCGAAATCCGTTACATATGCATTAAAACTGAAAAACTTTTTGCACATGTTTGTGGATACCTATTGCATCATAATAATAATTAATTGTTCAGAATTAATAAGGAATAAAGTTTACATTATGATTTTTGTGGCATTGTGGTAATGTTCTTGCTTGTTATATTAAGGGTAGTGAGTTCGAATCCACCTCGGAATCCACCGAACCTTTATATATTTATTTTTTTATTTTTTATTTTAATGTTAAATACATATTAATTTTAGTATAACCAATTTTATCTGATTATGTTAATTAAATGAAGAAAAAAATTTGAAAGATAAGGAAGTTTGGTAGATTTGAACCCTCCACCTTTAACATAAGATGCAAAAGCTTTATCATAAAGCAATGAAACAACTCTTACCAAACCTACTTATATGAAGTATAATAATGACAATAAAAATATGATGTCAAACGCCATCTAAATAATTTAAGAATGTCAAACTGTTTTTGCCATACAAGCAAAAATATGTAATCGATTACTTAGAATGGTTTTTTAAAATAATTTTCTTACGTTTACAATTAAATTTATTTTATTTCCCACCTTTTTCAGTACGTACTGAACACCGCCTCGAAAACCCATGAATCACTGATTGCACACCGCTCGTACTGTACAACTAATACCTACGTCTCTATCACGTGACACAACAAAATCAAATTTTAAAAATTAATAATTCGCTTATTAAAACGAATTTTTACATGTACTCTTAGATATATCTGTTTTAAGAAAGAAATAAACAAATATTCTAGGTTACAAAATTTTAGAGGTGAAGCATGAAACAACTAACACGTTAACTGCGGATCAAAAATAAGGTAGTATTGCGTTACTGACGATATATATCGCCGGCGATGTGTAATTTGTTTTTACTGTTGTGCGATACATATCTCCGAGGATATGTACTAGATGTTGACTTTAGTTCCATCTTGTGTACAGATAAGTAACCTTACAGCTGTTTTCAAGTATCTATCTTTTACGGTTAAATTTGAACTTATTTAGACTCAAGCCGTACATACTTACAGGGACTCCAACCGCCCATATTTAATTTAAATTGAATACATGGAAGATAAAGTTATGTATATAAGAATTTTAATTGTTTTATTTAACAAAAATAACATGTGACATATTCTGGTAATAACAATAACTAAATACAAAGTAAATTTACATTATTTTTCCACTTCATTTCAGGGAAGTGTTTTTTTGCTAATTCAAGAATATTTTTTTGTTGTTGTCTGACAATCTTATAAAAAAATAAACTATAATAAAGGTTTAGCCTGACAATGAAAAGAAATAAAACGCACGTTATTATAACAAGTTCATGTAGGTTTGTACAAATCTCCGGCGATATGTATCGCACAGAAATAATAAATAATTAATTGTGTGCGTTACATATCGCCCGAGATATGTACTATATTATTATAATCTAGTAATCCTGTAAAAAAGGACATTTAAAATGCTACAAGAATCGTTAAAATCGGCCCACAAATAAACTTATATACTCTCCGCACCTGAAGAATGAAATGGCGAAATTCGCTTTTGCATGATGTCACCATCTGGTTACATATCGCGGGCGATATGTGTCGCAGTTAACGTGTTAAGTAGGTACACAGTTTTCAAAAAAAAAAATACTTCAACATGCTTCAACTAACAGTTATAGAAATTAATTGTACGCATCTTTTATTTGAAGTATTTTTGTCTAAAATAGTTCATAAACGATTGATAGAGAGATATACAGTGCTAGTCAACTGCTTGCTAATTACATTAATCTATTGCTCATACTAACGTTTATTGTTTTCTACAATTGCGGAAAACATGGTTTTGAAACAGCTGCATTGACTAAATATTTTGTAAATTCATATAGGTTTCTAATGTTTTCTTCTTAATATTGTACCATTATTAATAGATATTGATTGTCAGTAGCATTAGCAATTATCTATCAACTCTATCAACATTTGAATTCTTAAACTAGGTAACTGAGGAATTGTGTTTATAATAACAGACTACAAACTTAGTAAAAATTAAATTCTTCAAAATTTCTTTTTTTTGTCAATTTTTGGTGACTTTGAAACGCGGTAGCTCGCTATCTAATGGTTATAAAATAAAATATTTCAAACAATAATTGTAGAGAAATTTGTCCACAAATATTTCAAAAATACTAATTTTTTCGTGTGATTTTGCCAAGAAGGCGAAAAGAGCGAAAGTGAACCAAGATTATAAACTTGTATATTTTTATTAAATATAAAACATAGTCGACCATTTGAAAAGTAAACGTACACTTCTACTTTTCTGTATAAATATTTAAATTGCATCTACTTATAAAAGTCAGTGTTACAAAATGTCAAACATACTCGTAAAATTCTCAATTCTAATTTACTGCATAAACGACGTTATTTTAATTTAATTTCTTAATTTAATTTAATTTTATAATTTACATACTGCATAAACCCCCCATATTTTTCTATTATTTATGTGCTCGTATATCTTGTAAAGCGGATTTTCATATATTTATTTTTATGTTAAAAATTGAAGCCAATATTTTCTTTTGTGCAGATACGCGAAGCTTGTAAAGAAGAAAAAAGAAAACTTTTTGTTTTTATTTACTGCACTTGATATTAAAATAGAATTCCTGAAAGATTGATAGCTGTATATCCAACCAGCTTTATAAAATGTGATATCTTCGATATAAATTCAAAATATGTGCACGAAAAAGAATTATTTCTATTTTGTGCGCGCCTCTAAATCGAGGATAAAATATGTTGACACATTTTATAGCCCCTTGTTTTTATTTACAGAACAACGTACACATCCCATTCAGATAGATGTGCATGTTGTATGTATTTCAGCAATGGCGGAAAAATGAATATTCTAGTGAACAATTAAACAATTACGGCACAAAAACTATAAATTTGAATAAAAGTACAAACCACAATTAAACTAAAATCAAATCCACTGGGAATTATTTGTGAGCATGTATAACTGCATGACAAAACAAACACACACTGATTATCACGAACACGGATGAAATTAATGAATAAAACAATTGCCAATGCAGCATTTGTTCGTGTACAGAACATTTCATTTTGCTTTGATTTTGTTAGCATAGCCAACAACGCGGTATTCATATACAAGGTGAGCAATGAAGCCCGTCGTGTAAAATTGAAAATTACGGTGCAAACAATTTCGATAAAATGTACATGGCAAACAATTCTAGTTTTATACAGGTATTAAAGAAAAACAATTCAATATGGGCATCTGAAAATTGTTTGCCAAGAATACTCGTAGAAGGTATATTATACTTGCTGGTTCGCAGTACTTCCCAACATATGATTTTTATATGTAAAATCATACAGTCGTAACGTCATTTTTTATTTTTATTAAGTATATTATTTGTAATTTTTGTTCATGTGAACAATGGGCCCGTCCAAGTCTTTATCTTTTTAGAAATTACATGTCGCATATGAATTTTGAATATAAGTAAATGAAAATGAAATAAAATTTGCTATATATTTTAAGAGTAAAATGGTCGCCATATTGTGACGTCAGTGTTACTACAGTTGTCCATTTACCCTGTGGAAATGTCACTATAGGGTGAACCATGCATATTTTGTTCATAAATTCTCTATTGGCTTTACACATACTCTAACATATCCATATTTTATATATCGGAGTAATTTTTTATTAAAATAGAAAGAAAATTTACTTATTAAATTAATTTATATTAAAATGTATGTTTTAATTATTGTAATCTGAATACTTGTCATTGTTGTAATCATTTAGTAGGTAAATAGGAATGCAAATGTTGGATTAATTCTTGTTGTGAACTATATGTTTTGATTATTGTAATCAATTGTGTCATTGTTGTATTTGATTATATATAGAACATGATTTAAATATTATATTAATAATAATAACGACACGTGTTATAAAATTAAATATTATATTAAAGAAAGTCTTTAAGTCACATAAATTAAAGCGAATAATTAACCTGATTATGAAAACGAGTTAAAATTATTAATTATATCTACCTAATTTTTATTTATAAATTAATATGTTATATCGAAGTTTTACATAAATTAATATTTAACACTACTAGGTACTATAACTATCCTATTCATGTAAGTAGATAAATCAAACAAATATATATTTTGAAATGATATAATAACTGTCTGGCTTAATTTATTATCATTAACTCTAAAGATTTTTGATCACAATTTGTAATGAATACGTATTTTTAATTTTGCAATAATTATTGTATATTTCCATATTAATGGTAACGTATATCGGTTCTCTCTACTTATGGCGAAATGACGCCAACGCCACAACTTTCGCGCCAAAACTTTAACAATTATTTTAGGCGTTATTGGGGTGTATTCTGTAAAAAAAATGTTAATTTTAACATGCCTAGAATGAAGTGATCAACAAGACAGAAAAAAGGCACGTCTTTGCTAAAGTAATGTAGTTAGTAACCATAACACAAATAAATATACATGATAAAAAGAGTGAACAACTGTCAGTTTATGTGTCACTTTGAAATTTTAGAAAACTAATCTGTCATTTTGAATTTTAAGAAAAACGAATAGAAATAATGCTTCGGAAAATAAATAAAAATCTGCTGCATAATCATGTCTCATTTTTAGGTTCTATATTAAAAATGAATTTCATTGAAATTAAAATTATTAAGTAAAATATCTTCTTCTTGTTCCTCAGAATTGACAATCCAAAATGTTAAGTTACGTTGGTTTGACGAACAAGACAGGAATAAGCAATTGTAACTGCATTTAATACCTGCATTATAATAAAGAACTATGTTTTACGATACATCTAAATCGTGCTCTCGGTATACCATTCAAGGTTCAGTCTTTCTCGAATTATGTTAATTAATTATTCCTACTGGCAACACGCTGTGATACACAAAGATATACGATGGAATGGGTGACCGTAATTTAATAAAATACTTCGTAAAACAGTATATTTTATTAAATAACACCTAGATATTTTTTATATTCATCCATGGTATTTTTCTTTTGTTTTCTACTTCATTTTCATTAATTAGAAGTGCAACATATTCAAATAATGTGATAATTTTATTGTATCAACAGATGTTAAAATTTTAAAGGCATCGATTTGAATGTCCTTAAAATATATAGTTTTAACACCCAATTTTAACACGGGTGTTCAAATTTTAACAGAATTGATAGTTACAGAATAGAAAATATATTTTAAAAGCAAGTTTATTTTTAACATACTGTTTAAAATTAACAGTTTCCTTACAGAATACACCCCATTAAGCATAATTTCAAGGAAACAAAAAATACGGAATTCTTCGTAACATATAAAAAATTATAAAAAAGTTGGACGGGCATTATTATCTAATTGTTCACTTGAACAGAAATTACAAATAATAATAATAAACTAACCTAATATTGGGTCCATTCTATTGTGACGTAATTTTTCTCTAAAGGATTTACTTAGTCACGAATACTCCACATGGATGTTCTGTTGGGAGGCCGCCAGCTTTTAGACAGTGGAGACGGGTTGGGTTGAAACCATAAAATTGGTTAGGTTGGTGACATTGATTTGTGTTTTTTAATTTGTTCCATCTCAACTCTCTTGAAAGTTAAAAAGATTGGGTGGTAGCATGAATGGTGATTAGGAGATGACTATGGAGGAGATGATTAGCAGAGTTTCAACTCTGTCAATCATTTATGGTTTATTTTAAAGAAAAATATTGATTGACAGAGTTAAAACACTGCTAATCATTTCCTCCCTAGTCATCTCCTATTCACCATTTATGCTACTACCCAATGTGAATAAAAGCATAGAAGATTCGTAAAAGTAAGCTCTTCGTACTCATTTGATTACAGAAAGTAAATAATTGCAGACCAATGATCTTTGCAAATAGTAACAGTCTACAAAATAGGTACTTTTCAGATCTGCATGGGTGTATTGTTTCCCTAGTTACATACATTGATAATTTTCGCTGATTTATGTGGAAATTACAAAATGATTTTTTTCTACGACCACCATGAAAAGTTGATATTTATGCTCTCTTTTGTCATCGTAAAATTAATGATTACTAAGGCACGAGCAAAAAAATACTTTACGGCGCGTCTCCCATAGCAACGCGCAGTTAAGTACTTAATTTGCTCGCTTAGATAAATACATATTATTGATGAAATTTTAATTTATTAAAACAATACTTACGAAATCTAAAATATACGTTAGGTTCAGTTTTACACTACAAATGTGCTACAAACAGTACGAAGTTAGCTACGCTACCAACTTATTTATTTAATTAAGTTACAACTTTATTCTGTTGGTTAATGTATATTTAATTACAACTATAAATATATTTCATAATTAACAAACTTAGTGGATTTAATCATTGACCGACAATGTTAAAATTGAATGTGCAGTTTTGGCAGTTTTGTATATTTATTCCAGAGCTTGAAACAGCTGACGAGGATATATTAGATTCTGTGACAGTGGCAGATGTTTGATTCTCCTTGTTTGTTAAAATTTTATGCGCTGTATCAATTTTATTTTTCAAACTTTCATCAACATAACCTTCTGCAACAGCTGATGAACGCTAGCCACCATGACATTTTAGAGTCAAAATGTCAGCTCCGGAATTAGCTAGTAATGTAGCAGAGGATCTGCGGAAACAATGGCCTGTAAATGATTTCGAATCAAGTAAATTCCAGATATTGTGCAATGTTAAATGGAATTTTTCCTATAGTGTTCATTCCAACAACTTGTGCGGTACATTTGCCATGCTTATAATTTATGAATAATCGCCAAGATGATATGTTACAGGGTAGAAGAGCAACATATTGATAAAAGATTATGATCATCAACAATAAATGTTCGCTGCACATTAGTTTTTGAGTCTGCAATCTTCACAATTAAAATCGACCCCTTATCCTCAATATCATCTACAGTCATCCTAACTAATTCGTCGCGTCGGCATGTTCCAGCAACACCCAATATAAGAGCAACTTTCATCATAAGGAAATGATCGTCTGGGGCTTCAATCAGAAATTTATTTATTTTATCTCTTGTTAAAGATTTAGATTTTTTTGGTCTATAACCAACAGATTTTTGTTTCAAAAAAGCAGTTAGTTTCTTGAATTTGCTGATATCAATATAGTTCTTAACTGCTAGTGTTGATTTTAGCATGGAATAAATGGATCAAGGAGAAGACGATTTCATTACATTAGATTTTTCCAAAAAGTAAGCTAGTAAAACATTTTCACTGTAATTCTTGATTTTTTTAACTTACACCATTCAATGAAGAGGTTATAATTCTTTTCGTATAATGCTCTTGATTTTGCAGGTAATAAACTCAAGGAAGCATTTTACGCCGTTTCGAATATATCTGGAGGAGTGCAAGAAAAATCACTATCTTCACTATTTTCAGAGATTTTTGAGCACATTTTTGATGTATGTATGAAAACTTTTCATAAAACAATGATTGTTGGCATCAGAATTATTTATTTAATCATATCGTCATGGTTACAGCAACACAAAACAGGATATTGGTTAAGATTGAATTGAACTTACTAAATAGGTATTATTATTTTTTTATTTCGTTAGTAAAGCCGTAGAACACTTTATGCTCTTGATACACAAATAACTATTATTAATTACATTTAAATATTGATTAATTTTTCTGATTTTAGAAAAAATATTGTGGAGTCTCTGGTTGAAATAAGTATATTTGCATTCCACAACTAGTTGCTGCCCTCGGTACGCTCGGGCAGCAATCCGTGGCTTCAGTCTGCAAAGTGCTACTTTCAAACCTTAATATACAAATAACTTTTGTAGATTGTAGGTGTTCTATGTTTATTAGTCGTAATTTAATTTTAATTTGAAAAAGTTTAACCTCGCCTGTATAAATTTTCATCGCGAAAAGCATCTGTTTAGTACGTGGGCGCGCTCTGGTGGCGTACCAGAGCGCGATAGTAGCTCCGTGTGCACGTGCGTCAATTGGCAGCATTGGCAGATATGAAATGCATAAATTCATGACACGATACAGCCCGCGTTGAAACGGAAACACATCGGACACAAAAATCGACATGAAATACACTTTTTTCCTGCTATATTTCAGCCCTTTCAGCAAAAAAGAGTTCATTACGCAAGTTTTTTTTACATAATGATTGACAACAGCGATTATATGTTGCATTTTAAAATATTCCGCTATCGTATGGACTTGTTCCGGTTTAATGATCTAAATAGCCTTCCCTTGTTATATCCATTTTTTCCTTCCATCAATCAAACTTTTAATTATTGATGAAGCTACTGCATGGTCATTATTCTACACATGTTCTTTCATTGTCGCCTAATCTGGCTTTGATATATCTCAAAATTATAAAACAATGGTATAATTCTGGTTTGCATATTGTTTTCATTTTTCTTTAACAATAACAATAAAAAAACAATAATTATATTTTATTTTCTTCTCTTAAAATCTGTTAAACGATTTTTTTGCATACTTACATAAACTGGATGAATATTAATTTCATTATCTTACAAACGAGAGTGGATATACCACTTTTTTAAGTAGGTAAGTGTTGAAAAGAAGATACCGGGTGTCTTAGGCCAACCGACATATGGGGGATTAACTTGGAAAATCAGTTAATTGTGAATAGTATCTCCCCAGTACAAGATATTAGGTTGAAATTTTGTATACTTATCCGGGGATACTAATTCTACGGATTATATTTCAAATCAGTCAATTTACTTAACTTATTTTTAAATTTTTACTTTTCAAAATAATTTTTATTATAAATATGTTTTTAATGTTTCATTAATATTTAATAAAATGGATACGTTATACGCAACACAACTTATTTATTTTATAAAATATAAATCAAACATTACCATTACAACAAATATTCGAAATGACTGCCATTTTCATTGTTGTCTCACTTTGCCCAGTTGTCGATTTGAAATAAGGCTGCAATCATTTCTCATTGCCGTTTTAAAAACTTCTAAAGTGATCAATTTATAATGGCCGTAATTTTTTTATTTTAAATGACCCCAAAGAAAAAATCTAAGGGGCAGGAGATCTTGCAGGCCATTTAATTAATATTAATGATAAAAATTATTTTGAAAAGTAAAAATTAAAAAAATATATTTTCTCTCGACTGGTTTCGAACCCGACTGTACGAATTTTGTTTATTACCAAGCGCACATTCTACCATTATGCTATTTGAATCGTTGCTTAGGAACTATTTTTCTTAATTTCTTCTAGTATTACACATGTAAATTGATTAATTTGAAATATAATCCATAGAATTAATATCCCCGGATAACCATACAAAATTTCAACTTAATATCTTGCACTGGGGAGATACTATTCACAAATAACTAATTTTCCATGTTAATCCCCTATGTGTCGGTTGGCCTAAGACACCCGGTATAAAACGTACCCATGTTTAATTTTAATTAATACTAGCAACAAGCGTCTAAAATTATCCTACAATTATTCTTACACTTTGTATATTACTTCAAACTATTCCGAGATATCGCTATTTCTATTTTTTATCTATTGTGTGTTGGCTATGAGATTGAAGCCCCTTCCCTCTGACCGTCATGAAGATAAATGCTTGCAATTTTTCACATCTCACACTAAACTTGTGTTGTGGGCAGGCAATGGGCGATGCGTTGCCGATATCATTAGGCGAGTTTAGGCAACATCGTTCATTTTAATAACCACCGCGGCAGTTAGTACCAAATCACGCACATTAACACAGCGCGAAATACGGGTAAAGTGTGAGTCCGCGTCTACCGTAATGACTCGGTGGGCGTTTTAACTTCACTTACCACAGGGATGGACTCACATGGAAGCCAATATTCGAGGCTATTGCGATGAGATATAGCATACATTATATTGGACAGAAAGAAATATGAGAAATATATAGATACTCTACTTAATAAATGGCAAGTGAAACTAGATGATGATGATGAATATGATGATTATCATAACTGTTTCACATTATACTTTGATTTTAAACTAGGAATCTAAATTCAAAAGTCACATTTACGGCCTAAAAAAACAAAAAAAATATTTCCAACAAATTTAAATTTTTGAAAGTTCTATCTGAACAATTTGTGATATCATGCACATATTTTTTTTAAATTTGTATTTTACCTTTCATCATCTTTTTGGAATAAGATTTTACTTTTTTACGATGATGTCTGTATGTATGCATGTGTGTGTGTGTTTGTGTGTGTCCGATAACTCCAATACTACATTTAAAAAAATATATTCTTTTGTGTACCTACCTTTTCTTTACATCTGTGTGAAGATATGGTTAGATTTTGATTATAATTGGTTAACCGGAAGTACCCTCATTTTAATATTTTAACAGCTTTCCTTGAAAAAACGCTGTTAAATATCATTTTTTCACATTTAATATTGTTGTAAATCTTAAAGAATATTTTATTCTCTATACGATTGAATTACATTTTATACTCATATTCAGTGAATATAGAGTTAAAAAATTATAAAGAAATTAAATCTCATAAAGCAACTAGCTATGCTATAACAATGGAAACAGCTACTATATTTTAAAAAAGTGTTGATTAACAGATGTCAGTGTCAAGTGCAATTGACAGTATGCTTGTGTTATAATTTTGCTGCAAATATAGAATTTCTTACATGAAACTTTCTGTATGGAATATGTACAAAATACGTAGAACTGACAGAACTCGTAGTCGAATGTTTTCTACCACAGCACGTGTTGCGGTTGAATTCGCGGCGATCGTACGCCTGACTAAAAAATTAATAAGATTATTGATAATTTGCAAGAAAAAAAAAAGTCAATCGACTGAATGTTTGAAAAAGAAATTTAAATTATATCGCAAAACTCTAACATGATAAATGAATATGTTTAATCTTCGATAAACAAAATTTACAAGAGTAGTTTTTATTATTCGTCTTTTTAATATTGTTTACCTACAATATCGAGTCAGGCACAAATTGTAATTAATTCCGAAATTATGATATGTTCTCCTTCAGCCTTCAGCTATATACAGAGAATTTATTTTAAAATGCAACATATGGTTTATCACTTCCATGGTTACACACTACTGTCAAAAAATGACAGCAATGTAATATTTGTCCATTTTAAAATGCAACAGTATAAATAGTATTGCATACCTCCAGAACACATCACAAATGGTGTCAATTCTTTCTACGAGCGACTAGGATATTGCCTCAGTATGAATGGAGGTATTTTTGAACATTTATTACATTAAAATTATGAATTTTTGTAAGCCAAAGTTTGTTAAGATGTGCTACATTAAAGTTTTGATTTTTTGTTAATAGTATGTAGGCTAATTTATTGAAAGTTAGTATTTAAAATACATAACTACAAATTTTTGTATGTTGCATTTTAAAATGGACAAATATTACATTGCTGTCATTTTTTGACAGTAGTGTGTAGTAACCATGGAAGTGATTGACCATATGTTGCACGTTAAAATAAATTCCCTGTATTTATTAATGAAGAATTCGACTGAATAAACTTAAAAGTCGTGTTGGGTTAAAGTGTTTTTTTTGTCTCAGAAAGTAAGCAAAAAGTGTAAATAGAAATTTTCATAGCACATGAAAATTCATTTATCATTTCATTTCGATGCAATATTGTATAGTTAAATATATAGATATATCACCATACTCATTGTTGTGTGTGCCAATCTACTTTGTACACAGATATCGGTACATGACATATTTGTACCGTGCGGGCGTTTACCAGGCGTCATCATCACGGCACTCATACTTGCGGCATTTAAAATTCGAAATATTTTTGGCGTCGGTCGGGATCAAAACCTGGTCCTCATATTCACGACCAGACACTCAGGCACACGTTTAAAATTTAAGTTACATTGTTGCAACTGGCCATTTGTATAATAACAAATCTGATACTATTAATATAGACAGGCAGTCTCCAAATGAATTAGAATCGATTCTATGTAAAATTCCGATACGAATCTTCCTTAATCCCGCACTGTATGGAGATATAATTTATCTACCAGTGGCGTCGCAGAATGTTTACGGGTGGGGAGATTGATGGTGCGCACGTCAGGTGCTGCAATCGCACGCGCATTGCCCCTGTTTTAATGTTAACGTTACTATTCAACCAAGGTATAAATATATTACCGCTCTGTTTTGCTAGATTTTTTGCAACCTTTTAAGCTTTATTGTTATAGCTACGATTTGGATTTATCTTCTTGAGATTTGTGTCAGTGGATCTTTAATTTCAGAGAAATGGGTCGGCATTAATAGCCTATAACGATAAGGAGAATTGAATGAAGGATAGCTAATGGGCGGTTTTATTGTTATGGTATATCAATTCCAAATAAATAAAATAGAGATTTCGTCAATTATTGAATTAGCTATATCCGAGAGAAACTTATATTGAAAGACAAGTATTACAATGGGCCAAATTCAGCACTCTTATATATAAAATGAAACTTATCTAAACAGTGCCGGATTAATGAAATATGGTGCCCTAGGCAAATAGTTTACGTCGGGCCCCTGCCCCTTCTCCTATATTTTTACTTATACATACAAAATTTGAACAATAAAAAATAATCGAAAAATGGAATAGAACCTCTACATAACATGCAACACTAGTTAGAAAATTATAAATGTAAAATAAACTACATATTAATCTAATCTATATTATAATATAAATAATAGTATAAATTACAATATATTTTTCGTTTTTGTAATTCAGTGAATTGAGTACTCGAATCTTCATACTTTAAAAACTCGTTTAAAGCATCATTTTTAATATACAAAACAGATAAACTATTTAATTTTTTTTAACACGTCTACCGAAAGTATCACATTACTAGTCTATTTGCAAGACTGAAACAACCTCATTACTGACCAGATCAATTATTTTTCATTATTGCGCTCTTAGCAGGTCAATTATTTTGCATTATTTTAATTCGGCAATTGCCTAGTTTGCCTAATGGTTAATACGAGCCCATAGGTATCTAAATATAAAAAAATAAAGAGGGACATATACAATGACGCATTAATAAGATCAAGATGCAAACTATTTTTAGGGTTTCTAGAGACGATCACAGAGAAGAGTGCTAAATTCGATCTACTTATTATAATCGAGCAGTAGGCGAGTTACACAAAGTAGGATAATTACAAATGGACATAATAATACGTGTTTTTTTTACTAGTTTTCCTATTTCGCTTTAATTTACTTTTATAACAAAATTATTAATTAAAATAAACATATTTCAAGGTTGGTGACACTGACATTTTTAATAAACATTTGAAATTTAAATTATTTATACATTCTGACAACAGTTTACTAGATTAAATAGAGTTAAAACTTATATTTATATTATGATCACCAAAAATAAATATGAAAGAAGACTGTTTTGAGTATAATGCAACAGTGAAATTTCTGTAAATCATAGTTACTATCAAATATATTAAATATATAAACGAAGACGGATTTGTGAAAAATTCACCCAGCAGGATTTGAATTCACGACCTCCCATATGACATGTGAAAAGTTCACGGACTTCAGTGGATCCTGTAGCTCAGTTGGCAGAGCACCCTACTAGAAATTGGGAGGCCGTGGGTTCGAATCCCGCTGGTGTCTGTGAATTTTTCACAAATCCGTCTTTGTTTATATATTTAAGAAATAAATATATTGAATTTTAATTTCACAAATGCTTTAGAGTTTACTGTAATTATTTTATTACAAAATATTGTATTAGCAGTAACACAACTGTGTTTGACTTCATTTTTCATATTATTGTTTCAATTTTATACTGTTTTGACTATAGGAACATCATTATCTGGCTCAACAACTGCTCTATTTTCGATTATTTTTTTATAATAATAAGCTGATGCTTTTGCTGTTCTGGTCCGTTCAGGTACTGTGATGTTGACGTGGATTAAACCATATCTTTGTCTAAAATATAGAAAAGATTAATACCTATTTTCTTTGACTGTAAATATAATTCTTACGTATATCCAGCTCTCCATTCGAAGTTATCCATTAAACTCCAAGCAGTGTAACCTTGTACATTGCATCCGTCATTGTGGATAGCTTTCAAAATTTCATTCAGGTAATCCTGGAAAATAAAATTACGAGATTTAAATTAAACCGAATTCTTTTTTATCACTTTAGACTGTTTAAGTTATTGGGCATGTCTAAATCGTCTTGCCTGTAACTTTTACGATAAGAGCGAGCAAACAGTACCGAATTACCAAACTTTTGACTAAAGGAAATGTGCGCCGAAAATAGGTACCCAAAAGTGCACGTTACATAAATGAGTCACATTTTTATTGATGTCGAGCCATATTGTAAATCCTGTATTTTACGTAAACGCAGGTGAAACACGGCCAGATTTTCAATTCTTCGTTAATTTAGCGATGTTTTAAAATCTGGCAAGTACGCGTATATTTCTCTAATGGCCAATTGCACCACTTAGTTACTTTTGGTTAAATTAACAATATCGTATCGAAACGCAATGTCAAATGAGTTGTTAAATGTTACTGTCAAAATATCGATATGCATTAAACTATAAGTGGTGCAACTGTTCATAAATAAATGTATCATCACAGGTTATTACTAATTACTAGGCGTTTTATTCACATATTCCAGTAAAAACAAAGTACCGGGTGTAACACAAAAGCGGGCCAGAGGTGTAGTAAAACAGTTTAACTTTGCACAAAAGAGACCTATTTATTTTAGACAACATTGCTTCAAATAGATGTTATAGAGAATTAAATTCTGCATCCGATTCAATTATCATATTTTATTTTACACGTTCTGTAACCGAGTAAACCGAATTTAGAAAGAAAATCACAAAAAATATAATAACGTTTTACCTTATAGTAATTGACTCTCCCTTCATCGTTAAGTTGTCCTTTATCTGCCCATCCACTTTCAGTTATTAAAACTGGAGGATTTCCATATTCGTTTTTAATCCAGTTCAAAAGTTTTCGCAAGCCCCAAGGTACACTTCTTAGCCAACTCGCTGCAGATTCTATCCAGCTTGGATCAAAGTACAAATGTAACCCTACGTCCTTTGCGTAAGACGGTACTGTCCAAGTTTCAGAAGATGTGTTTGTTGACGACAGTTTAGTAGTGTAGTGGTTGAGGCCAAAGAAGTCGAAGCTTCCTCGAATGATTTCGACTTCTTCCTCAGTGAAGGGAATTAGGCGCGACCTGGCAAAGCCTTCTTCGCGGCTCATCTGAGAGATACGTCGTTTCATAATAGAAGGGAAATCGCCGGTTTTAGAGAAGATTGGGTGGGCCCACCAGCCAAACTAAAAAAGCAAAATCGATAAAAATTAAAAGAAAATGCAGGAATATTTTATAAAGTCTCTAGGTTTACACTGAAATCGGAAATTAATAGTTATTTTTTCAACCATGGAATAAGTAGCAGATTCATTGCCGCGTCTGATGAGCAAGTGAAACCGAGTTTTCTAATTTAGCGTAAGGTATGAATCTGCATTTTTTGAGGACATATTTTTTGCCAATTGTGTGGAAATAATATTAATTATGATTATTTGCAATATTTTAAATGTTATTTCCATCGTATTTGTCATCAGGATTGATATCTAAAAACAAATTTGAATCATTTTATTGACAGTTAACAATTAACTACAGCCACCGATAGAGAAAATAAAATTTTGTTTCCTCTTAATTTCCAATATCATATTTTTCGTAATGCCAATCGATGAAAAATAAGTATATTTTTCATATTACAATATGGGCAATATATTATTGAACTATTTCAATGGTGTGCCAATTTGGATAAATGTCTTTTTTGATTTATCTACGTTCTGGTATGTAAAGAACATATCTCGCAAATTAATTGAAGCATTTAAATTCAAAGGAATCTAAATGATACTTTTATGTTTAAAAATTATAAAATTATTCAACAAAAAGTGCTTTCCACAAAACAATAGCTGAGCTATTTGAGAGCGTTACTAATTGTACTCACATCCCCTCATCCCGATGCTGTATCAGTTGCGAAATAAACCCAAAATGATCTGAGCCATTCAGTTCAGTAGAATTGCGAGAAAAAAAAACAATTTGTAGGTTCTAAATGGATTATGAAAGTTGACTCTTCGTGGTTGAAAACAAAAATGTCATATACGGTAATGTATTAGAATTACTCTTTTTATATGTAAAACGTTCTTTTCATTACATCTCAGCTCAATTCATATAAACTCACTTATCAACTGAGTTGAGCAAAAATATTCCATAAAGAATACCAATAGGTACTTCTTTTATTATTTTATTTAAATACATGCTATGTATGAGTCAAAAAGTTTTAATACTTGTACGTGTTTTCTCTACAATCTTATATTTATAAAATAGCTCCTTACCCTTTACATTTCAGCCACGTCTGAAATTTTGTAAATTATTTTTTAAAACATACTGAACTTGGCCCTAGATCCATTTCAACTTCAAGGTTCAATATCGGAATGAACAAATCGATGTGTGTTTAATAACTTTAGTAATTATCAACGAAACGATGAAGAATTTCATGGCAACTCACAAAAATGCGTACATTCAAAACAGCACAACATTCGTGGAAGTCACCAAAACATATATATTGATAAATGTTATAATGAACATACCTGCATTTGCATACCCCTTTCCTGGCCTTCCAAATCTTCTGAAGAATTAGTCGCCGGTTCATACCATTCTGAATTGATTGTAATTCCAACCATCCCTGTGGAAACCAATATTTTTGTTCCAATTATCCTCACGAAAAGTATATTAATTTCTTACCTTGTTGTTGTTTCTTAAAATTATTTTGATAGATCCTATACGCCCTACCATGAGCTACCAACAAAGTCCTACTGCACATATAATTTGCTATACCATCCGAATGGTATGCTGGTGCAAAAAGACCATCCGCGTACCCAGAATTACAAACCGCTATTGGTTCATTAAAGGTAATCCACGTCTTCACCCTATCTCCAAACAATCTAAAAGCCAACTTAGCATAGTCCACAAAGGCATCAGCTAAAAGAGGATTAGGCCAACCTCCAGTTTCTTGTAGAGGTTGCGGAAGATCCCAATGGTATAGGGTTACTACTGGTTGTATACCTTGTGCCAACATGGCGTTGATGAGGTCGTTGTAATAGCGGACGCCATCTTCGTTCACCTGATTGACGAAACCAGAAGGTAGAAGACGAGACCAAGACAAGGAGAAGCGGTAAAAGTTAACGCCCAACCATTTTAGGTTTTTGACGTCTTCGTCGATTTTGTGATAAGAGTCGCAGGCGATGTCACCATTTGTTCTGTCGTCTATCCAGTCAGGGTGTTCGTGGACGAAGCGGTCCCAAATGTTTTCCCCTTTACCTACAAAATAATATTAGCTTATATTTTCACTATAACTATGTAATTTAAAGGATTTCCATTTTTATAATAGAAATGTGTACTATAATAACGTTTGTAACAAAAGTTTTAAAATAAGTTTAGACCTCTTCATCAAATAGAAATTTTTTTTTAAATGAAACATTGGCATATTGGGTTGTTCCTATGAACTAGGAGATAAGAAATCTAATTTTACACTAATAGATGACCATTGTCATCAATGCGATGCAATTTTTAATTCTTTATTACATTTGTCTCTGGACGATGTTAAATCTATTTTCCGGATCCTTAGAAATGTTCTATTCCTACGGTATGACGGGAGGTAATGTTATCGGTCCAAAAATACGATGGTGAGTTTTTAGTAAATAAGCACGAATTAGGGTCCCCACAACACGTTTTTACTATTTTTAAGATGATGTGTGTGTGTGTGTGCGTGCGTGCGTGCGTGCGTGCGTGCGTGTGTGTGAGTGTGATAATTTTTTCGTCCGCGATAACTCTTACAACAAATTTTCTATTTTCCGTAGTTAAGCTTTCTACATTCATATAAAGAGTTGATTAGATTTTGGGTAAAATTGGACAACCGGAAGTGATACTTTACTTGAAGCCCATAACAGTTTTTAATGAAAAATATTAAAATATAATCCAAAACTTTTCAATTAATATATTCGTATAATATATTCAAAAACTTTTAAATCTAGTATTTAAGACTTTTATATGAAAGGGAACAACATAAACCGGAAATGGTACTTAATTTGGAGCTCTTAACAGATTTTCGAGGAAAAACATAATAATGTATAATCCAAAATTACGTATTACAGACTTTTCTATTTATTGGAACAACAAATTAGATTTTGTTTACAAACGATTATTCGGAAATGATACTTTACTTAAACCTCATTGCTATTTTAAACATGGAATTGACGGGAGGTTATGTGTTGGCCACATCAGATTTTTTGTAACTGTTTTTAGTTTTGTAATTTCTGCCATTATTGTATATTTCTCTGCTAAGAAATACCCAAAAGTCTTCAATCAATTGCGCCTGAGAAACATTTGGGGCATTATACTCTCTCTCTCTCTATCTCTCTCTCTCTCTCTCTGTTTTCCATAAAATATTGTCTCCGTAATGCTCTGTAGCATCTGAAGATTCGCTCAAGATGGGCCGCCGTCTATTTGGTTACATTAATTCTTTTTCGAAATTTTAAATCATTTCTGACCAAAGTTCTGCTAACAATTATCTTCAAAATTGTAAATTGTCGAGTTAATTTGCGCGATGACGTTCTAACTTTGTCTTGAGCACTTTGAATGTGTCTGCTGAATCGATTTGGGGGCAAAAGTTCGGGTCGCCCACTTTTTGGTAAATTAATAATACGTATTACACTTTCCCGTATAGTTTGATAAATAGTCGTGTGTCCAATATTTTGATCTACAAAACGTTCAAAATTTCACGTTTCGGCTATCTGTCCAACTAACCTATAGATAGATTTACGTATTTCAAGTTTGCACAATATCTTTCAGAATTTTTTCTGACAATTTTAACATGGTATAATATAAAACGATTATATGTTTATTATGTCCAGTGACAACTAGATTAGACCCTATTTAGTAATAAAATTTGGAGTGTAAAATTTTTCTCAAAACTTTTGTTACATACATTATTAGTATTCCAATAAATTCATAAATAAGATTATTTTGGTTTTTGCCCATTCCTAATATTATTCGTAAAATACGAACAATGCATACGTATGGATCGTTGAAGATTCTTATCAGGTGCCACTTGACTGGCTCTCAAAGCTAACCACAAATGTCACTTTAAAAGTATTTGAAATTTGTAATTATCACAACCGATCTTTCACTTAAAAACAATTATTTAATTGCTACATAGAAATACACACAAGGAAAATTGTCATTGAAATAGATCGTATTTTTATCTTCTTATTATTTAACAAGTTTATGTTATGATTGCATTGATATCAGTTTTCTTTAAGTTATTACCTTTATTTTTAATAAACAATATCAATACAATTTTCAGATAAACTAACATATCTACTGTAAAAATAAAGAAAAGAATTATGAAGAACTTATATTTTTTGTGTACTTTACTGCCTACAAGTTTAGTCCAGTAGGTACGTCTTTACGGCCTAAACCAGTAACACTTGACTATAAATGTATATTTATAAGAGTATAATTCTTCGAAATAATAGATATTTATACACCAAGTGAGTTAAGATAATGTTTATTCATGAGAAGAAAGTTTAGCCCACGCACTCGTATGCGGAGTAAGTTAACATCTTCGAGTGAATAAACATTCTTAACACAAGTGGTTTCTACACTATTTTATTCAATATGTACGTTTTAAATACCATTATTAACTTTTTTCAATTTTAACGAAATTATAATAATAATAACCATTATGAACTTAATTTTGACAAAATAGAAAACTGATAAATGAGTAGTCTGTACTACTTTCTATACATAAAATACTTATATACTCTTATACGATTGAAACGTTAAACATATTGTGTAAATGTATCTCAATCATCTTTGTAATAAGTGTTTCACTTGATATACAAATAAATGAATTGAATTGAATTGAGTAGTCTGTGCATGACAATCGTTGTTATTATTTATTCAATTTTGAAGTCATAAAGTATTATTATTTGTTGCAGAACAACTTGAAATTCATTAAGTATGATTTTAATGTAATTTTAATTCACTAGCAAATAAACAGTTAAGTATTTATCAGTTGTTGCAATGGTGTTAATAATAAGTATAAAACGTCAAAATTGAGTAAATGAAATTACACACTTGCCGTACTTATTCAATATGATAATTATTTACATACAATTTATAATTTTTTTTAACTTATTTGTACCATTTTTGATACTTACCACTTTCATTCCAAGCGCCTTCTACTTGATAGGCAGCAGTCGCAACTCCAAATTGAAAATCAGCAGGAAATTGTAATTGGTCCCCTTGGACCGTCCTATTATAATAAATCGTATATAATAATTGATATGTTAAAATAATAGTATCAGTATACGTACAACAATAACGAAATAAATAAAATAAAAAAAGTAACCATATCGCCGAAGTGATGATAACTTACTGATTCAACTGAGTGAACTGTTATATTTATATCTCAACATTGGTGCAGATAGGAGTATTCCAATTATATTTATTCACTTGCAGAGATAAATTAATAAATAAATTTTATGAAGATAATGTGACAAGTGTTTTGCAGTGTTCACGCTTTGTTTGTTATACATTTTTGCCGTAAAACATATCACACTCGATAATCAGAAACTAAAATACAATTAAATAATTTGTGTATCGTGTGTTTGAGATGAGGAGAAGTGACAAGTAACCTAGTTAAGGACACAGGCTCTGGTTATGATCTCATAAACGCCAACGCGAATAATGGGAGAGTCATTCAATAAGTATACAAATGTCAGCAGTTCAAAAACTGTCTAAATTAGAACATAACTCGTCCAAATTTTTTAAATGATTTTTTTTACATTTTTTTAATAACACAAAAGTGGTGCTTCACTCCAACAATGAGTGCCCCTGAGGTGACGCTTAATAAACGCCCGCACGATACAAATATTTCCATTTTTTACCTCGATCTTTCGATCATATAGATCTGATCGTATATATTTCGCAGCCTTAACCTCTACATAACATGCAACACAAGTTAGAAAATTATAAATGTAAAATAAACTACATATTAATCTAATCTATATTATAATATAAATAATAGTATAAATTACAATATTTTTTTTTCGTTTTTGTAATTCAGTGAATTGAGTACTCGAATCTTCATACTTTAAAAACTCGTTTAAAGCATCATTTTTAATATACAAAACAGAAAAACTATTTAATTTTTTTTAACACGTCCACCGAAAGTATCACATTACTAGTCTATTTGCGAGACTGAAACAACCTCATTACTGACCAGATCAATTATTTTTCATTATTGCGCTCTTAGCAGGTCAATTATTTTGCATTATTTTAATTCGGCAATTGCCTAGTTTGCCTAATGGTTAATACGAGCCCATAGGTATCTAAATATAAAAAAATAAAGAGGGACATGTACAATGACGCATTAATAAGATCAAGATGCAAACTATTTTTAGGGTTTCTAGAGACGATCACAGAGAAGAGTGCTGAATTCGATCTAATGACCCTTATTATAATCGAGCAGTAGGCGAGTTACACAAAGTAGGATAATTACAAATGGACATAATAATACGTGTTTTTTTTACTAGTTTTCCTATTTCGCTTTAATTTACTTTTATAACAAAATTATTAATTAAAAAAATATATTTCAAGGTTGGTGACACTGACATTTTCAATAAACATTTGAAATTTAAATTATTTTCAATTTATACATTCTGACAACAGTTTACTAGATTAAATAGAGTTAAAACTTATATTTATATTATTATCACCAAAAATAAATATGAAAGAAGACTGTTTTGAGTGTAATGCAACAGTGAAATTTCTGTAAATCATAGTTACTATCAAATATATTAAATATATAAACGAAGACGGATTTGTGAAAAATTCACCCAGCAGGATTTGAATTCACGACCTCCCATGTGACATGTGAAAAATTCACGGACTTCAGTGGATCCTGTAGCTCAGTTGGCAGAGCACCCTACTAGAAATTGGGAGGCCGTGGGCTCGAATCCCGCTGGTGTCTGTGAATTTTTCACAAATCCGTCTTTGTTTATATATTTAAGAAATAAATATATTGAATTTTAATTTCAAAAATGCTTTAGAGTTTGCTGTAATTATTTTATTACAAAATATTGTATTAGCAGTTTGACTTCATTTTTCATATTATTGTTTCAATTTTATACTGTTTTGACTATAGGAACATCATTTTCTGGCTCAACAACTGCTCTATTTTCGATTATTTTTTTATAATAATAAGCTGATGCTTTTGCTGTTCTGGTCCGTTCAGGTACTGTGATGTTGACGTAGATTAAACCAAATCTTTGTCTAAAATATAGAAAAGATTAATACCTATTTTCTTTGACTGTAAATTTAATTCTTACGTATATCCAGCTCTCCATTCGAAGTTATCCATTAAACTCCAAGCAGTGTAACCTTGTACATTGCATCCGTCATTGTGGATAGCTTTCAAAATTTCATTCAGGTAATCCTGGAAAATAAAATTACGAGAGTTAAATTAAACCGAATTCTTTTTTATCACTTTAGACTGTTTAAGTTATTGGGCATGTCTAAATCGTCTTGCCTGTAACTTTTACGATAAGAGCGAGCAAGCAGTACCGAATTACCAAACTTTTGACTAAAGAAAATGTGCGCCGAAAATAGGTACCCAAAAGTGCACGTTACATAAATGAGGTTATTTTTTGGTGTTGCAGTTACAAATTAGTCACATTTTTATTGATGTCGAGCCATATTGTAAATCCTGTATTTTACGTAAACGCAGGTGAAACACGGCCAGATTTTCAATTCTTCGTTGATTTAGCGATGTTTTAAAATCTGGCAAGTACGCGTATATTTCTCTAATGGCCAATGCACCGCTTAGTTACTTTTGGTTAAATTAACAATATCGTATCGAAACGCAATGTCAAATGAGTTGTTAAATCTTACTATCAGAATATCGATATGCATTAAACTATAAGCGGTGCAACTGTTCATAAATAAATGTATCATCACAGGTTATTACTAATTACTAGGCGTTTTATTCACATATTCCAGTAAAAACAAAGTACCGGGTGTAACACAAAAGCGGGCCAGAGTAGTAAAACAGTTTAACTTTGCACAAAAGAGGCCTATTTATTTTAGACAACATTGCTTCAAATAGGTGTTATAGAGAATTAAATTCTGCATCCGATTCAATTATCATATTTTATTTTACACGTTCTGTAACCGAGTAAACCGAATTTAGAAAGAAAATCACAAAAAAATATAATAACGTTTTACCTTATAGTAATTGACTCTTCCTTCATCGTTAAGATGTCCTTTATCTGCCCATCCACTTTCAGTTATTAAAACTGGAGGATTTCCGTATTCGTTTTTAATCCAGTTCAAAAGTTTTCGCAAACCCCAAGGTACACTTCTTAGCCAACTCGCTGCAGATTCTATCCAGCTTGGATCAAAGTAAAAATGTAACCCTACGTCCTTTGCGTAAGATGGTACTGTCCAAGTTATAGAAGATGTGTTTGTTGACGAAAGTTTAGTAGTGTAGTGGTTGAGGCCAAAGAAGTCGAAGCTTCCTCGAATGATTTCGACTTCTTCCTCAGTGAAGGGAACTAGGCGTGACCTGGCAAAGCCTTCTTCGCGGCTCATCTGAGAGATACGTTGTTTCATAATAGGAGGGAAATCGCCGGTTTTAGAGAAGATTGGATGGGCCCACCAGCCAAGCTAAAAAAGCAAAATCGATAAAAATTAAAAGAAAATGCAGGAATATTTTATAAAATCTCTAGTTTTACACTGAAATCGGAAATTAAGAGTTATTTTTTCAACCATGGAATAAGTAGCAGATTCATTGCCGCGTCTGATGAGCAAGTGAAACCGAGTTTTCTACTTTAGCTTAAGGTATGAATCTGCATTTTTTGAGGACATATTTTTTGCCAATTGTGTAGAAATAATATTAATTTTGATTATTTTCAATACTTTAAATGTTATTTCCATCGTATTTGTCATCAGGATTGATATCTAAAAACAAATTTGAATCATTTTATTGACAGTTAACAATTAACTACAGCCACCGATAGAGTAAATAAAATTTTGTTTCCTCTTAATTTCCAATATATTTTTCGTAATGCCAATCGATGAAAAATAAGTATATTTTTCATATTACAATATGGGCAATATATTATCGAACTATTTCAATGGTGTGCCATTTTGGACAAATTATCTACGTTCTGGTATGTAAAGAACATATCTCGCAAATTAATTGAAGCATTTAAATTCAAAGGAATCTAAATGCTACTTTTATGTTTAAAAATTATAAAATTATTCAGCAAAAAGTGCTTTCCACAAAACAATAGCTGAGCTATTTTAGAGCGTTACTAATTGTACTCACATCCCCTCTTCCCGATGCTGTATCAGCCGCGAAATAAACCCAAAATGATCTGAGCCATTCAGTTCAGTAAAATTGCGAGAAAAAATATCAATTTGTAGGTTCTAAGTGTATTATGAAAGTTGACTCTTCGTGGTTGAAAACAAAAATGTCATATAGGTAATGTATTAGAATTACTCTTTTTATATGTAAAACGTTCTTTTCATTACATCTCAGCGCAATTCATATAAACTCACTTATCAAATGAGTTGAGCAAAAATATTCCATAAAGAATACAGCTAATAACAATGGCTACTTCTTTTATTATTTTATTTAAATACATGCTATGTATGAGTCAAAAAGTTTTAATACTTGTACGTGTTTTCTCTACAATCTTATATTTATAAAATAGCTCCTTACCTTTTACATTTCAGCCACGTCTGAAATTTTGTAAATTATTTTTTAAAACATATTGAACTTGGCCCTAGATCCCTTTTAACTTCAAGGTTCAATATCGGAATGAACAAATAGATGTGTGTTTAATAACTTTAGTAATTATCAACGAAACGATGAAGAATTTCATGGCAACTCACAAAAATGCATACATTCAAAACAGCACAACATTCGTGGAAGTCACCAAAACATATATATTGATAAATGTTATAATGAACATACCTGCATTTGCATACCCCTTTCTTGGCCTTCCAAATCTTCTGAAGAATTAGTCGCCGGTTCATACCATTCTGAATTGATTGTAATTCCAACCATCCCTGTGGAAAACAATATTTTTATTCCAATTATCCTCACGAAAAGTATATTAATTTCTTACCTTGTTGTTGTTTCTTAAAATTATCTTGATAGATCTTATACGCCCTACCATGAGCTACCAACAAAGTCCTACTGCACATATAATTCGCTATACCATCCGAATGGTATGCTGGTGCAAAAAGACCATTCGCGTAACCATGATTACAAACCTCTATTGGTTCATTAAAGGTAATCCACGTCTTCACCCTATCTCCAAACAATCTAAAAGCCAACTTTGCATAGTCCACAAAGGCATCAGCTAAAAGAGGATTAGGCCAACCTCCAGTTTCTTGTAGAGGTTGCGGAAGATCCCAATGGTATAGGGTTACTACTGGTTGTATACCTTGTGCCAACATGGCGTTGATGAGGTCGTTGTAATAGCGGACACCATGTTCGTTCACCTGATTGACGAAACCAGAAGGTAGAAGACGAGACCAAGACAAGGAGAAGCGGTAGAAGTCAACGCCCAACCATTTTAGGTTTTTGACGTCTTCGTCGATTTTGTGGTAAGAGTCGCAGGCGATGTCACCATTTGTTCTGTCGTCTATCCAGTCAGGGTGTTCGTGGACGAGGCGGTCCCAAATGTTTTCCCCTTTACCTACAAAATGATATTAGCGTATAGTTTCACTTTAACTATGTAATTTAAAGGATTTCCACTTTTATAATAGAAATGTGTACTATAATAACGTGTGTAACAAAAGTTTTTAAAAAAAGTTTAGACCTCTTCATCAAATAGAAAGAATTTATTAATGAAACATTGGCATATTGGGTTGTTCCTATGAAGTAGGAGATAAGAAATCTAATTTTACACTAATAGATGACCATTATCTTCAATGCGATGCAATTTTTAATTCTTTGTTACATTTGTCTCTGGACGATGTTAAATCTATTTTCCGGATCGTTAGAAATCTTGAAAAAATATATTAAAACATGATCCAATACTTATCAAATTTGGTATTTAAAACTCGTGTATAATTTGAAACAACATATTAGATTTTGACTATACTTGTATTATAAACCGGAAGTGGTACTTAATTTGAAGCTCTTAGATTTTCGAGGAAAAACATAATAATATATAATCCAAAATTTCGTATTACAGACTTTTCTATTTATTGGAACAACAAATTAGATTTTGTTTACAAACGATTATTCGGAAGTGATACTTTACTTAAACCCCATTGCTATTTTAAACATGGAATTGACGGGAGGTTATGTGTTGGCCACATCCGATTTTTTGTAACTGTTGTTAGATTTGTAATTTCTGCCATTATTGTATACTTCTCTGCTAAGAAATACCCAAAAGTCTTCAATCAATTGCGCCTGAGAAACATTTGGGGCATTATACTCTCTCTCTCTCTCTCTCTCTCTCTCTCTCTCTCTCTCTCTCTCTCTCTCTCTCTGTTTACCATAAAATATTGTCTCCGTAATGCTCTGTAGCATCTGAAGATTCGCTCAAGATAGGCCGCCGTCTATTTGGTTACATTAATTCTTTTTCGAAATTTTAAATCATTTCTGACAAAAGTTCTGCTAACAATTATCTTTAAAATTGTAAATTGTCGAGTTAATTGGCGCGATGACGTTGTAACTTTGTATTGAGCACTTTGAATGTGTCTGCTGATTCGATTTGGGGGCAAAAGTTCGGGTCGCCCACTTTTTGGTAAATTAATAATACGTATTACACTTTCCCGTATAGTTTGATAAATAGTCGTGTGCAATATTTTGATCTGCAAAACGTTCAAAATTTCACGTTTCGGCTATCTGTCCAACTAACCTATAGATACATTTTACGTATTTCAAGTTTGCATAATATCTTTCAGAATTTTTTCTGACAATTTTAACATGGTATAATATAAAACGATTATATGTTTATTATGTTTAGTAACAACTAGATTAGACCCTATTTAGTAATAAAATTTGGAGTGTAAAATTTTTCTCAAAACTTTTGTTACATACATTGTTAGTATTCCAATAAATTCATAAATAAGATTATTTTGGTTTTTGCCTATTCCCAATATTATTCGTAAAATACGAACAATGCATACGTATGGATCGTTGAAGATTCTTATCAGGTGCCACTTGACCGGCTCTCAAAGCTAACCACAAATGTCACTTTAAAAGTATTTGAAATTAAAAACAATTATTTAATTGTTTCATAGAAATACATACAAGGAAAATTGTCATTGAAATAGATCGTATTTTTATCTTCTTATTATTTAACAAGTTTATGTTATGATTGCATTGATATCAGTTTTCTTTAAGTTATTACCTTTATTTTTAATAAACAATATCAATACAATTTTCAGATAAACTAACATATCTACTGCAAAAATAAAGAAAAGAATAATGAAGAACTTATATTTTTTGTGTACTTTACTGCCTACAAGTTTAGTCCAGTAGGTACGTCTTCACGGCTTAAACCGGTAACACTTGCCTATAAATGTATATTTATAAGAGTATAATTCTTCGAAATAATAGATATTTATACACGAAGTGAGTTAAGATAATGTTTATTCATGAGAAGAAAGTTTAGCCCACGCACCCGTATGCGGAGTAAGTTAACCTCTTCGAGTGAATAAACATTCTTAACACACGTGGTTTCTACACTATTTTATTCAATATGTACGTTTTAAATACCATTATTAACTTTTTTCAATTTTAACGAAATAATAATAATAACCATTATGAATTTAATTTTGACAAAATAGAAAACTGATAAATGAGTAGTCGGTACTACCTACTATACATAAAATACTTATATATTCTTATACGATTGAAACGTTAATACAATAGCTATTTGTGTATTAAGAGCGCAAAATGGGGCATTGTCGATTGAGAGGTTGTTGCCGCGCGACGCAGGAGCGAGGCATTCTCTCGAAATCGACAATGTCCATTTGCTCTCGAAACACACACAAGATTTTTTCTACAGTCGCCACAATGGGGTCCTCCACCATAACAAAAATTTATTTTTTATTTATTTTTACTTATCGGTATTTTCCTTTCTTCTTGAGCTATTGCTTCAATGTAATCTAAGCATTTTATACTTTCGTTTTTGTAAATAAATGCCCTATTTTATTTTCGCAGCAGTGCGGCATTTTGTTTGGTTATGTAACATACCGACAGAGCAGTTATAGTCAGATTGACTTGTTAAGTGGGAAATGTGTAACTACAATGTCATTAATTCCTGACTAAACGTTTCCATTGAGAATGTAGCCAAGTAACATTTCTCAACATTGTATAGTTAGAAATTTGAGGAGCGAGCGTTTTTTCTACTTTGTCGCTCTAGAGCGGCAAAGTGACATTTTGCGTTGACAGAAAAGAGCGCAAATGGCTACTTTATATATAGACTGTAGAAAAATAAATGAATTGAATTGAATTGAGTAGTCTGTGCATGACAATCGTCGTTATTATTTATTCAGTTTTGAGGTCATAAAGTATTATTATTTGTTGCAGAACGACTTGAAATTCATTAATGTAATTTTATTTCACTAGCAAATAAACAGTTAAGTATTTATCAGTTGTTGCAATGGTGTTAATAATAAGTAAAAAACGTCAAAATTGAGTAAATGAAATTACGCACTTGCCGTACTTATTCAATATGATAATTATTTACATACATTTTATAAAAATTCTGACTTATTTGTACCATTTTTGCTACTTACCACTTTCATTCCAAGCGCCTTCTACTTGATAGGCAGCAGTCGCAACTCCAAATTGAAAATCATCAGGAAATTGTAATTGGTCCCCGTGAACCGTCCTATTATAATACATCGTTTGTAATAATTGATATGTTAAAATAATAGTATCAGTATACGTACAACAATAACGAAATAAATAAAATAAAAAAAGTAACCATATCGCCGAACTGATGAAAACTTACTGATTCAACTGAGTGAACTGTTCTGTTTATATCTCAACATTGGTGCAGATAGGAGTATTCCAATTCTATTTATTCAGTTGCAGTGATAAATTAATAAATAAATTTTATGAAGATAATGTGACAAGTGTTTTGCAGTGTTCACGCATTGTTTGTTATACATTTTTGTCGTAATACATATCACACTCGATAATCAGAAACTAAAATACAATTAAATAATTTGTGTATCGTGTGTATGAGATGAGGAGAAGTGACAAGTAACCTAGTGAAGGACACAGGCTCTGGTTATGATCTCATGAACGCCAACGCGAATAATGGGAGAGTCATTCAATAAGTATACAAATGTCAGCAGTTCAAAAACTGTCTAAATTAGAACATAACTCGTCCAAATTTTTTAAATGATTTTTTTACATTTTTTTAATGACACAAAAGTGGTGCTTCACTCCAACAATGAGTGCCCCTGAGGTGACGCGTGATAAACGCCCGCACAGTACAAATATTTACATTTTTTTGTTTTATTAACAATGAAATATCGAATAAAAATACTATCATGTTGTCATAAATTAAAAACTACCTTTGATAAAAATATTTGTAGGCATTTATATTCATTAACAATAACATTAAAAAATTTACTCATAAGTCCGTATTCTTTCCTCTTGAAATAGTGCTACCAATACTACTACAACAAAAACAAGACAGGGAAAAAGAACAAGAATACATTAAGACCATAAAATCAAAAGCAGACTTGGAAATACATCATCAAAGAAAGAAAATCAAAGCCGATAATTTCAATAAGAATAAAAGAGGAGGATTGGATTGAACATTTTAAAAATTTACTGGGAGCTACAGAAAATGAATAACGGATAGAAAATGTCAAAGAAGATGACAACGAAGAACAAGTGCAACAAATATCAACACAGGAAGTAGAAAAAGCAATAAGAAAGCATAAAAAGAAGAAAGCACTAGGAGAAGACGGTATATAAAATGAAGCCTGGATATATGGATCCGAAAAACTAATGGATAGCAAAAGAATAACGGATAGAAAAAGTCAAAGAAGATAATAACGAAGAAATATCAGCACACGAAGCAGAAAAAGCAATAAGATAGCTTAAAAAGAAGAAAGCACAAGGAGAGGACGATATAGAAAATGAAGTTTGGATATATGAATGCCAAAAAACTAATGGATAGCAAATGAATAACGGATAGAAAAAGTCAAAGATGATAATGAAGAACAAGTGGATGAAATATCAACACAGGAAATAAGAAATGCAATAAGAAAGCTTAAAAAGAAGAAAGCACCAGAAGAAGACGGTATAGAAAATGAAGCCTGGTTATATGGTTCCGAAAAAATAATGGATAGCAAATGAATAATGGATAGAAAAAGCCAAAGAAAATGATAACGGAGAGCAAGTGGAAGAAATATCATACAGGAAGTAGAAAAGCAATAAGAAAGCTTAAAAAAAAGAAAGCACCAGAAGAAGACGGTATAGAAAATGAAGCCTGGATATATGGATCCGAAAAACTAATGGATAGCAAATGAATAACGGATAGAAAAAGTCAAAGATGATAACGAAAAACAAGTAGATAAAATATCAACACAGGAAATAAAATAAGCAATAAGAAAGCTTAAAAAAAGAAAGCACCAGAAGAAGACGGTATAGAAAATGAAGCCTGAATATATGCCCCGAAAAACTAATGGATAGCAAATGAATAACGGATAGAAAAAGTCAAAGAAGATGATAATGAAGAACAAGTAGAAGAAATATCAACACAGGAAGTAGGAAAAGCAATAATAAAGCCTAAAAAGAAAACAGCACCAGAAGAAGACGGTATAGAAAATGAAGCCTGGATATATGGATCTGAAAAACTAATGGATAGCAAATTAATAGCTGTCAGAAAAAGTCAAAGATGATGATAACGAAGAACAAGTGGAACAAATATCAACACAGGAAGTAAAAAAGCAATAAGAACGCTTAAACAGAAGAAAGCACCAGGAGAAAACGGTATAGAAAATGAAGCCTGGATATATGGATCCGAAAAACTAATGGATACCAAATGAATAACGGATAGAAAAAGTCAAAGAAGATAATAACGAAGAACAAGTGAAAGAAATATCAACACAGGAAGTATAAAAAGCAATAAGAAATCTTAAAAAGAAAAAAGCACGAGGAGAAGACGGTATAGAAAATGAAGCCTTGATATATGGATCCGAAAAATAGCATTAAAATTATGTTTAATAAGATATGGAAAAAACGTCTTTCCCAAAAGTTGGAGAAAAAAAGTGATATGCCCTATGTAAACAGAAATTAGTATGACAAACGCAATCATTGAAAGGCATAAAGAAGTACAAGGACAAGAAATATACAACAAGATCGCAGTATCAAGATACAATAATATGAGTATGAAAGAATCCGAACACCAGATCTACCACGGTATCTTACATCAACAATAAAGAAAGAAGATAAACAATTAATCGCGCTTTTCCGATACAATAACGAAGAAGCCGGAAATTATTTCTGGTGGAAATTCGAGGATCAACAATGTCGCATATGTCATGATCAGAATGACACTATTGAACACATGTTACAGGGTTGTTGGGAGCAGAAGAGGGACCAATCATAGAAAGAGGAAGAGTACTGGACGATTTAAGGAGTGGGCAAAATTAAATGGAGAGCATTCAAGAAAGAACAGAATATTTAAGTTTTATTATATGTAAATATTTTCATGTATTTTAAAGGAAAGAATGTCACCCTAAGAAATTTTTAACCAATTTTAACACTAAAATTGGTTCCAGGAGGTCCACCAGATTACGTGTAATTTTAACAAAGTATCTGTTTGGTTAAAAAGTACACTGGAAACTGGTTTAATATTTAACACAAAATATCTAGTTAAAAATATGAGTGCGTGTTAAAATTTACACTGAAATTCATGTTTTAACTAAATGTACCTTCTACACTAAATAGTGTAAAGTACGCGTTGCAATAGCATCTCTTGCTGTATTCATTTACCCGTATTTGAGTAATTTTTTACGGAATGTGTTAAATAAGTATTTCATGGAAATATAAATAATATAATTTTATTATATCAATAAATACATAGGTAAATAAATCTTATATTTGGCTAATATCTGTGTTATACAAAAATATGTTAATAATATAATTTCCATCGTAACTCGGAACATGAAAGAGTTTCATATGGTTCTTTGTACAAACAAACATTGAAAAATATTAAAGTCATTTCAGATACATCTAATTTTGTAATTTTAGTGGCTATAGAGTTTAAATAAAATATATTGTATCCAAAGACTCAATAATTTCTGGTAGGAGGAAGTTGGAAAAAACCACATGAAATCCATTTAGAACTATTAATTTTTATATCACATGGTATATCCATTTTGAAGTATGTAATAACACTTTTGTAGCAATAAACACGTTCGTATATCTCACAGATCAAACCAAAAATTTGTATATCACATATCACAGTTGCACAATCCACACTTTGGTGTTGACTTGCTCGCTGCTTGTAGTAAATACACGGCAGATTAACAGCGTTGAATGTTATTTTACATTTAACAAAATATAGTGTAAGTTCAGCACCATATTGTGCAAATGTACACTAAGTAGAGCATAAGTAACTCAAAAAATTGGTAATTAAAAGAAACCATATTTTTGAGTAATATATCTCATTTACTCCCTATGTGGTTAACATATTTGGAATTTATTTTAATTAACACGGGCAAAATTTAACTAAACTGTATTTTTAACACGGACGAAAACTGTACTTATTTATGTGTTAAAATTACTTCACCAATCGATTTGGTTACTTTACACGGACGATATTTCTTAGAGCGTAACAGCTTCTACTACTACTTACTAATACAGGCTATCATAGGCTTTTGATTGTCAAAAGACTTCATTCATATATAATAACTCATGATATTAAACATTTATTATTCAAAATCCGTGAAAATGTGTAAAAACTTTTTGCCTTCCGTCACCTTTAGGTAAGGAAGGTATTGTCTTTGGTCAAAAAATTCGGTGCTGAGATTTGAATGAATAAGCACGTTTTAAGGTGCAGCTATGCTAGAAACAGATACTATATTAAGAAGATTCTGATTGAAAGATGTCAGTATCAAGTATATAGGATCTTTTTGCTCGAAACTTTCTGTATGGAATTTGTATAAAATACAACTGTCGAAAGGTAATGTACATACAAGAAATTTATAGATTTTATTTATAGATTTTATAGAAAATACATACGCATTTACGAAAATTCTTCCGGTAGATACCGTATCTACTGACTGTGTTCGAAAACACGAGTGGTAAAAAGTTACCGTGTTCGAAAATTATACAATATCTACCAGATCCATCTACCGGATTCATGAAGAATCTAATCTCAAAAAAAGGTAGTGATGCAAAGCGAAGCGCGCGCGTTAAATCTGGAAATGTGTTCAAAGTAGGACTCTGCTCAGTTTGTTAACTACGTCAAATTTCTAACCTGTTATAATTTTCAAATTTTTTCATAGGTTATGGATCTACCCTGTTTACCACATGCGTTCTTAAAATATTGATTCCGGTAGCTGTAACCTGATAAAAAGCTATTTACCGGTAACAGTTCACCGGTAAAATTTTCGTAAATAGCTCATATAATTGACGGAAGGTAATGTGCTGGCCACATCAGATTTTTTTATTTGGTTGTAAATATACATTTTGTAAAAAACCTGTAAGAAACACAAGTAAATACTCAGTACCCCATTTAATAATAATACAGTCAAATAGGTGTTAACATTTCCGTCAAAAAGATATTATCACATGTACCTACGGAATTGGTTTGGCTTTATTTTTGTTACAAATAATGTTATTAACTATATTACTTGCAATTTTCCACCTATACTCTTTGGTTCTCAGTGCATTCCTACAAGAAATAGTCTGTTCACCATAGACCAAAACTCGTTAACATATTTCTGTAGGTTTTGAGTGAATAATGTGTTCCACAAAATTTTGTAACATATCCAATATCAGTGGTAACATATTTCTGGTAGAATTATTATGACAATGTGGTAATATATTTTTGATTGACCACATTTTGTAAAAGATACTTTTGATTTTCTATATTTCGAGAGTATGTTTTTTAATCATCTGTTTGTAGAACCTGATAGAATCTTTTGCAATTCTAGTACGTTCAGGAGACGAGAAATTTACATAAAATAAAATAAAATTAGCCCTGGAAAAATATTATTCACAATAGTATATTGTGCAACTAGTGTGGAAAAGCATTTTTTCCACGAGGTGTGAGTTTCAACACGAGACGAAGTCGAAAGCAGGAATCACACAAGCGGGTAATAGGTGTTTCTGCACGAGTGGCACACTATACTTTTTCTACGATCACACACGTTGGTAAGATTAAATAATTTATTTTTAATAAAGAACATATTTTTACAACGTAAATAACTATTACATTTTTGCTGTAATTATTACAAAATATTTTATTTGCAGCAATTTTACAAGAGCAATTGCAACTAAAATGACGACTATGTTTGACTGTCTTTTTCATTATCTGGCTCAACTACTGCTCTGTTCTCGATGATTTTTTTATAATAATAAGCTGATGCCTTTGCTGTTCTGGTCCGTTCAGGTACTGTGATGTTGATGTAGATTAAACCAAATCTTTGTCTAAAATATAGAAAATATTAATACCTATAGATATAGATTCTTTGACTGTGTTAGTAAAATTCTTACGAATATCCTAGTCTCCATTCAAAGGTATCCACTAAACTCCAAGCAGTGTAACCTCGTACATTGCATCCGTCATTGTGGATAGCTTTCAAAACTTCGTTCAGGTAATCCTGGAAAATAAAATGAGGTATTCTATCGTATTTTTTATATATATTTTATTATGTATAAAAATCTTGCAGTATTGGTGAAAAAGCGAAGTTAAAATTCGCAAAAATATGAATTTCCGAATATCTTAATAGCCGAGTTTTCAATTCAAAATTTATTTATAAAAATTGACTGAATGTAAAATTCACTTTTTCTGATAAGTTTATAATTCTAATTACAAATTTCATAACATTTATATATTCCTTTGTATTCAGACTTGATAATGGTCATAACCATGTGCCGAAACGTCGTCTTTTAGTTGTTACTTGAAGCTTTGAAGCTTGAAGCTTTCTATCCAATAAACCTTCCAATTAGAAAAATTCTTATAGGTTACTAGATAATGGGGGAGTACTGAAGTAGGTCGATTTTTACCTTCCGTCACCTTTAGGTAAGGAAGGTATTGTCTTTGGTCAAAAAATTCGGTGGTGAGTTTTTAATGAATAAGCACGTTTTAAGGTCCGTAGAATATGATTTTACTATTTTTACGATGATGTCTGTATGTGTGTATGTGTGTGTGCGTGTGTGTGTGTGTGTGTGTATGTATGTGTGTTCGTGTGTGTGTCCGTGTGTGTGTGTGTGTGTGTGTGTGTGTGTGTGTGTGTATGTAACAAAATTTTCGTCTGCGATAACTCTAATACTAGAATTCCAAAAATTATAATTCTTTCGTATTCCTCTTCGTTGCATCTATATGAAGAGCTGATTAGATTTTGGTTATAATTGGTCAACCGGAAGTACCTTCATTTGAAGATTTTAACAGTTTTTCTTGAAAAAACGATGTTAAATATCATTTTTTCACATTTAATGTTATTATAAATATTAAAGAACATTTTATTCTCTATACGATTTGACTGCATTTTATACTTCATATTAAATAGATATAGAGTTATAAAATAATAAAAAAAAAAATTTCATGAATTAGCTAGCTATGCTAAAAACAGCTACTATATTAAGAAAGTTCTGATTGAAAGATGTCAGTGTCAATTGACATATTCGTAGTATATTTGTGTTATAATTTTAATCGAAACCTCGAAATATAGGATATTTTTATTCGAAACTTTCTGTATGCAATTTGTGTAAAATACATATAACTGTCGAAAGGTAATGTACATACAAGAAATTGAGAATCTTTTGCAAGGAACTTTCTGTATGGATTTTATAGAAAATACAAAGGCATTTACGAAAATACTACCGGTAGGTACCGCATCTACTGACTGTGTTCGAAAACACGAGTGGTAAAAAGTTACCGTGTTCGAAAATTGTACAATATCTACCAGATCCATCTACCGGATTCATGAAGAATCTAATCTGAAAAAAGGTAGTCATGCAAAGCGAAGCGCGCGCGTTAAAAGTTTGTTAACTATATCAAATTTTTAACCTGTTTCAAATTTTCAATTTTTTTTATAGGTTATGGATCTACCTTGTTTACCACTTGCGTTCTTAAAATATCGATTCCGGTAGCTATAACCTGATAAACAGCTGTTTACCAGTAACAGTTCACTAGTAGAATTTTCGTATAACTGATGCAGGCACCGGACAGCTAAATGAATGTGCCAAAACACTATATCATAGTTCCAGGAAGCAAACTGTAGAGGAGCAGCAGGGCTTAAATTTTGAAAAAATAGATTAAGTCACCTTTGAGTTCAAAACATTTTGCAATATTTTGTATTGTAAAGTCACATAAGTCATCACACATGTCATTGAACGTACAATTTAACATCTTTAATTATTTGGTAATTCAATTTGTATGTTTATGGTTTCAGTTATAGTGCCAGTAGTGATTTATTTCGTGATTCTCCAGTTTGCAAGTGTATTAACTGTGTTTATTTTTGACGTAATATAGACTTGAAATTCAATAAGCTGATGAACATTCGTTGTGCTGTTTGATATAAAGTGCAGTGCAAAGAAGCAGATAGACGTTTACTTTTATATTTAATGATAAAATGTCATACTATTTCCAGTATCCTTTTCTTACATATTGACAAATATTAAAATAGAAGTGTAGGTCTATGTGACAAGTAATTTTAAATTTATTTAGAAATGAATATATAGTTATTGTTTTGGGATTATTTAAAATATATGTATGTATCTATATTCAATTCTCTTATTATCTCTTTTATTTTCAATATTCAAAATTTTAATCTATGTATACGAGTACAATGACATGTTACCTATGTCACAGACTACCAAGCCGACCAAGCCATCACAATGTGCGTTAGTTCATGGAAGCAATCTGTAGATGTCACAATTTCGTATTTCGAAAAATGCATTGTTTGTCCTATCTGTAGTTGAGGTGATCCGTGAACTGATGGAAGGTAATGTGCTGGCCGCATCAGATTTTTTTCTATGCTTTGAAGGTTGGAACATATTTAAAATACAATAACCTTTATACTAATCGAGAGAAATAAAAAATAAGTATTTTCTTAGGGCCAGTATTTCCATCTTCGGATAAAGTACTGGATAACTTATCTGTCGGATAAATTAACATTATCGCATCAAAAAATGACATTCAATATAATTTACCTCATTTATGCTCTTATTTCGATGCGATATTTTATCATTTATATGATGGATAGTTATCCTGAACTTTATCCGGAGATGGGAATACCGACTCTTAAAGTAATAATCAAATATGGCTTCCATTTAAAAAAATGTAATTTTGTGTTATATCTCGAAAATTTTCCGATAGGAAAATTATTTTCCTACACCACTGGATAGACAATAAAATTATCTAACTTTTCTATTTGAAACATTTTTCTCGATTACTTATAATTTAGGAATAATTTAAAAATGAAAAAATTCGACCTACTTCAGTACTCCCCCATTGTCTAGTAACCTATGAGAATTTTTGGTAAAACAAAAACACATCTAAGATGGCCTCCCAAAGGCGCACCACATGTCCCATATAACTGAAGTCGTATCTCTTATAGTTCCCGAGACCCCAATGGTGACTTTCAAAATCCGGACATTCTGTATAAATAATTGAGTGCCCCAGCTGAAATGTTTCTGATTTTGAATAATTAAATATAACAAACATTTAAAAGAAAAAATCATCAAGATCGGATCTGTTTTGGTGGGTTTAGAAGTTTTAACGATTTTTCCGCTTCATTGATCGACTATAAATATTCATCTCAAACAGTTAATTTTAGAGTTTCCTTGCATTATTTACATTAAGCATACATTTTCATTTATTTTTATTAAAATTTCATTCTCTTATCAAATTAATTAGTAGTGAATTAAAAAAATGTTTGAAATAAATAAAATATTTAAAATAAATATATATTATTTCGATCTATTTCATGAAATATTTTTAAAAAGTTGCTTTTTTATTGCACACGCTGTTCGAACGTAGAATCATCAATCGAACTCCAGAATGAATATCTTTCAAATTTAGCATTCAAACTCGAAAACGTTCAAATTACGAGGCTTTTCTGTATAATCAAAACATCAGTATTTTGTTAATATTGTTATTTTCGCAGATACTAACAATGCTAGTGACTCTGTTTCTGAACAAATCTGTAAGTCTTGGCGATAAATCTGTAAATAATGAACACAATCGCTACGAAAGCTGTCACCATTATGGATAATTTTACATTAATTAACAAAAATAGATGCGTCTTTTATCAATTTTTTACAGATTTACAGATCTGTAAGATTTACAGATTTAACATAATTGGCCTGTAAGTATCTGATAAGATAATTTCTTGATAAAGTACTCAAATAAATAGACAAAGTAATTACAAATATACAATTATTATCTCCTGATGCTTATTTTAATATGAAAGTTATCTCGTTCATGTACAATATCAACTTACTAAATCTTTTAAAGATTATATCATTAGTTAGTGGAAGAAAGTGTTAGAAATGTTGTACTAGATGTATTGGAAATTAGTTGGGAGTACATCACAACATTATACATAATTTTGTTACGCAATGTTGAATTTTTAATAAATTCATATTATTTAAACAAAAATGTATTTTTTAATTTTATTTGTTAATATAATATAATATTTCTATTATTGTCGTAATTGACGATATTTGTCGTCAAACGTCAAATAAGTCAACCTACGTTGTGACAGATAAAACGTTAAGCATTTATTTATGGTGTCTCGTGGCCGCGTGCCTGAGTTTCTGGTCGCAAATCTGGGGAACCGGGTTTGATCCCGACCGACGCCAAATATTTCGAATTTTAAATGGCACAAAATTGACCCCTGTGGTGCACTCTTCATGTCAGCAATGAGTGCCCGTGAGGTGTCGTCTGGTAAACGCCCGCACGGTACAAATATGTCATCATCATTACCGATATCTGCGTATAAAGCAGATTGGCACACCCAGCAATGGGTAATATGCCGTGATGACATATTTATTTATTTATTTTATTTATTTATTTAAGACAGACACACGGTACCCAAGCAAACCTTGACATAGGCGTTTGGCATGGGAAGACTGATTTTTGTGAATAAAAAGTATCCGGCATAAAATTAAGCCATGATATTTAACATGATAATAGTACATTACCTCGTGTACCTTATTTAATATTAATTACATTATTATCATTTCGTAAATTAGAGAAAATTATAAATATCTGTCAATAAATATTTGTTTCAATATTTTATTACGTAATATCAAAATAATTGCAATTGTCACTGTAGGTCAATGGTTAGCATAGCTGACTGTGAACCGAGATGACGTTTAGAGGTTGGGGTTCGAATCTCCGTCAAGACAGTATTTTTACTATTTTTTTAAATTTTTTAATTGCGAATTATATTAAAGATATTATGTATTATATTAATATGGATATCAATTTTTTGATTATTGTAATCAATTTATTGTTATAACCAAGTACATAATATAAAATAATTGATTATAAACAATGACAAAAATTGATTACAATAATCAAAACATTGATATAATAAAAATGCATTATATTTTCTTTTAATCTTAATAAAACATGATTGAGATAAAATATAGTTTAAATTCTTATGCTTTTGTGTCATACTGATAATTACTACTTCCATTGAGATTAGTATTATATCATGATAGAAACTTATTTGTAATTATTTAACTAATTCATCCATATTAATATAATACATAATATCTTTAATATAATTCGCAATTAATTCATTAATAAAAAAAAATAATAAAAAAACTGTCTTGACGGAGATTTGAACCCCAACCTCTAAACGTCATCTCATTCCACAGTCAGCTAACCATTGACCTACAATGACAATTGCAATTATTTTGATATTACGTGATAAAATATTGAAACAAATATTTATTGACAGATATTTATAATTTTCTCTGATTTACGCAATGATAGTAATGTAATTAATATTAAATAAAGTACACGAGGTAATGTACTATTTTCATGTTAAATAGCATGGCTTAATTTTATGCCGGACACTTTTTATTCACAAAAATCAGTTTTCCCATGTTAAACGCCTATCAGCCCTATTTTCTAAAAAAGTTGTTATTTCTTAGCAACGTTGTTATAGCAAATAACCAATAATAATTGCGGACACTGAATAAAACATGAAAATGACAGGCTTTACATTTGTTTCTATTGGTCAAAATATATAGCAACGTTACTAAGACTTAACAACTTCCTTACAAAATAGGGGTGTATGTCAAGGTTTGCTTGGGACATACGGTATAGGTATATAAGCGTTTAACATGGGAAAATATATTGCGTAAAAGTGGCTTATTAATTTTAGACAATATGCTTCCAATAAATCTCATAGAATATTATATTCTGCATCCAATTCAGTAATCATATTTTGTTGTACATGTTTTGTAATTCAGAAACCCTAATTTAGAATTTTATAAATATTACTTCTTTATAATCATAGAATTGCAATAAAATCACAAACAAATATTAACGATTTACCTTGTAGTAATTGACTCTTCCTTCATCGTTAAGTTGTCCTTTATCGGCCCACCCATTTTCAGTTATCAAAACTGGAGGATTTCCATATTCGTTTTTAATCCAGTTCAAAAGTTTTCTCAAACCCCAAGGTACACTCCACAACCAACTCATTGAAGACGGGGTCCAGCTTGGATCATAGTACGAATGTAACCCTTCGTCCTTTGCGAAAGATGGTACTGTCCAAGTTATAGAAGATGTGTTTGTTGATGTCAGTTTAGTAGTATAGTGATTGAGGCCGAAGAAGTCGGCGCTTCCTCGAATGATTTCGATTTCTTCTGCGGTGAAGGGAATTAGGCGTGAACTTGCAAAGCCTTCTTCGCGGCTCATCTGGGAGATGCGTTGTTTCATAATAGGAGGGAAATCGCCGGTTTTAGAGAAGATTGGGTGAGCCCACCAGCCTAACTAAAAGAGCAAAATAGAAAAAGAATTTTAAAAATTGCAGGAATATTTTATACAATGATCCACATACTCCCTCGCTATCATTTCATAGAATTTTCAAAGCGTATAGGCAGTGCCTCTGCATTTTCACCAATTTAAACATATTGACCGTTATTGATTAATGATGATTTACGAACAGTTGAGTAGTAATTTTTTCTCAGTCAATTGTTTATGGATTATTTTGGAGAAAGTACTTCAACAAACAAAAGATGCATACAATTAATTTTTCTATAACTGTTATGTTAAGTATTTTTCTCAAAAATAATCCATAAACGATTGGTAAAAAAATCTGATGTGGCACCACACGACTTCCTTGTACACAAGACCAGTATGAAGTATAGACCCAATTATAAAATTGCACGTATTTGACGTAATTTGACATTAACATCTATTTTTTATTTTTTTGTTATTTTTTGTCCTAATCCATAGCAAGCTTCATTACAAAAACCAAAAAGTTTTAAATTTACATATCTCGCTTATACAAAGGGCTAATTTAATAATACTTGATGTGCTAGACGCTGAATTTAATTCTCCGAAACTCTTATTTGAAGCATTTGTATCTAAAATGAAAATGAAACCATTTTATTCAAGAAAAACTATTAACAACTTCAGGTAATATATCACTTCCGGTTAGCCTGTTTTAACTAAAATCTACTATTGAAGTAAAATATAATTTACGAAGTAAAAGTAAAACGAAGTAGGTTTGTATGTAACTATAGATATAATATAACAAAAAAGATATAATTGAAATATAAATACATTGATATAACGTTCTGTCATAATAAATTTGTTCATGATTTATTAATGGTCTATCTGGTAAAACTACAATAATTTCAGAAGTGGGATCGCCAAAATTTTTCAACAAATAGGAGTTATACAAGATATAGGTTCAAGTTCGTGAAAAATTGTCATTGACTGTTACTTATATTCGTGTGTTAAGTTTGTTAGGGCTAAAGGGATAATAGCTGCCGATAGATTAAAATTAGTTCCTAAATTAGATCAGTGTAATTCAAATATAAAATTAGTTGACGAGGACGTCAATATCCGTCAGGAAGGCCGAAATGAAGTAAAATATAATTTACGAAGTAAAAGTAAAACGAAGTAGGTTTGTATGTAACTATAGATATAATATAACAAAAAAGATATAATTGAAATGTAAATACATTGATATAACGTTCTGTCATAATAAATTTGTTCAATACATGTCTTGGATTTATTAATGGTCTATCTGGTAAAACTACAATACTATGTTATTTCAATTGACATAAAAGTCTTATATACCAAATTTGAAAAGTTTTGGATTGTATTTTAAAATAGTTTTTCATTCAAATCTATTATAGGCTTCAAATAAAGTACCATTTCTGGATTCGAGTTTTCTGCGTTAGGTACAGTTTTCGTCAGGATTTTTTAAAAATTTGTTAAAAGTGAGTCTAATTTTTCACACGCATTCGGTTTCGTTCGGCTCATAGGGTAGTTTGTTCCTGGTAGCGACTAGACGTTTGTGTTTTAAACAGCCGTATTGAGTGTTAGAAATAAAATCAGTGTTGGTGAAAAGAGTAGAGTGTTTTATTTAACTTTTCTTTTACTGTTCCCGGTATTTCATTTTTACCTTTACAGTTAACATGTGTATGGCTCACTTTGAAGAAATCACCAAAAAAATGTATTGGTAAAAGTTATAATGAACCTACCTGCATTTGCAAACCCCTTTCTTGGCCTTTCAAATCTTCCGTAGAATTAGTAGCTGCTTCATACCAAGGTGCACTGATTGTAATTCCAACCATACCTGTTTATAACAATATTTTTGTTCCAATTATCCACACGAAAATTATAATTTCTTACCTTGTTGTTGTTTCTTAAACTCGTTTTGGTAGACCTTATACGCCCTACCATGAGCTACTAACAAAGTCCTACTGCACATATAACTCCCTATACCATCAGAATGACACGATGGTGCAGAATAACCTACCCCGTACCCTGTATTACAAACCTCTATTGGTTCATTAAAGGTAATCCACGTCTTCACCCTATCTCCAAACAATCTAAAAGCCAACCTGGCATAGTCCACAAAGGCATCTGCTAAAAGAGGATTGGGCCAACCTCCAGTTTCTTGTAGAGGTTGCGGAAGATCCCAGTGGTATAGGGTTACTACTGGTTGGATCCCTTGTGCCAACATGGCATTGATAAGGTCGTTGTAATAGCGGACGCCATCTTCGTTCACATGGTTGACGAAACCAGAGGGTAGAAGACGAGACCAAGACAAGGAGAAGCGATAAAAGTCAACGCCCAACCATTTTAAGTTTGTGACGTCTTCGTCGATATTGTGGTAAGAGTCGCAGGCGATGTCGCCGTTTGATCGGTCGGCTATCAAGTCAGGGTGTTCGTGAACGAGGCGGTCCCAAATGTTTTCCCCCTTACCTACAACAGTATATTAGCTTATATTTTCAGTATAACTATAGTAAATTAAAGGTCTATTTATTTGCTATTATTATAATAAAAACATGCATTGTTAATATTAGTATTCGAATATATACATAAAAAAGATTATCATCACGGCTTTTTTCCCTTTTATAATATTATTTGTAGAATAAGAACAACGTACACATTTGGATCGTTGAAGGCTCTTACCAGGCACCACTTGATCGGTTCTCAAAACTAACGTGAGGAGAGCACCGCAAGGGTCACTTTAAAACTATTTGAAATTTGTAATTATAAATGGCACAAAACTGAACATTGTGGTGCACTCTCCACGCCAGCATTGAATGCCCGTGAGGTGACGACTGGCAAACGCCCGCACGGTACAAATATGTCATCATCAATACCGAAAACTGTGTACCAAGCAGATTGGCACACTCAGCAATGAGTAATATGCCGTGAGCCTATATTTATTTTATTTATTTATTTATTTATTTATTTATTTATTTATTTATTTAATTATAACAACCGTATCATAGAAATACCTACAAGGCAAATTATCATTTAAATAGATCGAATTTTTATTTTCTGTTTCCTTATTGAGTAAACATGTTTATTTTATAATTGTATTGATAGGATATCAGTTTCTTTTAAGTTATTACCTATATCTTTAATGAACAATATCAATACAATTTTCAGATAAACGAAAATAAATAAAAAATTATGAAGGATTTTATTTTTTTGTATACTGAACGAGTAGCAATTGTCTACTAGCTTAGTAATGTCCGGTACCTATGTAATCTTTACGTCCTGGATGAACATAAAAGAAATTTTAGGAATAACAACAATAATAACGGAAAGTGTGCTCTAGTAACACATGTCAAAAATACAGGCTATATGTTTAATTTTGAAGATGCTAGAATCTTAGACACAGAATCTAATTTACAGAAACGTTTAACACTTGAATTGTTGCAGATTAAAAATGATAAGAACAATATTAATTTAAAAACAGATATTGCAAACTTAAGTACTATATATACTCGTATATATATATATATATATATATATATATATATATATATATATATATATATATATATGTACAAACAGTTTAAAACACAATAAAAACAATAAATAAAACAAATGATGAATAATTTTAAATATTTTTTTAGCGGTAATACAACAAACTGCCGAACTATACAAGTTAAAACTAAATTATATTTTTTCATAAGGGTGCCAAATTCACACATTTATTTATTTTAAAAAAATCTGATGTGGCCAGCACATAACATCTCGCCAGATATTTTACCTGGTTGTACGCATATAACGAAAAATATTTTTAAATACAAATGCATATATTCATGGCTCACTACAAAATAATTGTCACATATATTTGCAAAATCTATGGGATATTTTAATATAAATTATGTACAATACATACATTTTCTTTATATTCAATATCCTGATATTTTCTTTTTCTACTTTCCTTTTCTTTTTCTTTATTTTCGTCATTTTTTCGCAAATTCCTTTTGTATTCTTTTTTACGTATATTCTTGTGCGTTGTTGATTTTTTTTTATTTTCATAATCTTCATAATGATGTACAAATATTTTTGACAAACATTTGAATTTCTTGTCTTGAAGTAGTTTGATCTGAGATTTTTTTACATCAAATTATTTTATATGCATTTCTTTATCTCTAAATCTATAGAAGATATAATAATGAATTTATATTTATCGAATAAAGAATTTAACGTTCTTTAATATAAGTATTTACATAAATGTTCGATAAATAATATTTAGATGATTTTTTTCTTGTATAACTACTACTTCCGGTTGTCCAATTGTTACCAAAACTTAATCAACTCTTCCCATTATTGTTAGATTGAGGAGTCCGTAGTTAAAAATGTCTTAAGTCTTATGGTATTTGAGAAATCGTGGATCCAACATCCACACACACATACGGACATCATCGTAAAAATGTTATAATCGGATTCTAGGGACCTTAAAACGTGCTTATTCACTAAAATCTGGATATGCGATTTTTAGCATGAATCCAATACCTCTTTTAGCGAGAGGTAAAAAATTTGACGACTTTTTTTTAGTATTTTATTAAGTATATTTCATCTACAGGTTTTTGTTAAAAAGTTATATATATATATATATATATATATATATATATATATATATATATATATATATATATATCCACAAAGTTTGTCAAAATTTTGTAATCATTGTAGCTTTTGAAGGAGGCGTAAGAGATGCCGAAACCGGTTGAGGCGGGAAATTAAATAAATAATTTGACTGCAATCCAGAAATTTATTTCATTCCATACAGCCTTCCAGTCAATCCGTTGTTATTATTTATTAAATTTTGACGTTTTTAATTAATTGTTAATTGTGACTTAAAATTCAGTGAGTTATTAATTTAATTTTTTGCAGGCGATTAGAGGCGACAATTAAAAAAAACATGATCAAAACTTACTTTAAAAATGACAACGAAATCTTATTTTTTTAATTTTGTGCGTCGATTGTTCAAAAAACGTAATAAACATTGCGGTCAGTAAGTTGTCTTCTACCGGTATCGGATGCATTGGAGATATCGACTTCGTCTCGATCCCCAAAATCATCCTCGACCGGTTGGACGCATTTACTGACCTTAATACTTAAATAACTATAATTCAATAGCAAGTAAAAATTTAGGTACTTGTAGTTGTTGCTATAGAGTTAATAATGACAATTTAAAATATCAAAACTGTATAAATGAAATTATGTAAACTATTTTTCACGAAAGATGACTATTCAAGGTCATTTGTTCGAAGAAAGAATACAAAGCATTTTATAGCAGTATCTTAGCAACATTTTGTATTAGAAAAAGAAGGATTATTTGACCTATGTCTATTTAATTTATCTGGTGTGACAGATATACGTAAATAGTGGCAATTACTTTCTAACACACTATAAATAATAATGACATATGTCGTAGAATTACAGATATCTAATTATCTACTACACTGCCCTCTGTGCTAATATTTACCCAGTGGCGTTGACGTTTAAATCAAATTATTATTCCTTGTTGTAAGTTAAGTCTATGTTTTTGTATTTTGCAAAAAAATAAATCTTTCAGAAAGGCATTATTGAGAAAGAAACATAATTTTAAAATGTATTACTCTTAGTTTTTCAGTTAAAACGTGTCCATAAATATTTCATATTGCACGCCTATGCATATGAAATGCAATGAAGTTATCTACAAGCAGTGTTGTGACTGATCTAGATCATTTGATCTAAAACACTGATCTAGTTCATTTAGTATGGTTTTTAATCTGATCTAGATCCTTTTATATATAAAGATCTTGATCTGGATCTAGATCTAAGAACTATATAATCTATGATCTTAGAAAAGATCAAATATACGGGAATATACGGGAAACTTGAATAAACTTGGAGAAGACGAAAATTATTTTTTTATGTACCCAAAAGTTTAGGCCATGTCAAATGAGAAAACAAAAAATACAAAAATTTGAAACCAGAAAATCCAAGAATAAATTAAATACAAGTAGGTTGTAATTTATTTAACTCACTTAAAAAATTCAATGGCTTATAATGATTGTCTGCCCGTTTGATATGGCCTGTCTTAATTTAGTACATTTCAACAATTCTAATGTTTAAAATTATTATTTTTGTTTCTGTTTGTACTTTATTCGTTAATTCAGCATTAATAAAACTACGTACCTTTATACCCGTGTATCTAATTTTATTCCTATGTGTAAGGCACACGACTAAGTATATTCTTTGTAATTAATTTATTGTTTGTATTCCTATTTAATTAATCAGAAATAAAAAGAATTTGAAAATCGTTACTGATCTTTTTATGATCTAAGAAAAACTGATCCCAAATTCCTGATCTGATCAAAAAAAGATCCGATCGCAGAAATGGACCTATGATCTGATCTAGAACATATTAATTGTAAAGATCTTGATCTTGGTCTAGATCCTTTATAAATTGTTCTGTTACAACACTGTCTACAAGTAATATTATATCAGACGGCTCACAAATGACCTTGAATAGTCATCTTTCGTGAATAATAGTTTACTTTTCCTACTTACTCAATATGATCATTATATTTATGTGCATTTGATATATAATTCTGACTTATTTTATACCTTTTTCTACTTACCGCTTTCATTCCAAGCACCTTCAACTTGATAAGAAGCAGTCGCAACACCAAATATAAAGTCATCAGGAAATTGTAATTGATCCCCATAGACCATCCTATTATAATAAATCGTTTAAAATAACTAATAAGCTAAAATAAAAGTATCAATATACATACCACAGAAACGACATAAATAAAATAAAAAAAGTATCCATATCGCCGGAATGATACTAACTCACTGAATCAAATTAGTGAATTATTAAATATCACAAAATTGGTGTAGGTAGAAGTACTCTAATTATACTTATTCAGGCAGTGATAAATTGATAAATATTTTTATAGAAGATTCTCAAGTGTTTTATAGTGTTTGTAATTATATTTTTATCGAAATTGAGAAGTGACAAGTGACCTAGTCAAGGACAGTGGCGGTGCATCAGATGAGGCAGGTGACGCCAGGCCTCACCTCCTAAATTCAATATATTTGTAAAATTTATAATTTTATTTTTCACTCAAAATGTATTGAAGTAATATAAATCTACAATATTTGAACTCACAAACAATTATTGTTACTATAATATGCTAAATAATCATGCAAATAGTGTTATTTTCACTCGAATTTACACAAAGAGGCCAAATTATACTGTCCTCATGGACAATAATAGGGCAATACATAAGTGCGAGTGAGACGCAACGATTTTACCCAAGTATCATTCACAACAAAAAAAATAACGTAGCGGTAGAATTAGTGGTAGTGGTAGTGGCCTGGGTAAAAGATTGAATGCGTTATAGCAAATGTATTCGTTCACATCCAAAAATTAAGAAAATTAGTAGTAGCGCAGTGGCAATGGTAGCGGTAGGAGTTTTCAAATTCCAAACTTCTACGTTGCCACTACGCTAACGCTTAATTTTTTTGACACTTTTGATGTTCATTGACATCTGATTTCTGATTTCATCTGATAAAATGAGCAATAGAAAAAGGATCATTTTGTGGTGTGCCTCAGACGTTGTGCTATATGAACAAACAGACTTATTAATAAACTTTGCACAATTAAAAATGAACACGTAACTTACCATTTTTGCTTATTTCAAAGGCAATTTGTGCCCACGCATTTTCTTTTTTTGAAATAATTTTGAACTCTCTTAATCTCTTCGCTTATCTCATACAATGGAGTGCTTGTGGATAAGTGTAATTAATAAGTCATCATCTATGTCAGTTGCTTTTTGTGCAAAAATAAAATGACAGCTATAACTGTCAACCTTGCACCTTAGTAATTTATAATAAAAAATTCCTAGAAACTATTATTTCAATAATTTTTCATTGTGAACGGAGATAATTTTTACTATAAATTTCTTACGCTACCGATGCCACTAATTCTTACATTACCGCTAATTTTTTTTTTATTCAGAATTGGCCTTTACACTACTGCAGATGAGCCAAGCGATGACTTGGCCTCTCTCGTTCTTGGGCTTGCTTGCTTCAAACAAGTATATTTATATTATTTTCAATTAGTTTTTGTAAAAACGATTTAATAATTGCTATTTATTGTTACTGTTGTTATTTTTTATGTTTTCGTAAATTTCAAACTATTATTTATTTCTATTTTAATTGTACCTACTGTTACTTGTCACAATTATTTAAATTAAACATTTATAAACAATTAAACAATGTATTGCTGTTGTTAAATCATGAATTGTAGAAATGTACAAATACCAACAACCAAGAGACAAAACAACAATACTAACTATTTACAACAATGGGAATAATTTAATTGAACTGTTAAGAAAAAAGTTAAATAAATAAATAAATCATTATAATGATTTCTTTTGCATCTAATATTTTCATTATTAGTTCTTTTGAATTATATAAATATAAGAAATATAATCTTGTAAGTGCAAAATAGCAAGAGAAAAACATCGGAATAATAGATGAGGTTGAGAATTTCTCAATCTTCACTCGTGCATTCCTCTTCGAAGTTGGCGCACGTGAGCAGGTGGGCCATTATTTGTTCTTGACCACAATGACATAAAGTGAGTTCTGCTTGGTACCCCCAATCGAACATGTTTATAATTATAATCCTGGATATAATTTTATTCGCTTTTATAAAACCGGACTTTAGAAACATAAACTCAGTAACTCATACCATAATAATGTATTGTAAAAAAAATATTTTTCTATACTTCAAGAGCATGTTGTTCAATTATCTGTTTGTAGAACCTAGCAGAATCTTTCGCAATTCTAGTACGTTGAGGCGATGAGAAATTTACATAGAATAAGCCAAACTTAGCCCTGGAAAAATATTGTACACAAAAATAATATTTACATTTTATTAGTCAATTTACGTGTATCCGCTCGTCCATTCCCAATTGTCCATTAAACTCCAGGCTGTGTATCCTCGTATATTGCAGTTGTCTTTGTGAATTGCTTCCAGCATTGCTTCCAAATAATTCTGGAAAATTGATACACATAATACTATTAAAAGGATAATTATATTCCGAGTGAGCCGTGCTCTAATTGTTTAATAGGCGAAGTATAATCTGACGTTTCCCTCAACATTGTGCCGCTAAAGTAGTAGAGTAGGCAAAAATTTAGAATACATTTCGCAATTTTCTTATTTTCGGACGATTCCAGAAAAAAAAATATTGTTTGCAACACATGCAGAAAACGTGATTCTCAAATTTCATGCAAATTCCAAAACTTGCTGCAAACTTACATTCGTTTCAGAATTACTAATTTCTCGTACTTCTTACAAAATAACTATTCCCATCTGTCTGGAAGACAATTATTGATAATACGGCTGTTGTAGCTTAAACAGTTTTGAAGGACGTAGACGAATTCGACCATTTCAATTAAAAACAGCAACAGAAACCTTTACCTAACGCACAAAAGCATTACGGCTCTTGGGCTACACGTATACACCGGTTTTGAAATGTCCTGTTGCTATTAGCGGACACTAGACTCCAATCGGATTGTAACTATTATGTATTTATTGTTTTTTTCTTTTATCAAAATAATGATGAATTAGTCCCTACCCTGTAATAATTAACTCTTCTTTCGTCGTTAAGTTGACCTTCATCTACCCACCCACTTTCAGTAATAAACACTTCTGGATTTCCATATTCATTTTTAATCCAATTTAAAAGTTTTCTCAACCCCCAAGGTACACTCCGCAACCAGTCTACTGAAGATGGTGTCCAACTAGGATCGAAATATGCTTTCAACCCGACGTCCTTTTCGAAAGATGGCGTTGTCCAATTAATGGACGATGTGTTTGTTGATATCAGTGAACTGGTATAGTGGTTTAAGCCCAAAAAGTCAGAGCTTCCTCGAATAATTTCGATTTCTTCTGTGGTGAAGGGAATTAGGCGTGATCTGGCGAAGCCTTCTTCACGGCTCATCTGGGAAATGCGTTGTTTCATAATAGGAGGGAAATCGCCGGTTTTGGAGAAGATTGGGTGGGCCCACCAGCCCAACTAAGAAAAAAAAATTGATAAAGAATAAAGAGAACCATTTTATAGGATTATAGTATATGTCATAATGTTTACAAGTCGGAAAATTATTATTTATTGAGGGACAATCTACGAAGTCTTATAATAAAATAACGAGACTGCCACAGACCATCTTATACCATGGTCCGACATCCTGTAATTTCTTTATTTGGAGTAGCTGCTAGACCCAGGGGTCGCCAATCCAACGATCCGCTAGCTACCGGCAGCTCGCGTGGTTACTTACTCATAGGTATATTCCAAAGGAACTAAAAATAATAGAAATTTCCGTAAATTCTCATCATGTTTCGTTGCACAATCAAACAGATCATCTTTGCTTTGTCCTGATCTTAGTGTATTATTAACAAATAGTGGTAAAGGAGGCAAATTCGTTAAATGTATTCTCTTTTCTAAAATGTTCTGTGATCTGACATTTTATTTTTGTACATGAAAGGGGAAAAACATGCAGCTTCACGTCCGTTGAAAAAATTTAACTTTCAGTAATAAGGCATTTGACCTTGAATGAAAAAAAAATCGCCTGCAGCACCTTTTTTTCTGGATACCTTGCCTCGCCAAGTATAGATAGCTCACTCTGGGTCAGTTGCATAAAACCATGGATACGTATCATAAATACATTGGAAAAGAAGCCTTGCCAAAGTAAACAACGTGATTAAAGTTAACAATGTTTTATGCAACTGGGCCTCTCTGTTCGAAAATTTTTAAAATAGCTTAACTTAAAATGTTAGCAACCCCTATGCTAGAAAAATGTTCAATCAACGATTTTTGAGTTATTAAAATCTAGGTTCGTTTGCCCACAATTTTTTTCCCATTGACCATATGAAATACCAACTTTTTCTGCAAACTCCCTTATAGTGAATCGGCAATTACTAAACAAAATGTCCTCAATTTTTGTCACATTTTCATCGATGATTGATTTCCAAGCTTTCACGGTCCCCTTGAAAACGTTTTTACCATTCACAAACTATTGATTTCGCCAAAACATTTCCTTTTTTCCTTGTGCACCAGTTCTTTCCACTTTATACCATTTTTAATAAAACAAATTTAACGCCGATCCTTTTAAAATTCAAAAAATCGACGAATATAAATAAATTCTGGCATATACTTCACAGACCTTGGTACCATCGTGAAACCAAATAATCTCAAATGACCTAAATGGCGTGTGTATGAAAGTTGAATAGCCTACCTTTTATACAGTTGTAGTTCTAAAATATGCCATAGAGGACAATTTGGTGCTACTATAGTTTGTCCATCACCTTACAAAGTAATATTAGAGAAAAATATGGTTTACAAAAAAAAATATTATTTAGATTATTACTAGAAAATATAACATTTTCCATGAAATTTTATTTGTAATTCTTATTTATTTTGTAATATTGTTGTCACTTACCGCTTTCATTCCAAGCGCCTTCAACCTGACAGGAAGCAGTCGCAACTCCAAATTTAAAGTCATCAGGAAATTGTAATTTGTCCCCTTGAACTATCCTATTATAATAAATCGTTTAAAATAACAAATTTGGTAAAAGTCTTATTATTCCTAATACATACCAGAGGAAAGAAATAAACAAAATAAAAATTATGCCCATGTCAACAAAGAGGTGATATATACTGAATCAAGCCAGTGAACTATCATACTTACTCGTATATAACACTGGTACTGATAGCACTGTTCTTATTCATTGCAGTAATAAATAAAGACGTCGTTATATGTAAATTATCAATGAAAAGATGTCAATGGGTAATAAGCCGTGATGATATATTTATTTATTTATTTTATTTTTAGAATGTCAAAACACTTAATACTCTAATGATTTAAAAAATATTTATAAATACATACATTTTATATAAAATATGTAACAAATATAAACAAATACTGAATAACTTTTGCGTAACAATTGGTTACTATACTATAGTCAAAAATTTAACAATCCTAGATAAGAAAGTGAAAATATACCTATGTAAATTAATAAGTATCTATTATAGAGTTTCACGGCTTCACTTGACTTGACTTGAAATCAAGTCAAGCTCAAGTCAAGTAATAGCAGCCGAAAGTCAAATCAAGTCAAGTAGTTACAATTTCAAGTACTTGAAAAAGCCAGCAGTTATTTTTCATTTACTTGAAAAAATTAAGTAGTTATTTTTTAATTACCAGAAAAATCAAGAAGTTCTTCAAGACTTCATTTCATTTTCATATAGTTCCTTATGTTTTATAGCAATTTCAATAATATACCTTAAAATATAGACTTTTATTCATAAAAATAAATCGTACATTCATATTTAAAAATGAAAAAAAAAGATTTAAAAGTAAAATATATATAAATTAACATAAACTTTTTATAGTATATATACTATGGTGGTCCTTAGAAGGGGGCAAGTCGAATTTTAACCGGGCCGCCCCCAAAGTGGTTCCAAATAAATAAATAAAATTATACTGGCAATGATTCCGCTTAATTTTAATATTTGACTTTGCCTAAATGCACTTGATAATAGAATTAACAGCATAGTATTTGGCGCGCCGCCACGACGTATTACACACAGCTAGGTTACGATTCCACTGATTGTGCGTTTTCGTACATAATCGGTTCGTTATCAAGTACCTTGAATTTGCTTGAAATTGCTTGATCAAGTCAAGTAGTAACGATAAAAAATCAAGTCAAGTAATGAATTTTTGAAAAGCTTGATTGTCAAGTCAAGTAATTTACAAAAACATCAAGCTACTTGACTTGATGAAATCCTATTATGACCAGTCGCTCCAATGTTATTCTCACCTAAACGACAAACAAAGAGGTGAGACTACAAAATCCGGAATAGCGGATCATGGATGGGAACATTACCATCAAATACTATGGGTCAAAGCAAAAGTCATCTCCAAGGAACAACACACCTACAAACGAAAATTCAAAGAAGCCGCATTCATAGTAACGAACCAAGACAAAGTCTTCAGCCATGCCAGTGTCGAAATATGGAAAAACTCATCAACCAAGAACCATCATTGAAGATCAACCAACAGAGAACGACAGAACTGCCACAGCTGAGTGAACCAGGAACAAACAATGACGTACCCTCATAAATGCTTGAACACCCTTACTTCACTAGGATAGCTTTCTTTCGGTCACTGAAATTCGATTTAAGCGATCCCAATCAGATCATACATGTTCTTTTTCTCTAAGATCAATACCGAATTTTGGATTCCGATCAGTTATCCTCCTTTCCTTCTGAATCGCTGTTTTACAGCGATCCGTCTGATGGGATTACTTGGGATTGCCAATGCACGCTTTTATTCAACGCAGAATGGAAAACTTGAAGGAAAATAATAATGATGTATGCATTATTTACTTAGATAATTCTTGCATGTATAGGTATTCACTTTGGTTTATGAAGCATTTTGCTAAATCTAAGGTTATGTTAAATTATAGATTTTTGTTTGGCCGATATTCATTAATATTTATCATAACAAATATTTCTTGTCCTGATGTGGGCAACACAATACCTCCCGCCATTTAATTATTATTAATTTAAATATAGGTACCTATATACTTACATATTTACTTCTGCTGGAAACTGTATTAAGTTCCATTCCATATGGTTCTATTTACTATTTTCTTTTTAAAATGTTACTATTATTAATTTTAAATGATGAGTTTTTTGACAGTCACATTTATCTGTCAGTTACATACATTTGAGATATGAACTGTGTAACCAACGAGTTGTGTTTGTTTAAGGCGTAGGCTCCGGGATTTAAATTATAGATAATTAACAACTGCCTTGTTAATGGGCCGTGGCAGCAGCGTGTTGCATCGTTGAATTGGGGGCCCATGCTCCATCTGACTACGTAGAGTATAATTTTCATGTAATTTTTACAACTTTCGCTGATGTACAACATTGTAATTCTGCTTCAACATTACATGCATTTACTTTTAATTCTCAACTTGAATTTTATAGTTGCTGAAGATGAGCGGATTTTGCTCGAAACGTCCTAAATAAATTTAACCAACTAATAGTGGAACTTGAAGGCCTTATATTTATTAATGCACATTATCAACATGGTTCCCTCATACAACATTTAAAGAATAAGGAATTAGTTGTAGTATCAGTTCACCTGATGACGGTAACAGATGCTAGTTACCGAAACGTTGTGTCTAGCGTGTAATAACAATAAAGATAATGGAAGTTCAGATATCAGTTTCATTTAATAAAGAATCATTATGTTACAAATTCAAAGACGAATTAAATATTATTATTGCTGTAAAAATTTCGATTTGCATTCTTTTGTTTAAGGGTTGTTTGTTGGTGCAACTGGGCTTTAGTGAAAAAAAATTGTTTAAATAATTAATTCGTTTGTAAACTACAAGTAGTTGAAAGTTTGTGTGACTTTTCGTGTCCTAAATAATTTTATTGGTTTCCTGATTTTAAATCGAGACGCGATTGATGAGGACACGGTAACGTCGCACGCCAAATTCAGGTTTTCACTAAAATACTGTTCTTGCCGAGAATAAAATGAAGTAAGAACCCTATTAGTACACTATGCGTTTTTTATTTCTACTGAAAATGTTCTACACTTCAAGGGCATGATCTTCAATCAGCTTTCTATAGAACCTGGCGGAATCTTTTGCTGTTCTCGTACGTTCAGGCGACGTGAAATTGACGGAGAATAAGCCAAATTTAGCTCTGCAAAAAGTATTGTTTACAAAAATAATTTTTACATTTTATTGGAATATTTACGTGTATCCATCGATCCATTCCCAATTGTCCATCAAAGACCATGCAATGTATCCTCGTACGTTGCAGTTATCTTCGTGGATCGCTTCCAGCATTGCTTCCAAATAATTCTATTGGAAGAGTAAATACAAAAGTCAGTATTTAATATTTGACGACTTCTATACTAGTCGGGTAGTTAGAAATATCCATACCCAAAATCATTATTTTCAATTCGTGTGTATTAATTCACAATTTTGACGAAATTATTTTTTCTACTCTTTTTTTATTTGTTTGTTGATAAAGTGTTCGATATTTTTCCTAATATAGATCATTTTAAATTGATCAGTGGCTTATATATCTTTACTTCATAACAGCATCAAACATGAACAATATAATAATTTCATTGGTATATTTTTAGACTTATTTAATTAGAACTAATAATTGATACAATAACTTTTTTCTACAAATCTATTATAAGTTCGAAGATTTGGACTACTCTACTTCGTGTCGTATTCTAAACATCCTTCTCATAAAATAAAATTTCACTTTTAACACTCATACCATACATAACTATTTTGTACATCCGTCCAGAAACACTTTGTTACCGAACTAGGCCGGCAAATAGTTAAGCACATTTTATGGTTTTTAATTAGCATCTCTGTTGTACACACTGGCATATTTTGAGATGTTTCAATATATTTATCAAAATGATCACAAATTTTAGGATTATCGTTTGCACATAAATGTATACCTTTTAAGCTCAAATATAATTTTAATTGAACTTGCAACGCAAAACCAATAAAAAACGTTTGTTTATTTTTGTTAAGTTATTATTCAAATCTTCTGATGTTGCAACAAAAAATACCTAGTATTTAATAATTAGACAATAAATAAAATTACCTAATTTAAAAATTTAAAAAGATACCCATCACCCCAAAAATCTAGTATTTTACATAGTGCCTCGGAAAGTCGAGACCAAGACCAAGACTGACCTACTCTTGGTCTTGGTCTCGCATTGTCTTGCTGTCGAAAGTCTTGTCTTGGTCTTGCCCGGGTCTCGAATACTAAGTCTTGGTCTTGCTACTCGTAGTCTTGGTCTTGAATCAAGAGTCTCGACATAATTATGCCAGAATATCGCATGCGCACATCGAGGCTTCTATTTATCTATAGTGCAATGCAGAAAGCGTGTGTTAAATCTACGGAACGTTGGCTCGTATTCTGAGCGCGCTTTTATGGAGCACACTCCTCATATGAATATAATGTAAAAGCACGCTCCATAAAAGCGCTTTTATTATAAAAGTGCGCTAGGAATTCGGGCTGTTGATTTTATACTGTGTAACAAATAGTGTTTGTGCTCATCGCTCATTCTTTTAATGTTATGAGTGCAGTATTCAATAATACTTATTTGTATATCAAGGCCGCGAAATCGCCCTTTAGCGTTCCAAGAAAAAAATTGTTACTAAGGCCGCTTGCGGCAGAGGCAGGACAATCTCGAGGGCGATAAAGGATTTCGTGGACAAGGTGTACACATTATTATTTGTGCAACCGTAAGAAATATGTAATTACAAATTTTATTGTATTTAAATAGTTTAATTTATTGAAATAGAAAGGAAGCTTTGGTGGGATTGACATTCGATAAATAAAACAAGTTATGTAAAAAATCATTGAAAAGAAAAAAATATTTCTGTAAAAAAAAACAAGAACAGGAAACTCATCGTCGTAACATTTTAGAAACCACTGTCATTGTCATATTTTCCGTCATGCACCCGTCATGTTATTTCTCAAATGTCAATGTTTTTAGTTTACATCCAATTTCGCGGCTGTTACCATAACAATGTGTTTCGCCTGCGAAACGTTTAGTTCGCGCCCGGTTGAACAAAAAAAAATTAAAATAATTTATTCTAGATTTTTACATATAGACGGTACTCAGTGGGTTGTATTAAAATAAGGTACGAATAAATTATTAGTATAGTTGCAGTTGCTATGGAAAAGTTGTTGATCTCCAAAATCATCAACAATATTTCATAGCATATATACATAGTCTAATAAAAGCACTAATATAACTAGTGGTGGGTCAATTCCCAGGGAAATTCCCAAGATTTTTTTTTTTTTTTTTTGGGAATTTTCCAAGTAATTTCAAATATTGCTTAGCACTACAATATTTGATGACGGAGTAAGAGCAGGTAACAGGCAGGCATAAGGCACAAATATGCAAAGCAAAAGAACAGGCGTCAAGGTATATATTATCGAAAATAAAATTTAGAAAAAAAATTCGGAAAAGTCAAGATATTTTTTCCCGCAAATCGTAATTGCAGGAAATTCCGGAAATTTTTCCGAGAAAAAACAAAATTCCTTACTGGAATTTTTTAGTGGCACATCACTAAATATAACCCACTTAAAAGCACCCAATATATTTTATTTAAAAGTAACATCAAGTATCAAGTATGAACTAAGATTTCATATAACTAATATATTATATTTAAAAAATTAAAAATAATTGAGCCAAGAGTCTCGTCACTCTTGGTTTTGACGTCCTGGTCTTGAGTCTTAGTCTTGATTTTCCATAGAGGTCTTGTCTCGAGTCTTGTTCTTGATTTTCTCAAGACCAGTACCAAGACGAAGACTAGTCTTGGTCTTGATCGAAGATCTAATTTTACACTAAACGTCCAAAAACTGTTTTACGAGTGCTCGAATTTGATGGCTTCGCCTACGAAAAAGAGCAGTTTCTAGACTAGTGATATAAATATCTTTTGAAATTTTAACATGTATTAACAACTTTTTCTCATTGTTTCAGGTATGTACCTATTTGTTTCAATATACCCAGTTGTACAAATTGAATGCAGAAATATGTAAGTACTATTTACTATTTTACCAATATATACAAATCTATAGCAATACTGTTTGCACCGCTTTGATCAATATTTATATCTTACTGTCATGTAAACTATCCTTTCATCTTCTTGAAGTTGACCAACATCAGCCCACCCATTCTCCGTAATGTACACCTCAGGATTATTATACTCTTCTCTAATCCAATTCAACAGCTTTCTAAATCCCCAAGGAAGGTTTACAATCTTTGGCCCAACTGGTGGTACTTCCCAACTTGGGTCAATGTAAATATCCACTCCTACATCTTTATCGAATGATGGTGATCGAAATTTCTTCTTATATATGTCGGCAGAGATCATTCGAGTTGTATAATGGTTTACGCCGAAGAAATCTGCAGTTCCTCGAACCAGATCTACTTCTTCTGAAGAGAAGGATGGTAAACGAGAACGGGGGAAGTTTTCTTCGGAACTGGTTTGGGCGATACGTTGGGTCATTATGGGAGGGTAGTCGCCCTCAGGGGAAAAGATGGGGTGCGTCCACCAACCTATCTAAAAATACGATCAACATTATTTGTTATCATAATTTAAAGCTTATAATTCTACTATTGGCGTTGGCGAATGAAAAGTTAAACTTTTTATTCTGATGACCCCTTCCTGGGCCGGCTCGTGGGACAAGCACATTAGGCCCAGGCGTAGGTCGGCAAAATTTTAGGGGCACCAAAAAGGAAAACTATTGACAAATTATATAGTTATTTATATTAGCAAAATAATTTCAAAACTGATTTCTCATATTCAAATTTTTTTATTAAAAATTACATAGAGCAACTAATTGTAGAAGAATTAGCACTATGATGTAAGCAGACCATGTAGAGCGCATGTGGACAAATATTATGGGTCAGTGTGTTCAATTTTCAGTAAAACTGTTTTGCTGTGAGTTACTGTATTTTTTGTTGGTGAATTTGCATTATTGACTACGTTTATCTCGATAATTCGAGCGGCTTCAAGTATATTATGACTTATAAAATCCCATTAATTTATCTGAGCGGATTGAAAATAGGATTGAGTTATTTTCAATATTCTTTAAATTCATATCGACTAAAAAAGATCGTTAAATACTCGATTATGCAGACAGACAGGGAGAGGTATATGATCTAATTTCATCCTGGATATATAACCCCAAAATCTAAAAATTGTCATATTGCTATTTGTCTTCTCTTTCAAAAACATTTATTTCTTCATTACTCCAAATATTTCGGTTTTCAACAATTTTACTAAGTTTTATGTCGCGACTTTTATAAAATGAGGAATAATGCAATCAACCAACAAATGATATGAATTTAGTAATACTACAACATATTGCGGATGTGCGCACGCTGTTTATTTCGACAGAAGTCAAGCCGCTTCGTAAGTCCAAGCCTATTATCTTATAGGCTGACTTGACATTTTCAAGCGGCTTCAAATATTAATCTCGATCGTTTATTTCGAAGATTGAAAAAGGATTTACTAAATTCAAGCAACTTCAAACGTTGAGATAAACGTAGTCATTGTTATAAATTATAATTTCTATGTAATTACTAAGAGAAGGTAGGAAAACTACCTCATTTTTTATAGATTATATAAATTACTTTTAGCCGAAAGAAAAAAAACCTTCTGAAACTGAGTTTAGAAAAAGAAATTTCGGAAGAATTAATTAAAGAATTTGCTATAATTAAGGCTCGGAAAACAAAATTTTAAATGTTATTCGTTACGGGATCAGTAGATAAGCGCATCTGTGTACAGTGGGAGAATGGCGAATTCTAGTAATTACGACGGAAAGCGAATTCTACTGATCTGGAATATTTCGCGCCAAATTTAAACAAAATGGGATTATTATAGCTTATTACTTTTTAACTTAGGGCCGGTATTCCCTAGTTTGGAATAACAATCCATAGAATAAAAACATTTGAAAATACAAATTTTAACTGATCCCGAAATTTATTCTAAGAGTAAATTTATTCTATGGTTTATTATTCTACAATTTATCCGGAGTTGGAAATACCGGCCCTTAGTCTGATAAATAAATTTAGATAATTTTCGATCATTATGAAAAGGCTCGGCGGACTCCTTCAGAAGGACATAGGGACCGCTAGGGATCCGCGGACCACACTTTGAGAGACACAGAACTAAATTATTGAGAGATAAAGGCGGCGACTGACTGGAGCTACAATATTGTTGTACCGAGCATTACATTACAAACGTTTCAAAGAAACACACGAATGCTTGGTTCAACAGTGCTCCACTCTCATTTCGTTCAAAAATGTCGAACCGAGAAGTTGCGAGTGCAGCGTTCATTTTAAAAAAAAAAATATTATCATTTTGTGAGGCCTGTGGATCCCACAAGACTGATTTTAGATGATACTGGTCAATAAAAAATAAAATCTTTTCTTGGGACCACTCCAGTTTTCATAATTACTATATATAGCAAATAGTTTCACGTTTTACACTATAATAAAATAAGTATGACCTCTACTGGTACTGGATAGATATGAAAAGTACGCTCAGAGCGAATAAACTATGACTGCACTGACTTGTAATGTAACAATCAAAGGGATTCGTTAAAATACCGACAGTCCAGTAGAGCACTATTTTCCCGTCCCGTACTGACTAGCGAATGCTCGTGTTAACATTACAACATTTTGGCTTCAGTCAGTCGCCGGCTTGAGATTACTTACATACATTTGCATAGCTGTTTCCGCTGCTTTAATATCTGCAGTAGAATTGGTAGCTGGTTCGTAATAAAAACCGTGGATCGCCATACCAACTTGCCCTATACCCAAAACTATATTGTCAGTATAATTTAAACCTTGATATAAATAAATTCCACAGGACTGGCAACATAAGACAAAAAAATAAATCTAAATGAAATTCGTCAAAAAGATGCCGGAGTGCATTAGTTTCCTTGATCGCCTTTTTCTGAATCCCCTTCCTAGTACACAAGTCCATCTCATCAGTGTTCTATGTGCGTTCATCATAAACTAAGCGAATAAAGTAACACGTGACAACAAGGGCTCATTTTGATTTGTCCTTTCTTGCGCATTGAACATTTTTGGAATTTATGTAGGTTTTCATCAAATCTTTACATGGCATTGTCTCAAAACGATAAATTTTGAATAGGGCATTCACTAATTTCTGATTGTTTTACTACATGTTATTCTTTTGAAACAACACTTTTTTTTGTTTGTTCATTCAATCATTCATTTCACAGATTTTTTTGTTTGAAAACATTTGAAAACTTTAATAATGCCTAACTGAAATTCAAAATTTGTAATGAACATAATTTTCATTACAGAATTCATTCTTTTGTTAGTTCATGCAAGTTTCAATTAATATCATCAAAATGAAAATGATAAAATTTAGTGGCCAACGCGCATTTGAGCGACCGAAGCGAAGAGCGGCGAAGAGAAGTTTTTTCATTCAATGTATTATTATATGTATACATACACTTTGGAGCAGCAAAGAGCAGAGAAACGAGGCGACTATACATTGAATGAAAAAACTTCTCTTCGCCGTGCCTCGCTTCGCTGCTTTTCGCGTCGCTCAAATGCGCGTCGGCCTTCGTCAGCAAGTGATATAAGCCATATAATTTTTATTTCTAATTTTATTATTTTGCACATTTATACTGCTGATCTTGCAGTAAATTATGCATTGCCCATTGTCCAAACGTCCGAACTACCGACCTCAGTATTGTGTACCCGCCATATACCTATTAATTAATATATTGCTGATCCTTTGCTTTTCTTGAAGCCAACACTGTGAAATTGAAATATCATTGCTGCATAAGTCTATCTCTCACAAACACCCAACCTGGAATTATGCGCATGCTCGTATACCTTGACTACTATTGGCTAAGGACACGTCATGATCACTTTTATCATTTAGATTGCGAATCACAGTCCGAAGAGACACGGCTGATATGAGTTCTGATTATTGACGACTAGTGCGAGAAATTTTAAATTTGAGAAATTAAGTAATGTACCTACTATTTATCTTGTGTGTAAATTCTTGAATATAAATATTAGTAATAATAAATAACAATGAAATATACTATTGTTGGTTAAATTTAAATTAAATTATTTATTTTGTTGTACTCTAAAAATAATATGAATACAATCTAGTCAGGATTAATTTATCTTAGGTGACAGTAAGGTAAAGAAAAATAAAAGAAATAATTTATAAAATATTTTTGATTTCTAAATAGCACAATTCGATGATACTTCTAATATAATGATCTTTTTCCGACAGTAATTTCGTTTCGTGATAAAATCTAATTTTTAGAAATATGTCGATAATAATTTGTGTTTTATGGTTGTCTGAAATAGTTTATTATTTGACTTGGTTAATAAATTCGGTTGTATTAAACACATAAGGAGAGCATTGCAGAAACACATTAATAATCATGCGTTGTTTTAACTTTTTATTTTTGAATATTTTCTATTGGCTTTGTCTAAATACCTTTTTAGTCGTTTTACAAATAAATACTGCATCCTTTGAGGGATATAAGAGACTTCCCCGATTTTTTATGTTAATTAATATGCTTTCTCTTCTATCAGAGCACAGATACTTCGAAATACAAGTACAAATAGAAATTAAATGAAACGTCAAACCATGTGCTCGCTGCATCAGCGTTAGCCATAATAGTAGCATACGCATAATTCCATGATGGGTGTTTGTGTGAGATAGACTTATGCAGAAATGATATTTCTATTTTACAGTGTTTCCTTCACCTGCTCTTATGGGAAAGATACGAGCATTAGCAATATACCTACTATAGTTCATTTTTTTTAAGAATGCAGTACAGGGAAGATAGAGCTTATTTGATATTGTTCTTTGATTGGTTTAAATCGAGGATATTTATTTCTCCATCTCAACCGTTTCTCTACTCATCTCTCTCTTTTCACATACATTTGTAGTCATTAGCGTAGAATTTGTTGATATGTAATTAAATGAATATAATACTACGAATAATTTCTAAATATATAATACTCGTATAATATAATATATTATAATATAATATATTATAATATAATACAATAGAATGTTAAATTATAATACGGCTAATATTAGTTCGTACGCCAGTGCATGTTGAGCTGTCAGTTGTCAATGGCTGCCAACTGATCTGTTGGTATCATTTCCATCTTGATTTCCATTTTTTGCATTTATGTGTTTGCATTTTATTTCTCTTGTTGCCATTTGGTGTATTTAATCTATTTTTCAATACAAACAATAGTAGTATTCGTTCTTTCTGCGTTTATTGTTTTATCTCATTGAAGAAAGTGTCACCGTCATATAAAGAAAAATCCGAAGGGAAAACTTTTAAAAAGTGGACAAAAGGAAATGGCCTACAACAGTTATTTGGCCCATAAAAGTACGGGTGCAACAAAAACTAAAGCTGTGGCTCTGACTGCAGCAGCTGTTGGAATCTCTGAAAGATCTATGTATAAAATTGTTGCGGAAATGGATAAAACAGGACAAGTTTCATCACCAAGGAAGAAAAGAATACGCGAATATTTGTTTATTCACAATCGGTTAGTAATATGACGATTTCTGACTTTTAAAAAGTTGGGAAGTTAGTTATTGTTAACCTCATATTCCAAGAGGTTGGAAAGTATAACGTGAAGATAGCTGGGGTTGGAAAGTTGACACTTTCCAACCTCAGCTATACTCACGCTATACTTTCCAACCTCGAGGTGGGAAATAGCTGCCCTCCGCTTTGAGAGATCAATACGTATCAATGATGGGTATTTACATATAAACAAATCATCTTTACAATTTATATGATAAAAATATGGAATAAACTTGTAAATAATACAAGTAATGAATGAAATGAATATTTAAGGTTAGAAATCAAAGTGACAGTTCACGTGACAAATGAACAATCTCAGACCATTCGTTTATTTATGTTAGGTTATTATTATTTAAATATCAAATATTTTTTATTTCAGATTGTGAATAAAATAGTATACAAACCTCGGTGAAAAGTTTCATTGTCTCGGGCTATAGTTAACCTCGGCGCTTCGCGCCTTGGTTAACTATCTTCGCCCTCGACAATGAAACACTTTCCACCTCGGTTAGTAATATACTATTTCAAAATTATCGGAAGATTATTATGGAGATTGTGCCACAAGGATGATTTTCATGTAACAAATTGTTAAAAACTCTTGACAAACAATTTACTGTTGTTTTAAGCTTTGATTTTTTATATTCTCTACTGTTATCACGATAATTGTAAATTATTTAAAACAACTGATTTACAAACTTTTGTTAATTTCTTGAACTTTTAAATAAATCCATTTTAATTTTATAAGATAATTCTTTTATTATTATCATCTTTGTAAAACTATTACTTTTTAAATGCAGTTTTATGTAATAAATTTAAATATATGTGTTTTCATTATGTATTTTAAGTAATTATTACTTATTCAGCTTCCCATTTTTAATTACTAATTTAAAAAGTAAATTTGACATTTTTCTTCATTTTCCTGGAATATTTTAAAAATTACCATTATTAAATTTTATATTCGAATGTAATTACATAACTGTTATTATTTCAAGTAACTATATTTGAATTTAGCGCCAAATTTTATAACTAGATTGACCATTTGTCGTTGTGTAAATCAGGTTTCTCGTTACTGCATTCTTAAAAAAAATGAACTATAGTCTAATATGTACTCGTATATGGTACCCGCATAAGCATATACTAATGACCGTCGTCTACTGTAGCGGCGCGCAGCGCGGCGAAGCGAATCGCGGTGAAGAGTCATATTTAGAACCAAGGCGCACTTGCGAGCAGTTCTCAACGAGAAACGGCCGCGTTTGTTTCAGTTTTGTATTTCATGCAAAAAAAGATGGACATCTCAGACGAAGAAATAATTTTTCTGGCATCGTTGTATGAAGAAGCCGGAATTCAGGCAGAGAAGAAAAAAAGGCGGAGGGTGTAGGTTCATCCTATTAACAAGAAAAGAAAAACAGAGGGCGAGTTTTCATAGAATCTATACGTATTGTTTTGATATGATGTTTGAAACGTGTGAAATTTAGTTCTAAATCGGCTATTTCCAATGTGTCTCGGGCGTATTCGTTCTGATTTAGGTAGCTGCGCTGCGCTATCGCACACTTCATATCAGCGAAGAGTCGAGAAGAGGAGAGAAAAATATTTCTCCGAAGAATTCCAGCGAGTCGCTTCGGTGCTCTGCTCTTCATTGCTCCAAAGTGCGCGTATACACATAATAATATATTGAATGAAAAAACGACTCTTCGCTTCGCCTCTCCCAAGTGCGCGACGGCCTTACGAAAGCCAAGAGAGATACGAGGAGTTTGTAAGGGGTAATTTTGTCGCACTTGTAGATACTCGTATACACATTCACATTATATGAGATATTTATAAAGATGTCTATTAATACACATGGTTTGTTTCGGCTAACATTGGCTAATATTATAACAACGTGCGAAACAATTTGTTTCACCCGATTTGTCAATTTGAACAAATATTACTCAGTCTATATGTATAAACAACGGGTATAACTACCTCCTGTTAAACTCTCTTTTGTTCCGCAATACCTATCGATTTCAGAGTGCATACCAATCCAAAATTAAATGTAACAAAATGGCCCATACCTTCTTGTTTTCATGGAACTCTTCATAGTACGCCCTATAGGCCTTAGCATGCGCTAATAACACCGTCTTTCCACACATATATCCACCAACACCATCTGCCGTATATCCAGGAGCAAATTCACCGGCATTATACCCATAATGGCACATAACGTAAGGTTCATTAAACGTTATCCAAAACTTCACCCTATCTCCAAAAAACTTGAATGCCAATTTAGCATAATCCACGAAATAATCAGCTATGAGAGGATTAGGCCATCCTCCAACTTCATGAAGAGGCTGTGGTAGATCCCAATGGAAAAGTGTTACGATAGGCTGTATTCCTCTTGCCAACAGGGCGTCGATGAGGTGGTTGTAATAAAGTACGCCCTCCGCGTTCACCCGATTTACGTAACCAAACGGTAAAATACGAGGCCAAGATAAAGAAAAACGTTAAAAATCAACGCCTAGCCATTTTAAGTTGTTGACGTCTTCTTCGATGTGGTGGTAGGAATCGCAAGCGATGTCACCATTGGAAAGGTCTAAAATTTTGGTGGGGTATTCGTGAACGAATCTGTCTCAAATGCTTTCGCTTTTTCCTATAAGGAAAATTGGAAATAAGAAAAAATCTCGGAAAATATATTTACTCATACTTATTATTAGTAGAGTAATATCTGTTTATTACGAACACGGTTATAGCGAATTTTCAGCTAAAACTAATTAAAAGTACTGTATAAGAACAGTGCTCATCCCATCACTTATAACGAACTGTCTTTGTCGGTGCCATGGAGTTCGTTATAACCGAACAGTTATAACAGTTTACATTCGTCGTGGCAGCGAAAGAAGAAAATTATTGATGATTTTTACCTTCCGTCACTTTTAGGTAAGGAAGGTATTGTCTTTGGTCAAAAAATGCGGTAGTGAGTTTTTAATGAATAAGCACGTTTTAAGGTCCCTAGAATACGATTTTACTATTTTTACGATGATGTCTGTGTGTGTGTTTGTGTGTGTGCGCGCATGTGTGTGTGTGTGCGCGTGTGTCTGTGTGTGTGTGTGTGTGTGTGTGTGTGTAACAAAATTTTCGTCTACGATAACTCTAAAACTACAATTCCAAAAATTATAATTCTTTCGTATTCCTCTTCGTTTCATCCATATGAAGATTTTTAATAGTTTTTCTTGAAAAAACGATGTTAAATATATTTTTTTCACATTTAATGTTATTATAAATATTAAAGAACATTGTATTCTCTATACGATTTGACTGCATTTTATACTTCATATTAAATGGATATAGAGTTATAAAATTATAAAGAAATTAAATTTCATACATTAGCTAGCTATGCTAGAAACAGCTACTATATTAAGAAAATTCTGATTGAAAGTTGTCAGTGTCAATAATTGACATATTCGTAGTATATTTGCGTTATACTTTTATTCGAAATATAGAATTTTTTTGCTCGAAACTTTCTGTATGGAATGTACATACAAAAAATTTATAATCTTTTGCAAGGAACTTTATGTATGGATTTTATAGAAAATACATAGGCATATACGAAATTTCTACCGATAGATACCGCATCTTCTGACTGTGTTCGAAAACACGAGTGGTAAAAAGGTACCGTGTTCGAAAATTGTACAATATCTACCAAATCCATCTACCGGATTTACGAAGAATCTAATCTCAAAAAACAGGTAGTGATGCAAAGCGAAGCGCGCGCGTTAAAAGTTTGTTAACCATATCAAATTTCTAACCTGTTTCAAATTTTTTTATAGTTTACGGACCTACCCTATTTACCACTTGCGTCCTTAAAATATCGATTCCGGTAGCTATAACCTGATAAACAGCTGTTTACCGGTAACAGTTCACCGGTAGAATTTTCGTAAATGCCTCATAAGACTGACGGAAGGTAATATGCTGGCTACATCAGATTTTTATTTTATTAATTAAATACGTAATATTGTGTATCTTTAATTGTGTCAAAATTTTAGATGGAAAAATGACAACTAAGTCAGTTTGCAGATGTTTTAAATTTTAGAAAATGTTCATGTAAGTTTATGTTGTTAACTCGCGAACCGGTCATCGACGAAAAACGTCTTTTACATGACATGAAGGAAAATTTCATGCCGAATTCAAATTTTCAAACCGCGTTATCGTATTTTTAACCGGGTTAGAGCTGTGGATGAATTTGTAGGAAAGCGTTGAAAAAAATTATTAAAAAATCATCAATAATTTACTTCTTTCGATGCCACGACGAATGTAAACCATTAGAAATAAAAAAAAACCTATTATACCAAGTATTAAATACCTAACATTATTTATTTTTTGTGTAATAGAAATTTCTATAATCATTTATTATTGCTGTTTTTTAACATAACTCTTTAAGAGTTTAACCTAGTTAAAAAGGTAAGAACCCTTCTATGTACAATAAATTTTTTTTTAATTTTATATTCTTGTAAAATACTGATACGGGTTACTATTTTCAAGAAAATGGCCAAAAACTCATTTTTTGCACTTTTGATCCAAGTGGCAGCAAAATCCGGGGTCTCTAGAGGGTGCAAAATTAGTATGTTTTTTGGGGGTCCCAATAAAGAAAATACAATTTACTCAAACTTGCCATCAATTATTTCCACAATAAATGTGTGTGTGACGATTCTTTCGGATCGCATAACTCCAATACATGCCACCTTTCCAAAAATTATATTTTTTTCGTATTTCTCTTCTTTACATCCAAATGAAGAGCCGATTAGATTTTGGTTATGATTGGTCGACCGGAAGTACCCTAATTTGAAGATTTTGACAGTTTTTCTTGAAAAAACACTGTTAGATATCATTTTTTCATAATGAATGTTATTACAGAATTAAAGAATTTTTTATTCTCTATACGATTTGGTTACATTTTATACTTTATATTCAATAGATATAGAGTTAAAAAATTATAAAGAAATTAAATTTCATAAAACAGCCAGCTTTGCTATAAACATGGAAACATCTACTACCTATATTAAGAAAATTCTGATATAACTGAAACCGTATCTGTTATAGTTCCCGAGACCCCAATGGTGGCTTTCAAAATCCGGACACCTGTGTAAATAATTGAGTGCCCCAGCTGAAATGTTTCTGATTTTGAATAATCAAATACAACAAACATTTAAAAGTAAAAATCATCAAGATCGGATTTGTTTTAGTAGGTTTAGAAGTTTTAATGATTTTCCGCTTCATTGACTCGACTATGATTGAAAGATGTCAATGTCAAGTGCAATTAATATAGTATGTTTGTGTTATAATTTTACTGGAAATATAGAAACTTCCTGTATGGAATTTGTACAAAATACATAGAACTGACTTAAGGTAATGTACTGGAATTATTAAATCTTTTGCAAGGAACTTTCTGAATGGAACACAATCACCCCAATTCTGTTACAATGTGACTGCTTTTAATAACATTGCCCCAGCAAGTAACCACTAATAATTGCAAATGACAGGCTTCACATTTATTTCTATAGGTTACAATTTTTAGCAGTGTTGCTAAGATTTAGTTAATTTCTTTCAGAATTTGAGTGATTTGATACTTTGTAAAAAATATACAGAAGTATTTACCATCTTCATTCCACGCTCCTTCTATTTGGTATGAGGAAGTAGCTACACCAAATATGAAACCATCTGGAAATGTTATACGTTCGGTGTAAGCCGCATTAAAATTCAAAAGAGTTAATATAAGTAAAACAATAAACGTAGCTAATATTTTCATTTTTTGAACCTCAATGCACTCAAATTGTAGTGTTCGTTGTGAAAATACTGTCATCATCCGAAGACGTCATAAATATACGCATGTAATTAAAAATAATGCGCCCATGATAAGAATGGCATTTAACTTAATTATCTGTGACTTTAAATGCTTCATTATAAATTAAAACGTAACCTTTGTCCATTGACGTATCATATAAATGGCCGGAACGTTATTATTATTATTAATTAATATTATTATTAATTATTATTTATTATTATTATTTTAAAATTTAACTAAGGAATTCATAGTCTTATTTTATTTGTTTTATTATTTTCCTTACAAAACTTTCAAGACCGATTTAAGATTTCAACTGCACATATCTAATTCATGTAAAAGTGCTTATAAAATAATGGGATTAATTATACGTAACTCTAATTGTTTTTCCGAATCCAGTACCTTAATTAAATTATTTAATACTCTGGTCAGACCTAAACTCGAATATTGCTCTGTGGTTTGGTCCTGCAATACTAAAATTTATTGTGATATGATAGAGAAATTGCAAAAGAAATTTTTAAAAATTTTCTATTTCAAGTGTTTTGGGGTATACCCAAACTTTATGTCGTATGAGACATTAAGTAAAAGTTTCCAAGTTTGTACACTACAGCAGCGTAGAATTTACTTAGACATGTTATTCTTATATAAATTGCTAAATTTTGTTATATATTTACCTCAAATTTTAAAAGTGATTGATATTTGTGTTCCAAAGTTAGGTTTACGTAATCTTAATAATGTATTGCTTAACTGTAACCTTTACTATATGTTATCACCTTTGCATCGAATTATATATTTGTATCGTCTTAATGTTCATTCGCAAATTGATTTTTTTCACTGCAATATTTCTATGCTTAGAAATGTACTACTTCTTATTGATTGATGAATGTTATTTGTATCTAATGTAATTCTTTGTCACAAACTTGTAAATAGGGCTTTTCCTGTAGTTTGTTGTGTGTGAAATAAATAAATAAATAAATAAATAAATAAAAAACTTGAATTTCATATAGCGTTTTCAGCTTACAAGTCGAGTGCAAAATTTAGTCAGCTGATGCGTTTTCAGCTTAAGAAAAAGTTGCACAGTGCGACTTTTGTGCACTGACTCACTAGGCAAGTGTAATAGTGTCAATGCAAATGTAGCGGCGCCACCGGATGAGGGCAGAACTCGTTCAGTGTGGTCACGTGATATGTTGCACTCAGTGCGCACTTGCACTGTGTAAGCTGAAAACGCTATTATTGCATTCGATTATTCATATCACTTAATAATCGATAATCCATGTACGGCATCGTATACATGCCCGAAAATACTGTGAGAGCCATATCAAAGGAGTCCAGGAGTCCGTTGTCAAGCAACAGAAAAGGGACAATTGATATATAAAAATCTGATGTGGCCAACACATAACCTCTCGCCAGATATTTTACCTGGTTGTACGCCTAAAACGAAAAATATGTTTAAATATAAATACATATATTCATGTCTGACTACAAAATAATTATTTTAATATAAATTATGTACAATATATACATTTTCTTTATATTCAATATCCTGAAATTTTCTTTTTCTACTTTCCTTTTCTTTTTCTTTATATTCGTCATTTTTTCGCAAATTCCTTTTATATTCTTTTTTACGTATACTCTTTTGCGTTGTTGACTTTTTTTATTTTCATAATCTTCATAATAATGTACAAATTTTTTTGACAGAGGCATACAAATATTTTTCACAGTGACATTTATGTGTCAATTACAAACATTTGAATTTCTTGCCTTGTAGTAGTTTGATCTGAGATTTTTTACATCAAATTATTTTATATGCATTTCTTTATCTCTAAATCTATAGAAGATATAATAATGAATTTATATTTATCGAATAAAGAATTTAACGTTCTTTAATATAAGTATTTACATAAATTTTCGATAAATAATATTTAGATAATTTTTTTCTTGTAACTACTACTTCCGGTTGTCCACTTGTTACCAAAACTGACTGGACTCTTCCGATTATTGTTAGATTGAGGAATCCGTAGTTAAAAATGTCTTAAGTCTTATAGTATTTGAGATAAAGTGAATCCAACATCCACACACACATCCACACACACATCCACACACACATACGGACATCATCGTAAAAATGTTATAATCGGATTCTAAGGACCTTAAAACGTGCTTATTCATTAAAATCTGGATATGCGATTTTTAGCATGAATACAATACCTCTCTTAGCGAGAGGTAAAAATAGAATACAACATGTCAAATGTAATAAAATAAAATACAATTCAGTATAGTACTTTCATTTAATAAAAGTTTTATAAAAGAACGTTAAATAAACGCTCACCGCTCGAAACACCCCCCTACAGTACCAAATAATAAACATGATTGATTTGTTTAGGTAAACGTGGCACTACTTTTATTTTCAAATAGGCACTAAAATATTTGATGTACGTCGGTGTATTATTCGTGTTAAGGGGAAAGGTTACCCATGTACTAAAATATGAAGCGAACATTCAAATAAATTGTTCCTGTACTAATATTACGAGTATTAACATTTTTTAAAAATTCAAAACACGACACGCATACTTCTGATATTAAGCTTCATTTAATAAATATATATTGAAAACTATTAATAATGGACTTTATTACAATATTAATTTTTTTAAATGCAGTTTAATATCGGAAGTATGCGTGTAGTGTGTTGATTTTTTAAAAAATTTAATAGTTCTAGTACAGCAACAATTTATTTGAATTTTTGCTTCATATTAGTATAGGGGTAACTTTTCCTCTTAACACATTTTTGAACAAAATAGATAAGTCATGTTATGTTAATAAAATGTAAGTATCGTTATTGTTCTCTGTAGAACAATTTTTTTAATATTCCTGTAACAAAAAATTGAAACATATGTCGTTTTAAATTTAAGTGATTCAAATATCGCGTACATTTGTAAATTATTATAATATTCACTCATTATTTTGAATTTTAAATGGTACAAAAATGACCCCTGTGGTGCAGTCTCCACTCCAGCAACGAGTCCATGAGGTAACGCCTAGTAAACACCCGCACGGTACGAATAATTATGTCATAATCATTACTGCTAACTACCTACGTACAAAGCAGATTGGCGCACACAGTAGGTTTGTTCGTTTCGCTACTTTGCGTCTACGGTTTACTGCCGCCTCCATACAAAGTATATGGGCGAGGCAGTAAACCGTAGACGCAAGGTAGCAAAACGAACAAACCTAGTGGTGGGTAATATGCCGTGATAATATATTTATTTATGTAGATATAAAAATCAATGAGGGCAAACATGTTTTGGGCCCGATAACTAGAGGATGTGAAGTTAACCCTATACCGACAAGGCCACTCGGGAAAAATGTTAAAACATTTAATACTGATACAAAATAACTTATTTTTTATTAATACATTTTATACAAAATATGTAACATACATAAACTAGTATTGGATAACTATAATAATTGGTATACTATGCCCTCCTTGTTTCTTCTACAAATCGTCTACACTTTAAGGACGTGGTCTTCAATCACCTGTTTGTAAAACCTAGCAGAAGCTTTCGCTATTCTAGTACGTTCAGAAGACGTAAAATTGACGTAGAATAAACCAAACTTAGCCCTGGAAAAATACCGTTTGTAAAAATAATATCTGTAAGTACATAGTAATGGTAAATTTACGTGTATCCACTCGTCCATTCCCAATTGTCCATTAAACTCCAGGTTAAGTATTTTCGTACATTGCAGCCATCTTCATGGATTGCTTTAAGCATTGCTTCCAAGTAGTTCTGAAATAGTATATTAAAACATAAATTTCAGAAGGCAACGCAGTCTAGCACGTGTTACAAATTCGCTCACGCGCGTGCAGCGGCGAGTGAACGTACGAACAAGTGCTTGAATTGCCTTTTGTAACACGTGTTTTATGCAGTTTTCTAGGCTGTCCGTTGTCTAGATATTTAAGTGTATTTATTGCAGTCATGCCAATCTCAAATTACAAAATATCACCAAAAATTGTATAAGAATAAAGCTCCTACTAACATCAATATGCGTGGTGGAATGTGACATTCTAATTTCGAAACAGAGATAATAAATTGAAAGCTACGTATACTGTAGACCAATTTTTGATTGCCGCTGGCTCAATGTTGATGACTGTCATTAATATCTTCCATTTCCATACAACGAATACAAACGCACGTGGTTTCTACCTGCCAATGCATCATAAATTCAAACAAATGTTATTTAGTTTACTGTTGTTTCGTTATTTTTTACAGTCATCTACTTGAAAATGAAATCCGTATTTAAAAAGACGATAGTGTGACAAGGCGAGGGTAAAAGTAATAACAGATAAATGACTTTTTATAAACTTTTCTAAATTTTAGTTTCAATAATCATATTTTAACTCTGTTTATCTATTTTAGTTATAAATGACAAAATTCAGTTTGGAAATTATCTTATTATGATAGTCACGAGGTTTATTTGTTGATAATTAAGTTTAGAAATTATTAAGTATGTTGTGTGACTTTGAATGCCCTAGCCTATGCACTCTGTACCCCTAAGATAATCCTGTCCTGAAGATAGCGCTTTCTTTTAGAGAGTCGACATAAGTTACTCATGGAGTACACATGGAAGAGAGTCTAGATGAGTTCGTCGCGTCGTAAAAACGTTTTGTTGTCGGAACATGTAGTATTTTTAGTTTTGGGGCGCGTACTAAACGCCTGCTCGCTCGGTTACGGAATGTAACATGTTAAGCTTAGTTGTATTAGTAATAATGTAATCATTTAGTTATTTATTCTGTAAATCCCAAGTATTTGTCCATGTCTGTAGTGTTCATTAAGTGGAAAGTAAAAGTGTATGTGTGTTATTCCTTGTCACCAAGCTGTGGACGCCAATCATCCGAGGCGTCCACCAGTCAGTCAGTGTGTCATCGTTGGAGTAGGTAGTAGTAGTATCATCATCATCTTCCGCATCCCCCTCGTGTTACAATAGTAGAAGTAAAGCAGCAATAATTCGGAATAGGGAGTGAAAGAAGTGAAGAGAAATAGCAAGTCTCAAATATTTTGAAAACTAATAATTAATACATTTTTAAGGTCTAGTTATAATATCAATGAAATGACCAATTTTCTAATTTGCTACTATGGTGGAGGACACCATTCGACCATTGCAATATTACCTTTTGCGCTACCTTGATCAAGATCTATACAGTGTATTCAAAAAAAATCCTAATTCGGAGTAAGCTATGAACAGTGAAACGTATGTCTGATCATTATTTAATTCATTAATTCAAAAGCCAAGTGGTCAAAATTGAGCTTAGAATATAATTTCAAAGAAAAAAGATAATAAAGAAGGATACAGTATATTGACATTCGTCGTTTTATAATTTGTTTCCATTTCTAAAAGAAGATTCAAGAAGAAAAGCTTTGATTTCTTTAGATAATATTTTTGACAATATCTCATGTCAAATTGACATTTAATTAAATATTTTTAAATTGACATACATTTCTTTGTCCACAGCCTACTCCGAGTTAAGAATTTTTTTGAACACTGTATCTTACCGTTAAATAAAGTATCCTTCCTGTATCTTGAAGTTGGCCGACATCAGGCCATCCATTCTCAGTAATGTACACCTCAGGATTATCATACTCTTTTTTGATCCAATTCAACAGCTTTCTAAATCCCCAAGGGAGGTTCACAACTGCTGGTCCGACTGGTGGTACTTCCCAACTTGGGTCAATGTAAATATTCGCACCTATATCTTTATTGAGAGAAGGCGATATAAATTTCGTCTGAGATATGTCGGCAGAGACCAGTCGAGTTGAATAATGATTTAGGCCAAAGAAATCAGCAGTTCCACGAATGAGATCGACTTCTTCCGAAGAGAATGGTTGTAAACGAGAACAGGGGAAGTTTTCTTCGGAGCTGGTTTGGGCTATACGTTGGGTCATTACAGCGGGGTAGTCGCCATCAACGGAAAAGATGGGGTGTGCCCACCAACCCAGCTAAAAATAAAAAATTTTCATAAAAAGAAACTTTCATTTCTGTGCCTGAGCCTTTATATTAAATATTTAAAAATTGTTGGATGTAATTATTAGATATTACACTTTGACAAAACTATCTGCTTTACTTTGAATGTAGTGTCTCTAATATTCGTAGCCAGTCACTAGAATTCCCGGCAAAAATAAAAGCGCATTTCTAAAAAGAATGAAATAGTACGATCAACAGTTTCAAAAGTAGAAATATTAATTGCTCAAATCTGTTAGTCGCTTTCTGTCGATCCGGAAAAATCGAATTGAGCAATCCAAATCAGATTGTACACGTTCTTTCGGATTTGATCATATACCCCCACCAAAATAGGGTACTATATACAAATTTTAACTATCTTAAATAAGAAGACGAAAATATACATAAAGTAATGAGTATTAGTGAAAAAAAATTGTTTCCATATTAATTAGGTCGCAAACTACAAGCGATTAAAGTTGATTAGTAATTAGGCATGACACGTTAGGTCCTAAGAATTTGATTGGTCGCCTGATTTTAAAAACGAGTTTCGCGCGTCTTCTGCAGTCACCAGATTCTGAACTGTAATATTGTTGTATTACCTAACAAAAAAATTACACTTTTATGTTTCATGAATTTGTTTAATTATAATATCTAGTAATATTAACAATAATAATGTATTTATAATAAATCAAATTGTAATATGTATTAATTAAATTCATAATATTAACTAATGAAAACAAACAAACACTAGCGCCATCCGCCGTCATACTTTGTGTCATAATATTGTCAAACTGTTCCAATGTTCATAATTTATTAAAAAAGAAATGCTTATTATTTATGTTATTTATGATTAATAATAATTTCTTCGTGAATATAACGTATAAGTTTTTATATAAAAATATTTCAGCTATGCAAGCATGAAAAAATCTATTCTCTCTAGAACTAACAGTTTGTCGACCACTGGAAGTACCAGCTACGTCACGCAAGAAATTTTGAACTTTAAAAATTCATATCTCGCTTATTACGTAAAATTTTTAAGTCGCGTTTGCACTAAAATTCTTATTTCACTCTGTTCTTACAGAATTAAAAAATGGTATAGGACCTTATTCTAGATCGCGATCTGAATTTTCGATTCGCTTTAAAACACCGAGTACGTCAATTGGATTGCTCTGATTGCTAGTTACAGGTAGGACCGCTGGTATTATTGTTTATATTTTGTGTTTGTACAGGTTGTACACAAAATAAATATAAAAAGTTTTCTTTCGTTTTGTTTGCGATATTGTTTTATCGATATATTTATGTTGCAATAATCGTTTAATTATAACAAATAACCAATTTTATATATTAATTGTTTCCATGGAGAGGTTTTCAGAAAAATGACAGTATAAAAATACCTTATGATCGCAATCATTATGAGGCTAGTTCTTTTGAGACATAATTATGATGTCACGCGATCAGATATGTTCAAGCAGATCGGATTGAATCACTTACCGAATGAAAACTGCTTTTGAAGATAACATACAACAGGTGTGATCGTATGTTTTTTATTTTTTTATTAGAAACATACTTGAAAAAATAAGTAATAAACTATTGAGTTGATAAAAATCTGCAAAAGATTAAACTTCGTACTTCTCGTATGATTTATCCTATTTTTATTATTAACCTTTGGTCGAAAATATTTTAAATAGATGAAAGTTTATGATTCATCCTTAAAGTTAGACGTATTTAGTATGTGCACCCGGAATATAGAAATTTAACATGTAACTTTTAAAGCAAAACTGCTAGAATAGAAAGTTGGTTAACATTTACATTTAGTAAGTTTAAAAATGTTACAATTTCGTTATAAATTCGATGCCATTTTTTAAACAGGGTGTTAAAAAAGGGTAAACAAATTGGCAAGTATGTACATTTGGATAGGCCGATACTCAGTCAATATTTCCAAAATTCGGAAATTAATTTGTATTTTTTGTTTAATTCTTGTAATGAACATTTTTGTGCACCACCGCCGACGTGAGTTTTTTTTATTAAAAATAACTAATTATCTAATCACCTAACAGACGTTGAATAGGAAATAAGTTAATTTGTAATAATTTTTTTTATAAAAATTTAATGTCTACCATTGGCATTAAAAATGTACATTCACACTTCAAGAATTAAATGAAAAATAAGAAATAATTTTCCGCATATTGGAAAAATTCTTTTTGATTGAGATTCAACACATTGAAAAGTATATACCTTCAATTTTTTACCTGTATCAGTAAGAAAATTTTTAGCTACAAGAACAACTTACAGACATTTGTATAGCTGTTTCCGCTGCTTCAATATCTGCCGTAGAATTGGTTGCTGGCTCGTACCATAAAGAACTAAAAGCCAGTCCCACTTGTCCTATACCAAAAGCTATATTATTAGTATCACCTAAACTCATATAAATAATTACTAGTAGAACAACAATAAGTCAAAAATAGTGACATTTAAGCTGCTCCTTTCTAAAACATTATACACTGCTCAAAAATATTAGAAAAAACACTCTTTAAAAAATCTGTAACTTGAATAAGAGCTGTAGGCAAATCAATTTAAGTATAGTCCAACATCATACCTATATTTTAGTTATAATATTAACAAAACCATTTTATAACTCTCAGTTATTTCTTATTTCTGAAGCCTGGTTTTTGCAACTTTTCATAAGGAATAAAAAAGGTTCCTGCTAACTTATCGAATAGAGCGGCAGTTCTAAATAAGGGCGACAGCACGACCAAATTCCACTGTACTTAGATGCCTCATTTTACTTCTAATCAACAAATATTAAATTCATTTTTCATCTTTAGTAAGTCTTTAACTTAAATTCAAAGCATACTTGCACAATTTTTTCATTTTGTTTGTGCAATCCTCTTACATTTTTCTCAGAGTAACTTACGTGTAATTTATAATTCTACATTTTTTTTTTTTTTTGTTAATTTCAATAACCGAGATCCTGGGCTTATTAGATATTGTTAACATAACGCAAAACTATATATTAAAAATTACTCCGTTTGAAAAAAGTGTTCCCCTAATTTTTTATCTCTCGCTAAGAGAGGTATTGAATTCATGCTAAAAATCGCATATCCAGATTTTAGTGAATAAGCACGTTTTAAGGTCCCCAGAATCCGATTATAACATTTTTACGATGATGTCCGTATGTGTGTGTGTGTGTGTGGGTGGTTGTTGGATCCACGATTTCTCAAATACTATAAGATTTAAGATATTTTTAACTACGGATTCCTCAATCTAACAATAATGAGAAGAGTTGATTAAGTTTTGGTAACAATTGGACAACCGGAAATAGTAGTTACAAGAAAAAAATCATCTAAATATTATTTATCGAAAATATATGTAAATACTTATATTAAAGAACGTTCAATTCTTTATTCGATAAATATAAATTCATTATTATATCTTCTATAGATTTAGAGATAAAGAAATGCATATAAAATAATTTGATGTAAAAATTCTTATATCAAACTACATCAAGGCAAGAAATTCAAATGTTTGTAATTGACACATAAATGTCACTGTCAAAAATATATGTATGCCACTGTCAAAAATATTTGTACATCATTATGAAGATTATGAAAATATAAAAAAAGTCAACAACGCAAATGAATATACGTAAAGAAGAATATAAAAGGAATTTGCGAAAAAATGACGAATATAAAGAAAAAGAAAAGGAAAGTAGAAAAAGAAAATTTCAGGATATTGAATATAAAGAAAATGTATGTATCATACATAATTTATATTAAAATATCCCATCGATTTTGAAAATATATGTGAAAATTATTTTGTAGTGAGACATGAATATATGTATTTGTATTTAAAAATATTTTTCGTTTTATGCGTATAACCAGGTAAAATATCTGGCGAGAGATTATGTGCTGGTCACATCAATTTTTTTTTTGAGCAGTGTATCTCTCTATTTCAGCATTTGTCTATTTCTATTTGCCAATCTTATAGAAAAATTTTCATTCAGTATTCTTTATTGAAAAAATGATCATTACCCTGTTGCCTTTCGTGGAACTTTTCATAGTACGCTCGATAGGCCTTAGCATGAGCCAATAATAATGTCCTTCCACACATATATCCAGCAATACCGTCTTCCGCATAAGCTGGAGCAAATTCACCAGTCGAATACCCTTTCTGGCACATAACATATGGTTCATTGAAGGTTATCCAATATTTCACCCTATCTCCAAACAATCTGAATGCCAACTTAGCGTAGTCAACAAAAAAATCAGCTAGAAGAGAATTAGTCCATCCTCCTACTTCATGAAGAGGCTGTGGTAGATCCCAGTGGAAAAGCGTCACCATAGGCTGTACCCCTCTTGCCAACATGGCGTCGATAAGGTCGTTGTAATAGCGTACGCCTGCTTCGTTCACCTTGTTGGCATAACCGGAGGGTAAAATACGAGACCAAGATAAAGAAAAACGGTAGTAATCAACGCCAAGCCATTCCAAGTTGTTAACGTCTTCTTCGATGTGGTGGTAGGAATCGCAAGCAATGTCGCCGTTAGAAAGGTCTAAGATCCTGGTTGAGTGTTCGTGGGCGAATCTGTCCCAGATGTTTTCGCCTTTTCCTATGAGGAAAATTGTAAATATTATACTCCTAATTCTTAAACTTGTATAGGCTATTAGTGGTCCAAGAACATTTATTCTATATGGAATTTTTTGCTTCTATAAAAAATTACTATTTTCTCAAAATATTATAATACTGTTTACATACGCATTATCTTATTTTTAACATTGAATTGAATAAGGAGGAAAGTGTCAAACTTCGGAAGTGTATACAGAACTATAAGAGTAGAAAACCCAAAGGTGGTCATTCTATTTTATTACCTCCCGTCATACCATAGGTAAGGGAGGTAATGTAATCGTGCCAAAAATTCTATGGGGAGTTTTCAGTAAATAAGCACGAATTAGGGTCCCCACAACAAGTTTTTATTATTTTTACGCTGTGTACGTGTGTGTGTGTGTGTGTGTGTGTGTGTGTGTGTACGTGTGTGTGTGTGTGTGTGTGTGTGTGTGTGTGTGTGTGTGTGGTTGTGTGTGCGTGCGGGCGTGCGTGCTTGCGTGGGTGCGTGCGTGTGTGCGTGCGTGCGTGTGTGTGTGTGAGCGTGCGTGTGCTTGTGTGTGTGTGTGTGTGTGTGGGTGTGTGTGTGCGTGCGTGCGTGTGTGTGTGACGGTTTTTTCGTCCACGACAACTCTTATAACAAACTTCCAAATATATCTATTTTCCGAATTTAAGCTTCCTGCATTCATATAACGAGTTGGATAAATAGAAGTGATACTTTACTTGAAGCTGAACAGATTCTCGTGAAAATTATATTATGATATACTCCAAAACTTGTCAAATTTAGTATTTACGACTTTTTATGACAATTGATAAACCGGAAGTGATACTTTACTCGAAGCTATGAACAGATTTTTGTGAAAAATATAGTATGATATATTCCAAAACTTGTCAAATTTAGTATTTAAGACTCTTATAGACTTTTATATTAATAAGAATGACATGTTAGATTTTTTCTAAAGTTGATAATTGGAAGTGATACTTTACTCGAAGCTATGAACAGATTTTTGTGAAAAATATAGTATGATATATTCCAAAACTTGTCAAATTTAGTATTTAAGACTTATATAACGGGAAGCAACATATCAGATTTTGGCTAAAATTTATAAACCGGAACTGATACTTAATTTGAAGCTCTGAACAGATTTTCTTGAAAAATAAATTGATACAATCCAAAACTTTTCAAATTTGATTAATGAGAACGACATATTAGATGATTTCTAAAATTGATAAACCGGAAGTACTACTTTACAGGAAGCTATAAACTGATTTTCTTGAAAAAATATATTATAACATGATCCAAAACTTCTCAAATTTGGTATTTAAAACACGTGTATAATTTGAAACATTAGATTTTGACTACACCTATAAGATGAACCGGAAGTGGTACTTAATTTAGAGCTCTTAACAGATTTTCGAGGAAAAACGTAATAAAATTTAATCCAAAATTTGGTATTACAGACTTTTCTATTTATTGGAACAACAAATTAGATTTTGTTTAGGAACGATCAACCGGAAGTGATACTTTACTTAAAGTTCATTGCTATTTCAAACATGGAATTGACGGGAGGTCATGTGTTGGCCACATCAGATTTTTTGTTTTCAAGTTATAGTGACTTGTACGGTAAATGAAGTAGGCTAGCACATTTTTATTGTGAAGCAATAACCTGTAATTCATTATTTTTTGTTAATAAATGACTAACACTAACGCTACCACATACCAAGTCACTCTTTAAATCTTTGTTTGTGGCGTGTGAGGTGCACAAAACAGAAGTGAGCTATCAAGACACAAATTCAATGTATTTTGAATATTATGGCTTTTATGTAGAAACATTAAGATACTTCTTTGAAAATTTATTATAAGTTAAACATTTTAGACACTAACTTGTAAATAAATAAATATTGGATTACAACTCCATATATTTATGTGTAGTAGGTTTACACTCCTAAAATTTGGGACATTCCTCTTAACTCACTGTGCTCATATTTTGATATTTTATAAAGAATATATCTATATAACATACCATCTTCATTCCACGCTCCTTCTATTTGGTAGGACGAAGTAGCTACACCAAATTTGAAACCATCTGGAAATGGTATTCGTTCGCTATGAGCCGCACTAAAATTTATAAGAGTTATGCCGCAAATTGTAAATATAAGTACAAAGAAAATAATAAGTAAAACAATAAACACTGAAATTATTACTAATATTCTCATTTTTTAAACCGTAATGCACTCAAATTGTAATATTCGCTGTGAAAATACTCCCCCCACTAGAAGACGTCATAAATATACTTATGTAATTAAATAATATGCACCAATGATAAAAATGGCACTTAACTATCTTTGAATTTAAATGCTTCATTATATATAAATTAAAATGTAACCTTTGTCTGGCGTTTAACCTAGCCTATGTTTACCCTTCTAAATACTAACAGTACACATATTTTTTTATTACTCGTATTAAAATTCATTGAGGTAACATGTTCGTGGTAAGAAAACTATTAGATATAAATCAGAGCGCCAAGCCTCGCGCCATGGATATCCGGCTTTATACAAGTAAGTCAAAGGAGGCAATCCGGCTCGGCTACTGTCTAAAAATGCCACCTGATTGCCATGTCGCATATGAATTTTGAATACAAATAAGTGAAACCGAAATAAAAATTGCTATATATATATATATATATATATACCGGGTGGTGGCGGTTAGGGGTGAACATAGGGATTTAACATGGGATTTTAGTTTTTTGCAATTTCCTGCTCTCCTGTTCATTTTACGGCAAAACCTGTAGAGTACAAAATTGTTCAGAATTAAATATTGCATACAAAAATGTATTTACATTTATTATTATGTTTTTGATTTCTGCACAATTTTAAAAAGAAATTTAAAAATTTCTGTAATTTTATAGCAATAGCCAGGGAATTTATTTTTTTCTGGTTGTCAAAAATTATTTATAAACGTCAACCATGCGTTAATCTAACTTAAAAATTAAATAAAAACAAACAACCTTTATTTTTAATACGCATTTTTTATTAGGTATACCATTTAATAATAAACCAATTCCAAATGTATCAACTACGTAGAATTTTGATTTATCATAGCCAATACCATTTCTGCATTCACTTCGTTATGACGTCTTCTATTATTATTATCAGTATTATTATTGTTATTATTATTATTTCTTTCATTACCTTCGTTCAAAGCTACACTAGCTGTGTTCTCAAATTATTTAACAAGTTTAGAAACTGTTGCTATAATAGGAATTGGTGTATTTTCGTACTTTCGAAAACAAATCACGTATTCTTCTAAAATTATTTCCACCATAATAAATTTTTATAACGAAACTCGTTCCTTATTCGAATAAACATTCATTATTAAATTAACTTTTTATTAGAGACAATTTCGAAAATTTGACAGAAATTAAATGACATTATTATGTTTAAACATTTGAGTTATACCTAAGTCATGGCTATTGCTACAAATTAACAGAAATTTTTAAATTTCTTTTTAAAATTGTGAAGAAACCAAAAACATAATAATAAATGTACATTTTTGTATGCAATTTTTAATTCTGAACAACTTTGTACTCTACAGCACAGTATAGAGAATATAAGCAGTAGCGACACTCTTGTCGGAACCTTTGATGTTTCGTTCCAGGCTGCTCGGCGTGCAGGGGGTAATAATGAGGAGCGCGAAATTTGAAGAAAACATAAAAATATATATTCAATAATTGTTATTTAATATCAAATGATAAAGTGTGATTTGGTAAAAATATGTAATAGTGAAATATAACTATGTATAAAATATATATTTAAAGCCAATAATAATAAATAATTCAATAACCAAGTAATAAATATTATATATCAAATCCAAACGTTATAAATAATTATATATTTATAAAAATACTAGTATTAAAGTAATAATAAACACAAAATATATTTATAAAAAAAGTCGTATTAAAGTAATAAATATTTAAATAATAAACAAGCAACAAATATTTATAAAAATACTAATAATAAAGTAATAAATATAAACAATAACCAAGTCAAATATATGTTAGTGATCGTAGCATGGTGATAGCGTGCTAGCTTTCTGTTCCAAAGATTATGGGTTCAAACCCGCAGCACACTCTAATTGTTTTTAATTTTTTCAATTTATTTTTGTGTTTTTATTTATTTTAATATTTTTCATTTGTTTTTATTTGTTTCTATTTATTTTAATTTAACAAGAAAAAACAGTAAAACTACAATAAATAGAAACAAATAAAAATAAATAAAAACAAATAAAAAATATTAAAACAAATAAAAACACAAAAAGAAATTGAAAAAATAAAAATTTAAACTACAATAAATAGAAACAAATAAAAATAAATAAAAACAAATAAAAAATATTAAAACAAATAAAAACACAAAAATAAAAATTTAAAAAGAATTAAAGAAGTGTGCTGAGGGTTTGAACCCACAATCTATGGAACAGAAAGCTAGCACGCTACCATTATGCTACGATTACTTTCATGCTAAGATTTCTTTTATAAGAAATAATAATTATCATATTAAAATAGCCATAACATTCTTATTTTACTTAATTATTCTTAACTAATTTTAAACAATTTGTTATTAATATGATGCAATAAGTATTCCCAAACATGTGTATAAAGTTTTACTGCAATACGTTTTAATGGGAGGCAAATATTCAAATTATTCTTATTTCCCATGTTAAATGCCTGTAACGGATTTCGAGCGCCACCCGGTATAGAATAAACACTTCCAAGACCTGTGCATAATATTAAATTTTTTTTTTTTATAAAATTATAACAAATACATGATAATTATTACAAATGCAATGAATAGGCACGTAATATATTATTTGAATCTGATTCAAAGTCCCGCTCTTCAATATTTCCCCCTTCAACCCGAGCAGGTTGGAACGAAAATCAGCGAAGTGTCGCTACTGCATATTCTCTATACTGTGCTCTACAGTTTTTGCCGTAAAATGAAGAGGAGAGCAGGAAATTTCAAAAAACTAAAATCCCATGTTAAATCCCTATGTTCACCCCTAACCGCCACCACCCTGTATATATATATATATATATATATATATATATATATATATATATATATATATATATATATATACCGGGTGTCTTAGGCCGACCGACACATGGGCGATTAACATGTAAAATTAGTTAATTGTGAATAGTATCTCCCCAGTGCAAGATATTAAGATGAAATTTTGCATGCTTATCCGGGGATACTATTTCTATGGATTTCAATTCAAATCAGTCAATTTACAAGTGTAATATTAGAATACATTAAGAAAAATTGTAGAAGTACCATGAATGTTATTCATATCTTGAAAATAATAGTATCTAAGCAACAGCTCTGATAGAGTAGGGGTAACGTGCGCGCTTCACAATTTAGAGAGTCGGGTTCGAAACCAACCGACAGCAATATTTATTTTTTAATTTTTTCTTTTCAAAATAATTTTTATTATTAATATGTTTTTAATCTTTTATTAATATTTAATTTAATAAAGTGGTTACATTGTACGTAACAAGATTTATTTATTTAAAAAATATTAAATCGTACCTACTAATTACAACATTAAAATTTAAAAATTATAATAAATATTCAAAATGGCCGCCGTTTTGCGCTAAGCAAAATCCGAGACGATCGTAACATTGCTGTCTCACGTTGCTTAGCTGTCGATTAGAAATAAGTAAATTGACTGATTTGAATTGAAATCCATAGAAATAGTATCCCCGGATAAGCATGCAAAATTTCATCTTAATATCTTGCACTGGGGAGATACTATTCACAATTAACTAATTTTACATGTTAATCGCCCATGTGTCGGTCGGCCTAAGACACCCGGTATATATATATATATATATATATATATATATATATATATATATATATATATATATATATATATATATATATATATACCGTGTGTCCCAAGCAAACCTTGACATAGGCGTTTAACATGGGAAAACTGATTTTTGTGAATAAAAAGTGTCCGGCATAACATTAAGCCATGATATTTAACATGATAATAGTACATTACCTCGTGTACCTTATTTAATATTAATTACATTATTATCATTTCGTAAATTAGAGAAAATTATAAATATATGTCAATAAATATTTGTTTCAATATTTCATTACGTAACATCAAAATAATTGCAATTGTCATTGTAGGTCAATGGTTAGCATAGCTGACTGTGGACTGAGATGAAGTTTAGAGGTTGGGGTTCGAATCTCCGTCAAGACAGTATTTTTACTATTTTTTATTTATTTATGAATTAATTGCGAATTATATTAAAGATATTATGTATTATATTAATATGGATATCAATGTTTTGATCATTGTAATCAATTCATTGTTATAACCAAGTACATAATATAAAATAATTGATTTTAAACAATGACAAAAATTGATTACAATAATCAAAACATTGATATAATACAAATGCATTATATTTTCTTTTAATCTTAATAAAACATGATTGAGATAAAATGAATATGTGTATGTTTTGTGATTTACTGTAAAAGGTAGGTGTTATAGTTTAAATTCTTATGCTTTTGTGTCATACTGATAATTACTACTTCCATCTTTAATATAATTCGCAATTAATTCATAAATAAAAAAAAAATACAAAAACTGTCTTGACGGAGATTCGAACGAGGATTCGAACCCCAACCTCTAAACATCATCTCATTCCACAGTCAGCTATGCTAACCATTGACCTACAATGACAATTGCAATTATTTTGATATTACGTGATAAAATATTGAAACAAATATTTATTGACAGATATTTATAATTTTCTCTGATTTACGCAATGATAATAATGTAATTAATATTAAATAAGGTACACGAGGTAATGTACTATTATCATGTTAAATAGCATGGCTTAATTTTAAGCCGGACAACTTTTAGTCACAAAAATCAGATTTTCCATGTTAAACGCCTATGTCAAGGTTTGCTTGGGACACACGGTATATATATTGTATTTTTATACCTATAATAATAAAATTAAAGTTTTTAGCGTAAAATGGTCGCCATGTTGTGACGTCAGCGTCATTACAGTCGTCCAGTTACCCTGTGAAAATGTCACTCTAATGTGGACCATGCATATTTTGCTCATAATTCGCAATTGGCTTTACACATATTTAATATATCCGAGTAATTTTTTTATTAATGTCAAAAGAAAATTTACTTATTAAATAAACTTATATTATAATTTATGTTTTAATTATTGTAATCTCAATACTCGTCATCGTTGTAATCAATTTGTAAATAGGATTGTAAATGTTGGATTACTTTTTATTATGAACTATGTTTTGATTATGGTAATCAATAATAGTTTAAATACTATATTGATTATAATAATGGCACTTGTGAGTATGACAACCTTTTGAAATGATATAATAACTATCTGGCTTACTTTATTACCATTAGCTCCAAAATATTTTTGATCACAGTTTGTAATGGATACGAATTTTTATTCTTGCAACATTTATTGTATATTACAATATTAATGGTAACATGTGTCGGTTCTCTGTACTTATGACGGAGTGACGCTAACGTCACAACTTTCGCGCCAAAACTTTAATAATTATTTTAGGCGTTATTAAGCACAATTTCAAGAAAACAAAAATACATAATTTCTATTTTTAAATTCTTCGTAACATATAAAATATTCAAAAAAGTTGGACGGGTCCATTTAAATGCTTCATTATGTAAAGTATAACTTTTGTCTAGTGATGCACGACGAGGCGAGAGTATTCTCGCATCTCGTCTCGTCTCGTTGCATTATGCGAGACGAGAACGAGAGCGATATTTCAGTTTAAAATTCGAGGCGAGATCGATATAACAACTGCGAGAAGCGAGAAATCTCGCGAAATTCTCGCGAGAGTCTCGCAATAAAAACTATTTGTAACTTTATAGCTTTGATTCATAAATTCAATTAAAAATGCACCGTACAAGGAGTGGAGTCAACGCTAATTCTTGCATAGAACACGCGAATGTGAAAATTAGATGAATTCACTATATTTTTTGAGTCTATCTAGAGTCGATTGGTATCGATCGAGAGCGAGGAAATATACAAAATAAAGACAAATTCGGTTTTGCATCCAAAACTAGTTTTCTCCAATAATTCATCCCAGTTAAAACCACGGTTAATAAAATTCTTGCCGCCTCTGAAAAGTAAAGTATGTTATATTAAGCGGGAGCCAACACGGAGACAAGCGAAGTGATTGGTTGCCGGCGGGGTACCAGTGTAGCGGTTTTTTATGACTAAATCTTACTTAAATAATAGCATATATTTGTATAAAGTGTGGGTACTTTTACATACAAAAAAATATTTTTTTAATGTTTAATTTGTTTTTCTGATGACAGAATGTATTAAGAGATGTTCGCGTATTGAAATAGTTTAGAGATCATAATTTGGTGATAAATTGGATATTTCAGAGGTAAATTAAATTATTAACTAACATATCTCATTTTCTGGTGACCGTAAATGAATAAACATCATTTTCGTATTGAAATAATTTGTTAGCCAGAATTTAGTGTTTCGTTTGTATTATAGTTATACGACTGCAAATACACGAAAGACGCAGCGATTGGTGCGAACTTGTTTCTTGTAGTTAAACTGTTACATAAATACGTAAGTGCGCAAGCGCTTATTTTTATAGCGAACTCTCGCGAGACTCTCGTGCGAGAACGAGACGAGACCCAAAAAAAATGTGCGAGAACGAGAGCGAGATCGAGTTTACAGGTCCGAAAACGAGACGAGATCGATATTTTATATTTCTCGTCTCGTCTCGCCTCGCGTGCATCACTACTTTTGTCCCGTATTTAATCTAGATGTGTATCCATCCAAATACTAACCGTGCACATAGGGCCGCTCCGTAGGTATAAGGCGCCTTTGTGCAAAGTAATATTTTAGCGCCCATCCTCATGTTGTAAAATTTGCAAAATAAAGTTGAAACTATACTTTTTATTCTTCAAAAATTAATATATTGATGAAATTTACTTATATTCATTATTGTAATCAATATAGGATAGTCAAAATCGTTTGTTGTAATCAATAATTTTACAGTTATAGTTTGCAATATAACAATGAGAGAAAATTCTTCTTTTACTTTTTAATTTTTAATAATAAATGAGATAGAATATCGCTAGAAAATAAAAATAAAATTATTTCACTAAGATTTCAGAATTGTATGTAAATCATAAAGCATTTGATTCTTTGCAAAATGCTAGTACTGCTAGTAGGTGTTTAAATATTGGATTCATTGTGGGATTCATTCTTGTAATCAATAATCTTGAGTTATAATCAATATATTCATTGTTGTAATTAACAGTTTCACAGTTATTATTTCAATATAACAATGCTAGAATAATAACGAACCGATTGGTACAATAATTATTTTACTTATAACTAAAGCTCTAATGCAAACAAATTAAAAAATATATTGTTCACTTCTACCCCGTTAATTTGTAAGTTGCATACTAATTTTGTCTTTACGGATAAGAGCATTTTATAAAAATTTACTACTATTTGCTTTACTGTCCTGAAACGGCGCCTCTCAAAGTCAGTCGCCTTTGTGCGGGGCACAACCTGTCCACCCATACGGAGCGGCCCTGCATATTTGCTTATATTTATATTCAGTGAGGCAATATGTGCATGGTAAGAAAACTATTATACCTATATTAGTTATTTAAGCAACATGAGTTAAGTATCATGTATAGTCTTATTTCACGAAATCCTAAGAGTGAAATAAGACCTTTTGCTCTAGTTACATACATTTTTTTTACTTCTACAATAAAAGCGTGATAAAAAGTGCCATAGCCATAGTTATATTAATAACAAAAAGGGTATTTTTTAATGGGCGTAAAAAAAATTTACTTACCATATAAAAGAGAAAATTACGAATAAATATGTACTCATCTTGCTAAAGATAATCGAAAAGTAACCAAATTTTCTGATTTTTCATTATTATATAGTCCGTGATACGCAATCTATTATTTATGTCTATGAGATAAAGTAAGATAACAATTATAGTTATGTAAATATCAATTATGTTAATAAAAGCGATTAATAAATGAAACATTCATGCGTTAATTTTCGGATTCTGTTTTTCAAAATACATTAGAAATGCCAGACATGGTTCAAATATTAAGCCAAAGGTGGAACTAAATGTATATACAAATACTAAAATATTTTAACTAATAAAATGATAGCTAAGAATCTTATTATAAGAAGTAGATATAAGTATCATCTGCATTATACTTTTTTGATTATTTTTTGTGCAACCGGACGCGAAATAAGCATTTCGCAGCCGCAATACAGGTTGCGAAATTAAATTTCGTGACCGCTGTTATGGTAACGGCCGCGAAATTCATTTCGCGGCCGTTGTCATGGTAGCTGCCGCGAAATTAGGTAAACAATCACTTTGACACTTGAGAATTGCATGGCTTTGTTTACCAAATGTTAATTCCATAGCCACGTTGAAAGCTAACTTTCTATTTACATTGAAACTGTTTAAAATTAATAAAATTTGAAATTACATATTTTTTACGGTTGCACAAAAAATATTGTGTACACCTTGTCCGCGAAATCCTTTAGCGCCCTCGAGATTGTCTTGCCTCGGCCGCAAGCGGTCTCGGCGACAATTTTTCTCTCGGTACGCTAAAGAGTGATTTCGCGGCCTTGATATACAAATAACTATTAATATAAAAAGCGGCGCTTAGATCCCAATTGAACACTTGGAATTTCGTGTAAATTGGTAAATTAATATAATGTTCACTCTATAGATATGAAAATCAATGAGAAAGTATTAAAACACTCCATACTGATAATTATATATTTATTTATTAATATATACATTTTCTTCAACACTATTTTGGAAACTACACATTCCACAACTAAAAATTATGTTGGAATCAATATAAAAAACTATGTGGTATAATTCCGTATGCCGTTTGAAATAATTGCACACGGCTTTCGACGAATCAGAATCTGTTTAGCCGCAGATTAGCGCGAAATATCAAATATCTTTGTTCGGTTGCTATGGTTATGACTTTTTGTTTTATATTTATTTATTTCTGAATTCGCGTTTGACGTTTTGAAGTTTTGAACAAGTTTTTAGTTTTCTGTTAACTTTTACAGATTTTTGGAGATCATTAGAGCAGTAAGTTTATCTAAATAATAATATGTTATTTAGAAAATTAACTAAATAACATTTTCTAGAAAAAAATGTAAAGTGGCAATGAAGATATACAGTATGTCCACAGATTGAGTTCCAAAGAGGAAAAACTTTTTTATTTTACAAAAAAAATGTATTCTTGATAAAAGTTTTTGCATGTCTCGAAACGGCCAATTCTGTTTTAATCTTTTCAAATTTTCTTTTAGTTTCAGATAAAAATCGAAAATTGGTCGTTTTAGTTGAAAATTATTCTAAGTCCCAAAAAATAAGTTTGCGTTGTCATGGTAATTGCCATTATTTATTTATTTTCATTAACTGTCAGTTAGGAAAATCAACCATAATCTTTAATCTTTATGGCCGTGAAATTCAATTCCGCGACCGTTGTTATGGTAGCGACCGCGAAATTAGGTAAACAACCACTTCGACACTTGAGAATTGCATGGCTTTGTTTATCAAATGTTAATCCCATAGCCACCTTGAAAGCTAACTTTCTATTTACATTGAATCTGTTTAAAATTAATAAAATTTGTAATTACATATTTTTTACGGTTGCACAAAAAATATTGTGTACACCTTGTCCGCGAAATCCTTTAGCGTCCTCGAGATTGTCTTGCCTCGGCCGCAAGCGGCCTCGGCGACAATTTTTCTCTCGGTACGCTAAAGAGTGATTTCGCCGCCTTGATATACAAATAACTATTGTAATACTATCTTCTAACAAAATTATCTTTTTCTTTGTATAAAAAAGGAATTTTGAGCATTGTGGCACTTGAAAATGAATCGTTTTGGAACGTTTTCATATGAAAATAGGTATTGAAAATTGTATTAACAAAACATTTCTGTAAAAGCTAAAAGATCTAAATGTGTGGAAACAGTTATTTTGTGATGAAATTCTATCAATTTGAGAATATAATTCATAAGTCACGTGACGTGTTTTCCGCCATTCAACATTCAGAATCTCCATAGTTATATGTCTATCACAGCGATGATAAAAAACAAACAAATTATCACCTTATTTATATTAGTTACTAAGGGATTTGTTTTCTTTATATGACATTGACCTCGACATTGACAGTTAATTTTGAGTATAAAAATGTGCGATAATCGTTGGGTTGATATCAACAGTGATGCAAATAATAAGATAATTGTCAAATTAACTATGTTGTGATACAATAGATTAAAAGTTAGGTTAGCAGCATACATATGTGTCACAAAAATTCATTATATTCTCTCATTAAATACGAGTATAAGCTCGTGATATGATTAATTATCGAAGATATTTCACGTGAAATCTGCAACTTGGTTTCACTCGAGAATATCATCGATGATAATCATATCATTTGTTATATTACGTACGATAATACAATGTCATATTGGGCAAAATTCGAATCGACTGGGCATACAAAATGGGTGCAATTAACGCATAAAATTATAAAAAGGTAACAGTAAAAACCGTCTGGAATACTATCGCCAAATATTACATATAAATAAACGGGTTATTTATTTTCCCGGAGATTTTCTGATCTGTAACACTGGTTATGTATTAAAACAAGAGTGAATGTTTATTTTACACACAACTTTTATTTACACACAAAATATGTTCCTCAGCATATATTATAGGTTATCTAGCTCACATTGCGCGGGAGCGCGGGAAATATTTCTTGGCGTGTCAGCAAGTGCTGCCACCCATCGGGATTAGGGATAACAACACAGTTTTGAATTTTTGACGCTACAGTATCTATTTAAAAATAAAATTTAATATGATTTTTTGACTTTTAATGTTCTGGAAATAGTCTAACAAATATATTTCGTGCATTAAAAATGATCTTAAAATTCAGCATTCAAAATGTGTTGCCTGTAAGAAACTGCGTTCGTATATTTTGATAGTAATTTGACAGAAAAAGTGCCCTCAACTTCGTTTAGGGCACTTTTTGTCAAATTACTATCAAAACAAACTCATCCAGTTTCTAGGCAACACATATTTTCATGCATTTCGATTATTTTCAATGCACTTAATATATTACTACAGATAAGAATAGACATAAGGTACGTTCTATCGGTGTCAGAAATATTCCTACTAGAATAAGAATATTCTTAAAGCAATAGAACGCTCAGTAGCAAATAACTGTCAAGTGCTGTCAAGTAAAAAATAAATACAATAGAACAGTGACAGTGGCTATGTGTTCTTGTTAGTTAACAACTAAAGATAACTTTGTATGTTTATTTTGGATCTTTGAAATGTTGTAATGCAAATATTACAGAAATTATAATTATATAAAAATATATTAAATAATAAAAACGTAAAGGAGATATTTTTGTTGAGCACAGTCTACTCTAAACATTCACAAATGTGACAGAAATGTACGCGCGACAATCGGCTAGTAAAATTTTGAATTTATCTCCACTCTATATATCTTCCTACCAATGCTTCCAACTCTGAAGTTGGAATGATTCGTAGGAATATTTCGATTTTTTTGACGCAAAAGAACGACCATTGATGTTCTACTAGAAGAAGTAGGAAGATATCTGACATCAATAGAACGTACCTATAAATAAAACTTATGAATTAGTTTTGTTTCGTGCATGACATACCTGACAGCCCGAAACGTCAAAATTTGATAATTTTTAAATATTTAGTAAAAAAACAGTTACTTAAAAATTGTTAAATAGATTATAAAATCAAATTGGAATAAATACACTGACCGGCACGAAAAACGGGCCATTTTTTTTTTTGTAACAAAAATGCTAATAACCGTAATTTCTATAAAATGTTGTTATTGATAGATGTCAACTGAACTTTCTCGACCTCACATCAATCATCAACTCCTAAAAACATCACTAATTAACTCCAATATTCCTATTCTTAACTTGTCATAACGAAATCACGAAATTAACAAAATGTATTAGTAGGCTTATATTGGTTTCATTTATTGCCCGCGGAGGCAATACGCGTTATTAGATTTTATTTTTAACGTTCATTTATGTTTTACTTAAGTTTTTTCCCATTATTGTTTGTTGTCCTATGTGGACTTAATTTTTATTGTTACCAAATTAACAATTATTAGCTATTTGAGTCTTTCATTTAATAATACCAAATGGTCGTCTGTAAACCCATAATAAAAATATGTAATGATATTACAAAATAATAAAGCAGTAATATTTTTTTATAATAAAAAAAAAATGGCCCGGTTTTCGTGCCGGTCAGTGTAGTATACCTGCTTACATATTACTATTGTAAACTTGGTTTGCGTTTAGACCAATCAGAAAGATGGAACCGTAAGCCCTATCTTACTCCTGAGTCTATTCTTATCTGAAATACAGTATAGATATTAAATGTATGCCACCAGAAATAAGGAAACTTGCTAATGATACAGTGGGCCAGTTATTACGGCAAAAAGCAAAAGAAAGTTATAAATGCTGTTATTAGAAGCAATTTATGGACTGGGATCAAAAAAAATCATTTTGATGGTTATGAAAGTTGTTATAATCAATCAACATTTTTTTGTGTCCTTTCTATAAATTTTATTATCTTATTTTATAATACATATTTGGTATATTTCTTATTTTTTTTTTTTTTCTTATTTTTCTGACAAATCTTCTACACTTCAAGGATATGGTTTTCAACCACCTGCCTGTAAAATCTCGCTGAAGCTTTCGCTATTCTCGTACGTTCAGGAGACGTGAAATTGACGTAGAATAAACCAAACTTAGCCCTGGAAAAATATCGTTTGTAAAAATAATATCTATAAGTACAGTATAATGGAAAATTTACGTGTATCCACTCGTCCATTCCCAATTGTCCATTAAACTCCAGGCTAAGTATCCTCGTACATTGCAGTCATCTTCATGGATTGCTTTTAGCATTGCTTCCAAGTAGTTCTAGAAAATAAATTCGGAACTACGTTAATTATAGTCAATTTTTGATTGCCTCTGGCATAATGTTAACGTCTATGACAACTTTTATTTCCATATAATGTACTTGGTTTCTACCTGTAGTAGTATCAGAAATTCATACAAATGCTAAGTATTTAGTTCAAGTTTGTTGTTTCCTTGTATTCGGTATTCATTTATTTGAAAATGGATTCCGTATTTCAAAAAGGCGATAGCACAAGGCTTCAGAGAGGTAATAGTATGAAATAGAGTATACAGGGTTGAGTCTTTGAAATGACAGTGTTCGATATCTCCCTTGTTTTTAGAAATACAGCATAAATTTATTAACAGAATTTACTCGCCTACTCAAGGAACATACCCTAAAATTATTTTCACATATACAGCGTGTTGTATTACCGCTCGGCGAGAATTGTTTCTCTTTTTTTCAAATGGAACACCCTATATATTTTCATATATATTGAATTGTATTTTATTCACCTATACGCACATATGAATTTTGTTTTAGTTTTCCTCGGCGTTGCCAAGTTATTCCGTTTTTCTTTAAAAAAAAAACTACACGCATTGCTTTATAAAGGCATACTAAAGTTATTTTAATAGTAAAAATTAAGAAAAAAAAATTCTGTACAAATATAGCTATACTCTATGTTCTCATGCATTTTTTTTAAAATATAATTATACAGGATGTTAAATAAAGCTAATCAAATTTACTCAATTTCAAATGACTTTAACTCGTCATTTTCAAATAGAACACCCTATATTTTATTATTTATTTGGGTTTCTTCTTATGTTATCTTTCTATGTTATTAAGGGTATCCTATGCCGAAAACCAATAATTTCGGAGTTATTCACCATTTGTGTCTAAATTTATTTAAATTAAATATAGTATACCTACTATGGAAGTTGTGTTTTTATTAAGAAGCAACTGCAATAATGGACAGTACTTTGCATTAGCCAATAAATAAAACTGTTAATTATTAATATTAGTGCGATTAGGTAATAATAATTTATTCATATGCATTTTTCGCAAGAATAACTATTAACACCCTATATATTTTTATATATTTGGAATCTACGTAAAATTACATATTCAACGATATGGTTAAAGTGAATTTTTATTGAAGAAATAAATTACAAATACTTAAAAGCAAATTATGAATAATTTTCCATATCAGGTAGGCTGTGATAACAAATTGATTACTTTTGTAACAAAATACATAATTTCACAAAAATAACTTACTATTTAAACAATTGACTTCAGTATTACCTAATATTATCTCAAATGTTTTCACAGCCTGCCTGATATCATGGCTTAGCAGGTTAATTATTCATAATTTTCTCTTACTTTTTTTCTTTTTTCTTTTCTTCAATAAAATTTACTTTAAGCATATCGTTGAATTCGTAATTTTACGTAGATTTCAAATATATAAAAATATATAGGTGTCCCATTTAAAATAAAAAGGTGTACCCTGTACTTTTGGAACCACTGGTTTTAAAAAAATATTTCGTTCATTTTAATAGTCTTATGATGTAGAAATTGTTTGCTAATTTAACTGACCTCGTAGCTCTTATAGTTATCGAGATAGTAATAGTGGACCAAATAAAATGAACACCCTATATATATATATATATATATATATATATATATATATATATATATACAGGGTGTTTCCCTTAAAACAACCAGCGCTTTTTTGGGCGAACCAATGCCTTTAGAAAAAAATGTTATATACAAGAAATGATCAAAAATAAGGGGCTAATTTATTAATAATAACAAACCGAAAATTCGACCAGTGGTTCTCAAACGGCAGAACAAAATTATATTTTTTTTAAATGGTATCCTATATAATTTTTTGCCCATTAGATAGAGATTTTTTCTGATTTCAATATAAATATGGTATAGGGTTGTATAACAATTATTTCGAAAAAAATGGTATTAAAAATAATGTTATAATATTACAATAGGCTATACAATACGTCTGTTGTCTAGTTACGCTAGTAGTAAACTCATTTTTTATTACATTATTTCTAGTTTTTAATGTCATTTTTCTCGAAATAATTGTTATACAACCCTATGCTATATTTATATCGTTGAAATCAGAAAATAATATTCTATTTAAAGGGCTAAAAAATTATATAGGGTGCCATTTAAAAAAATATAATTTTGTTCTAACATTTGAGAACCACTGGTTAAATATTCGGTTTGTTACTATTGGTACATTATCCGCTTGTTCTTGATCGTTTTTGGTATAAAACATTTATCTCTAAAGTTGTTAGTTTGCCCAAAAAAACGCTGGTTGTTTTAAAGGAAACAGCCTGTATGTGTATATATACAGGTTGTAAATGAAATAAGTGCATTATATTTAACCAGTAATGTAACTCGACGAGAGCAATAATATTTCTTAATAACTTTTTTTTCTAAGTCTTTTAGATTTTGAGTTAAAATTCTTTGCTGCATATTTCGGCGCGCACCCATGGAGAACAAATGGCTGCTGTCGTAATCAAGTGAGATACAAACAGCTCAAAAATTGTCGGTTATCGGTTACACTTGCAGTCACAGTAGTTAATAAACGAATCAACGGAAATAACATTTATTATTTATTAATTCGTAATAGTGCAATTTTTAAAATAAAGAAAGAGAGGAAGATCAAAAGCATAGTTATTAGGTTATGAGATGATTATTTATCGTCGATAAATCATAATAGTTTAAATACGTTATTCAAAAAATGTAAGTACAAACTTTTGTCCATTTAAAAGAGGTACTTGAGTCGTCCATTTATTGTTCCCGCTCAAATATGTTTTAATGAAAATTTTTACAGTATTTTCGTCTGTCGAGATGTGTATTGTGCATAATAAATTCACCTTCCCAAGTAAATTCAGTCTCATTAATGAACATTATGAGCCATTCCCAAAATTGAAGTCTGTTATGTGCTGAAAACAGAACTTTTTGCACATGGATATAATTGTTGCTTTTTTTTAAATTGTCATATGTGATACTCCGTATTGTGATGTGATAAAGATGTACAAGATTAACAAATGTGCGAATATTAAGAACAGAATGATTTGATGATGATTTGGAAACGCTCCGTGTAAATGCGTTGGCAACTGCATGACACTGTCTTTATGTCAACCGTGATGTCAAGTAAAATATAGTACAGATACGAGTAAAAAAATAAATAAATAAACCATAGGTAAGTAATTACAATGTCTGTGTACTCGCATTTTGACAGAATTTTACCTTATTAACAAGTTTATTACTAATGTCAAAATTTAATTGCAACAATTGACAGGGTTGTCAATTGCTAAAACAAAATTTTTCATAGCTATTGTTACTGCATTCAATTATCACAAAAATATTTGGAACGACTCGTCAATTTACGGGGTGGTAAAAATGCTAAAAAAAATATGCGATTTCGAGAAAAAGTTATTAAGAAATATTGTTGCTCTCGCCGAGTTATATTACTGGTGAAATTTAATGCACTTATTTCATTTACACCCTGCACATATATATATATATATATATATATATATATATATATATATATATATATATATATATATATATATATATATATATCCCAATATCTGGGGGTAGCCAAGTTAAATCTATCGCAACTTGGAAAGGTAACAGAAGAGGATACTAATGCAGGCCATTCGAGAAAATTTCTCGCCTTGACCCGGATTCGAACCCACAACTCTGTGCCCATAGGCTAATACTGTACCACTGTGCTATCCCGCCGTCGATAATCTCTGTCGTACAGTTTAAAGGTTTAGTTTTAATGTAAAAGATCAATACTATGGTGGAAGACCTTGATCAAATTTATATCTCACCGTCAAATAAAGTATCCTTCCGTCATCTTGAAGTTGTCCCACATCAGGCCACCCATTCTCAGTAATGTATACCTCAGGATTATAATACTCTTCTCTGATCCATTTCAACAGCTTTCTGAATCCCCAAGGAAGGTTTACAATCTTTGGCCCAACTGGTGGATATTCCCAACTTGGATCAATGTAAATATTCGCACCTACATCTTTCTTGTAAGATGGTGATACAAATTTCGTCTCTGATATGTCGGCAGAAACTAATTCAGTTGTATAGTGATTTAGGCCAAAGAAATCTGCAGTTCCACGAATGAGGTCGACTTCTTCTGAAGAGAAGGGTTGTAAACGAGAACGGGGGAAGTTTTCTTCGGAGCTGGTCTGGGCGATACGTTGGGTCATTATAGGGGGGTAGTCGCCCTCGACGGAAAAGATGGGGTGCGCCCACCAACCCAGCTAAAGTAAATCAAATTCATTTTTAATAATAAAAGGAAGCTTGATACAAAACATAATAAATTCAATAGTGTACGATATACAGGGTTATTTATAACTAGTGTGACAACCTTTAAATATTTTAAAAATATGCCGTATTCTGTCTAAAACGACTACAAGGAATTAAAATATTACTAGTAGTAGAGTACGAAGCGCATATAAAATATGAATGAGGTTTTTGAGGTTCTTGCAACCAAATTTTCCTCGTGATCATTTTGCGCGACCAATTTTCACGCGATAAACTGCAGAAAATATTTATTATTACAAAGTAGGGCTTTTGACAGACACTAGCAATGAGGTAGTCGAAAATAAGACGATTGGCGGATTGGCAACCCTAGCGGTAAGATATGAGCCGGTAACTAGAATAGTTTATAGAATATAGGTAAGTTTGCATTGTATAAAAACAATAACAAAAAAAATCTGTAAAAAATATAGTAGTTGTGATAAAAATAACTGAATAAACTAGAGTATTTTCTTTTTCTTGCACCTCAAAAATATAGGGTAAAGTAATAAAACATAATTTATGGCTCGAGGGTTAACCCACTTTCATGCAATCCACCCTAAGTGAATGAACTAGAACAATCAGTTAGCAACAGTTTAAAGATAAAAATATCAACTACTTAAATCTATTTACTTTAGAGATATCGGGTAACAGGTGTTCTCGAAGTTGATTTATTTATTTATTAAATCAAAACATGGTTGTAGAATTATAGTTATATACCGCCAGAAGAGCACTTACGCACCGCAATGCTTATTACGGTTTTTGCACGATCGCCGCACAAAATTTAAAAAAAAATAAGATTTGAAAATATTTTGATCATTGTTTTTTTTTGCTACCGCCTCCTGATAGGTAAACGATTCGCATTACTTACCGATCTCTAATTTATAAACAAAACCTGTACGTCCTTGGAAACCCTAGCGGTAAACATTTAGAAAACCGATCGTGCAAAAAGTAAAATTTAAAGCCTTGAATCGATGAAAATCTATAAAAGATTAGACGTACTACTCGTATCGTAATTTTATTATAAATCTTTCGGCTTTTTACCTTTCGTCGTGTGTGTGTGTGTGTGTGTGTGTGTGTGTGTGTGTGTGTGTGTGTGTGCGTGTAACAAAATTTTCGTCTACGATAACTTTACTACTACAATTACAAAAATTATAATTCTTTCATATTTCTCTTCGTTACATCCATGTGAAGAGCTGATTAGATTTTGTTTAGAATTGGACAACCGGAAGTACCCTCATTTGAAGATTTTAACAGTTTTTCTTGAAAAAACTATGTTAAATACCATTTTTTCACAGTTAATGTTATTATAAATATTAAAGAATATTTTATTCTCTATCCGATTCGACTGCATTTTATACTTAATATTAAATGGATATAGAGTTAAAAAAAATTAAAGAAATTAAATTTCATAAAGTAGCCATAGCTATGGAAACAGCTACTATATTAAGAAAATTTTGATTGAAAGATGTCAGTGTCAAGTGAAATTGACATAGTGTGTATGTCTTATAATTTTACTGGAAATATAGGATCTTTTGCTATAAATTTTCTGTGTGGAATTTGCATAAAATACATATGCCACTGCCGGAAGGTAAAGTACAAGAAATATAATATTTAGCAAAAAACTTTCTGTATGAAATTTGTACAAAATACATACAACTGACGGAAGGTAATGTGCTGGCCACATCAGATTTTTTTTTTTTTGAATAGATGAAAATTTATGGCTTATACCTTTCCTGTTTTCTCTAATCTAAATATATAACATTCAAAAAATATAAAAAAAATAATTTATTTGGTATCGTATATATTTGCATTTTAACGGAAATGTAATGAAATTTCATTCTTCCATATTGTTAGTCACTTGATTTGGTATTCTTGTAGTCAGGGTAGTAGAATTGAGTATTAAAATTGTCGATTATCATCAGAAACTGAAGATATCTGTATGTACGTATTTATAAAGAAGTTTGTAAGCTACAAGAGCGACTTACATTCATTTGCATAGCTGTTTCCGCTGCTTCAATATCTGCCGAAGTATTAGTAGAAGGCTCGTACCAAGAAGAGCTGAGAGATATTCCCACTTGTCCTATACCCAAAATTATAATATTAATTACCCTAAACCATTTATAAATAATTTCTTGAAGAACAAGTCAAAAAATTGTAACGCTTAATGTATTAAAAAATAATTAAACTATCTTCATTATCTGCTTTCTAAAACATTATTTTTCGCACTTGTCCATTAAAAACGATGTTTTTTTTACTTTCATTGCCGATCTTAAACTTATCTGTCCATTATAAGAACAATGTGGCATCGAAAATTTGACACATGTATAATTTTTATAACTTACGCTATTAAAACGATGCTATGTTTTTCTTTTAATAGATAGTTAAGTTAACAGACTGTTTAACCGGGGTTGAAAATATCGGGCCTTTTTCTAAACTTAAGGTACATTCACAATTAAATTTGAACGCAGCACAATTTCATGCAGGTTAAGCATAGGAATTTTCATATAGCCATTAGAAAAATACTCGGCGCATTCCAGATTTTGGACTGTTCTTTAGCTTAAGTCTTGCAAGAGAGAAGTGGATTCGCAAGTGCCCGTCAAGGACACTGCAAACACTGCTCCTATGAATTTGGTGATTTGACTTTTTTGTTTGTGTTTTGAGATATCAGTTTCGTTTAGTCGTGAGTGGAAACCAATATAATAGTCAAGTCAAATAATGATATTCAAGGCAGGGTTTACAGCGCCTCTGTTGGAAAAAAATCAAGGATCACAAAACACTTGCAAATTCACCTACGTCTTGAAGTCAAATTTAGACATTGCAAAGTTAAAGAGACGCACGCTGATCCCGAAAACGACAAAACTCTAATTTTTATAATTTATGGGAATAAAAAATTTTACCTCCCGCTATCCTTGGTAAGGGAGGTATAGGGATCGTGCTAAACATCGCATATCGAGATTTTGGTAAATGATCACGTTTTAAGGTCCCTAGAATCCAATTTTAACATTGTCACGATTATGTCTGTGTGTGTGTGTGTGTGTGTGTGTGTGTGTGTGTGTGTGTGTGCGTGTGTGTGCGTGCGTGTGTGCGTGTGTGCGTGTGTGTGTGTGTGTATTCTCCACTCTAACAATCATTCAGAAAATTTTCAAACCTTGTATTTCGAAATTTTTCTGTAATAGAAAGAGCCCATTAGATTTTGGTGTAAATCGGATAACCGGAAATGGCACTTTACTAAAAGCTCAAAATAGTTTTTCTTCAAAAAATACCTTCAAATGTTATTTTTTCTAGATTAATGTTATTATAAAAACTAAAGAATATTAAATTTTCTATAATTTAAATCCCAGAGCCTACGCTTTAAACAAACAAAACTCCTTGGTTGCGCAATTATTCAAATGTATATAACTGACAGATAAATGCCACTGTCAAAGAACTAATCATTTCAAATTAATAATAGTAACGTTTTAAAAAGAAAAAAGTAAATAGGACAATACAGTTTCCAGCATATGTAATTATATAAGTATGTATTTAGATTAATAAAAATTAACGATTCGCAAAAAAGTTTAAGTTAATTCTCATTTTTGGATTAGTGAATTATATTCTATCCCGGTATTTAAAATTTAATCTTCATTTTATTATCAAAAAAGGTAGTTACTAGGATTAATTAGACTATATTTTAAGAAATAAACTGCCAAAATTAGAGTAAAATTCGCTAATCCAAAAATATGGATTAGCTTAATCTTTATTGTGACTCGGGCGGTAAATGGCGGGAGGTATTGTGTTGGCCACACCAGATTTTTAATATATAGTATAGCTAACTACCATATTTTAGTTATTTAGCCGTTACGCCGAATTTTTTTATTCGTGCTATCTTGTCTATTTTCAAAGTTCACGATTTTTATAGAAAATTTTTCGTTTAAAAATTGATTAATTAGAATTCATGATAATATTTTTATACGATGAAATAATCTTATGGTAATATTTTTTCATTTTTCTAACATATTAATGAATGGCAAAAACAGTGCCAAAATCTTAATATATAATTATATACAATAATTTCATAATTTTTTAAATATACGCTTAAATAATCGTTTTTTCATAATTTAAAATAGCGAAACTTGTAATCGCGGGCGAGCGCCGATTTCTAACTTTTGGAACAATATTATTAGACTCCTAAGAAAACACATTGATGACTTTCAGCTGCGACAACCTGCGACCTTTGAATACATCTCATGAAGTTTTATCGTTTTAGGCACATATAAATGCCTAATTATTTGATATTCATTCTTGTTTCTATACATTAATAATATTAATAAAATTTCAGTTTATGATTTATTTTTTCTCAAGGTACAAGTTATTTTTGTATCATTTTAAAGCCCTTAATTTGAAATTTGCATAATTATTAGTATTATAGTTTTGTCGCATTTTGAAATGTTGGGTCAACATTTTTGTTTTAAATAGATAAATTGTGCTGGGTTAAAATTTGTTTGTGAATGTACATTTAAACTTGAAATAAATATCCTTACCTTGTTGCGTTTCGTAGAACTCTTCATAGTACCCCCTGTAGGCCCGAGCATGCGCCAATAACAATGTCCTTCCGCACATGTACGAACCAATACCATCTGCCGTAAATCCTGGAGCATGTTTACCCGTCGAATATCCAAACTGGCACATAACATATGGTTCATTGAAGGTTATCCAATATTTCACCCTATCTCCAAACAATCTGTATGCCAACGTGGCGTAGTCAACAAAAAAATCAGCTATGAGAGGATTAGGCCATCCTCCAATTTCATGAAGAGGCTGTGGTAGATCCCAGTGATAAAGCGTCACCATAGGTTGTATTCCTCTTGCCAACATGCCGTCGATGAGGTCGTTGTAATAGCGTACGCCCGCTTCGTTCACCTGGTTGACGTAACCAGAGGGTAAAATACGAGGCCAAGATAAAGAAAAACGGTAGTACCCAACACCAAGCCATTCTAAATTGTTGACATCTTCTTCAATATTGTGATAGGAATCGCAAGCGATGTCACCACTGGAAAGGTCTAAGATTCTGATGGGGTATTCATGGGTGAATCTATCCCAAATGTTTTCGCCTTTTCCTACGAGGAAGATTGGAAATAAGAACAGAACTTACCAAATAAGTAAATATAAATATTGCCAGCTTTTCCTTATTCTTATTTAAAATTGGCGATATTTTAATTGACTTTTTTTTAAAAAATAATGTCTCATTTAACCGTCGAAGGTTCTATTTGAATGGCTCTTAAGTTCTCTTCGCACTTTGGCCCGTTTTTCATGCTCCAATAATTTGTCATGTGCAGGCCCGGATTAGCATTTCTTTACGCCCTAGACCAAAATTTATGACTACCCCCTCCTTCTCTCAATATGTACCGAGTTTTAATAATGCTTGATTTCATTAAATTCTTGTTCTATATCGGTGTTTTTATGATTCTATAAACGCACTGAAAACATGTTAAGAAGATCTATAAACGTACTGTTTTTGGAGCTTTTCGTTTTCTAGAGGTGATATGACTTCTGCTTTTAAAACTGATACATAAATGACATATCAACATCAAATTGCTGTCAGTTAACAAAGAATTTTCATCCCTGAAGTTCAATTTGTTTTTCAATATATCTACAATTGTCAGTCATCACATTTTTTCATACAATTTTTATTTTCCGACGATAACACTATGTTTGAACATATATATTTATTTATATTTATTATTTTTTAACGCCTTAGTCTGTAAGTACAAACAATCTGCATTGTTAACTACATAACATGTGTTCTTATTTTGTATTTTTATATTTGTTTTTCACCAGTTTGCCCTGATGAAGCTGTAAGTGGCAGCGAAACGTTGGCCTCAGACTAAACAATAAACAAATTTAGACTGCATTCCTGCTATTTTTCCTCCCATCAACATCATCAGTCGTTTACTCCATTTCACATCACATATACATTTACCATCTTTTTAAAACTAGCTAAAGATTACAACTTTTATTTTGCTTCTCTATCTCTTAAATGAAACGCGTGTAAACAATAATTTTGGACTTATTAGATGCAGTTTTTAATTCTGAATAGTTTTCGTATTTATACTTTTATTCTAAAATTCATAGGGCAGAAATTAAAGTCATGGAAATTTTATCATTGTATTTGCTAAGATTCATAAATAGACACCCGGTATAGAAATATTAGAATTATTTAAAATCTTCGACAACTGTCATAGCTCAACAGGATTTACCAATCACTCTACTATACTGATTTTGTATAATTAAAGCAAATGTGACTGCTTACGTCGTCTAGTAGAGGTGGTGCCAAATGTCATAAGCTACGAAATGCACAGATTAAGAAGAGAGACAGCTAGAGAAAGGTCAGATAATAGGGGAGAGAGAAAGAGAAAGATAGAGTTTTGCTTTCTGCGCAACAGTTCTTGAGATTATTCACGGCTATTACCATGGGCGTCCGCAGACTTTTTTACAAGGTGGGTCGATATTTTTGTTGTAAGAAAAAAATGCGCCGCAGGCGAATTTTTAATAATTTTCAAGGTCAAACGTGTTTTAATGCAAAGTAAGATAATATAGAGTTCTTTACAATGAAGCAAATTTAACAAATTCTTAAAAAATTAAAATCAATATTTTATGACGAAAATGCGTATGTACGCTCTAAAAGCGTAGAATTGCCCCTTCTACTATAGGCTTTATGATGCGAGATGCGAGCATAAGCAATAACTACAGAAACAGACAATCTGAAAATACAATGTTGCATGAAATTAAAATATATTACTGAGTAACAATATAATTATTCTATTGAACTGCTCAAAATAAAATGTATAATAATTAAATGTTAATTAAATCGCGCTCCTCACAAAATACGGCAACCTTAATCATACGTAGGTACTTTTAATATAAATAAATATGCAATGTCTATTCATTATTTACTTTTCTATTTCTTTATTTCTATATAACAGTAAAATCGATAATTGTGAAAGTTTTGAGAAGAACGTGATCATAAAATGATTAGAATAAACTACGGCATATTAAAGAAAATACAACACCGAAATAGACCATCTAGCTATTAAATTTATAAAAAAATATTTTATTTTTATAAATGGATACAGTCCATAAATGAAAGGGGGGGTCAGTCGACCCTTTCGACCCCCTCTGTGGGCGCCTATGGCTGTTACTGTAGGTACTTCTCTCTTTCCGTTTTCCCATTTATCCAACTACTCGATGTGCGCCCTCTCCGTGCCTGCGCCCTAGGCCATGACCTAGGTTGGCCTTATGGATAATCCGGGCCTGGTCATGTGTAGAACGTAAAATATATAAATATATCTAAAAGCTAAATTTTCTAAACATACCATATTAGTAATTAAGAAATTATGTTATAGAAAAAATAAATTTCGTCGGACAATAACAGGTAATTTCAATCTTTCAAATTTTTGGCAATCATGTTAATTCGCAGTGCCGTAATAGGGCGTGGAAAAGGTGGCACACGCCACGGGCGCAATATTCTTAAGGGCACAAAATTTTAATCGTTTATATAGTTTTAGATCAAATATTTCTAAAATCTATTTTCTAAATTTAACAAATACTTATCTATAGATAGGCCAGTCGGCAAGGTGTTTGTTGTGGAAATAATTGGTGACAAGCTGGCGTGAATTTTATTCTTTTTATTGGGACCTCCAAAAAGACATACTAATTTTGCACCCTCTAGCAACCCCGGTTCTTGTCGCCACCTTGTGGGTGAAAGCGCAAAAAATGAGTTTTTGGCCATTTTCTTGACAGTGACCGCACAAATTTTTCAAAAATACCTAATTAATGCTCGTAATTTCATGTACCTACATAAAAGGATACTTACATTTTTTGCCTAGGATGAACTCTCAAAGAGTTATGTTAAAATATAGTTAACCAGGATAACAATTTATGACAGAAATTTATATTACTCAAAAAATAAACAGTATTAGGTATTTAAATCTTAGTATATATCTTGTTCCATTTAAGCCACTCAGTATTATAGAGAATTGGACATAGTTTTGAATTCTCTGATTGGCTGAAATTAGATACATTGGACACGTTTACCCAATCGGCTACTTAAAACTGACACTGATGCGAGCGGCATCTGCTAAATGTCTTAAGTGGAACAACGGTTCGCGAGTTACTAACGACTTAAACTTATATGAAATTCCTCTAAAATTTTAAACATCTGCAAATCATTTCATCAGAAATTTCGACACATATTAAATACGTAATATTGTATATCTTTAATCGTGTCAAAATTTTAAATGAAAATATGAGAACTAAGCCGATTTGAAGATATTTTAAATTTTAGCAAATGTTCATGTAAGTTTAAGTTGTTAGTAACTCGCGAACCGCTCATTAGAACTTTATTTTGTTTTTATTTTCTTGATATAGGGGCGCAATTTTTTGCCACATGCGTTCAAAGCCCTAGTTATAGCTGTGTTAATTCGCATTATCTACTACATCTAAAAAGAATTATTGTTCAATATATCTATTAAATGCTGCAATACTTGTTGACTGGAAAGGTGATTGGAAATCAGTTAAGGTAGAGGCCGAAAATAAACTGATTATTTGACTGATATCCAGTAATTTCTTCTTTCCAAAACTAACAATGTCCTATACACAAAATCATACCCTTAATTTCTCTTAGCAGGGCATAGAGACAAACAAAATCTAATTCAATGATAAATTTTCATTATTTACATTTTACTCCACATTTTGAACAAAGCACAATTTATAAAGCTTTTCAAACTTTTTGACATTAGTATACCAGTACTTTAACTGCTTTTAGAGATATGAGTCTACGAGCTCGTACTCTCTAAATTATTAAAGTGTTGTCATTGAATTTTTAAACACAATTCGCCAGTAAGTATAATGTAAATAAAGATTTTATTGCTCTTTATTTTCACTTGCATATATTCTTAAATATATATGTTTGTGAGATAAAGTAAGTACCTATAATAAACTGTATAATTATCCTTGCCTTAATCTAGGAAAATTACATAAATTACGTTGTATTATTGTCTTACGCACATTATTATATGAAAAATTATTACTACTATAAAAAATAACTATTTTCTCAAAATATTTAATTACTTTTAATATCATTATTTTATTTGTAACTTCTCACTAACCTACATTTTAATCTCATCTATTTGTTTTAATTAATATAATGTTTTTGATATTTCATAAAGAATATACGTAACATACCATCTTCATTCCACGCTCCTTCTATTTGGTGTGACGAAGTAGCTACACCAAATTTGAAACCATCTGGAAATGGTATATGTTCACTCTGAACCGCACTAAAATTCAAAGAGGGCATTTCACAAATTGTAAATACAAATGTAAATGAAACAACAAATATAACAATAAATAAAGAAATGAATGCTATTATTTTCATTTTGAGCGTTATAATGCAGTCAAAAGTTAAAATTCAGTTTTTATTTATGTAAACTTCCCACCACTAATTGCCGTCACAAGCCTAATAAAATAATATGAACCAATGATATGATAAACATAAATTAAATAAACATGCAATGTAATTCTAGGCAGATTTTTTTTTCAATTTTAGAGTATTTTTAGAATTCAACTTTATTTATTTACAAGTTAATAATACCAAAAACAATTAAATATAAACTTTACATACAGGAAGTAATTTATCTAATATAATTTTGAGCTCAGGAACTAATATTGAAAATGTCAAAAGTGTACAATCTATTTTAATATTATAAATAATAGACCTTTTCAATTTAAAAAGATAAAGGATATGCGCAATGGGGATCTGCGCATAGTAAGAACAACTGAGATTCATGGCGTTTGTTTCTAAAAAAATTAGACGTAAAATGTGAGAAATATCTCAGATAACTTTAAAAAATCTTATCAAAATAAGTTACAAAAGTTTTTTATTAAAGTTAAAATGTTTATCGATGCAAATTTTACCGTTAATACAGGTATTTTAAAGACTGCAATATTTTTGACGTTTCGTTTGACAACCCAACTGGCAGTTGTTTGCGCCATTTTCACGAGTTGTCAAACGAGAGATTTTTGATCAATGTCACGAGATAAATTGGCAACAGGCTCGAGTAAAGCAATCGGAAAATTTTTCCAGGATAAAATTGAATCACGAATGGTATTCGTATGACTACTTCCACAATAAAAATCAGGTAATCATTTATAATTTTTTTTTCTTGACAAAAATCTTCTAATTTTTATTGTGTTTTGAGGAGTTATATTTAAGTTTGCTTTTTCAACGTTTTAAATAGGTTCTTGTCCGAATCGACTAGTTTTTAATAAAAACTGATAACACTGAAAATACACACTTTGACAGGTATGTAAACAATATGTTTCTAAAACGTCAAAAAAATTTCGCTTATCAAAACTCATTTACTTGTAAAACTACGATATCTTATTGGCTAAAAGGATGCGAAATTTTTTTTGTGACGGTGTTTTGTCGAAATAAAACTTGATAACTAGGTAAAATCCTGAATTTGGATTAGCTTATAAATTAATGAGTGAAATAGTCAATGCAAAAACTGTAGGGTGCAAAGTACAGAATTAAAAGTTACATTCGCATTCGAAACTGTTTTTATATATTTTCTAGTTTTTTGTGTAATAGTCCGGCGTACGGATTATTACGTATTTGTAGCTTTGGAATTTTTCCGTTAGAATTGTAGTTTGAGTTTTTATTTAGCTTGAAGTATTTATGATTCAGCGGCTAAAATTATGTTTCCAAGTGAATGTTACAAAAAAACTCCAGGTTAGAGATTTTGTGCAGAACTAATTAGTGTTGCCGAGACAAGACCATCATTTTGGTCTCGACTAAAAAGTCAAGACGAGACGAGACCAATATCGAGTCTTGTCGAGAAAGTCTTGAAGTCTCGACAAGACTCTCGACTTCAGTTCGTTGTTATTTTTTCAAAATATTTTATAAAAGTGCTTCAAAAACTAAGAGCAATGCTATTAAAGCTGTTTGAAAATTCGTAAAAAAATAAACATATTAATTTTTAATCTTTTGTTCCTGAAACATTATGTATATATAAAAATTCAAACACTATTAAAAATTCGCAAATTAGGCTGGAAGCTTAACTTAAATTTCCAAAAATTGTAAACATTACAAAATAGGCATAATACTCGTATTCTTGTAACATCTACACAAATTATGCAATAAAAGCATATTTACTGCAAAAATATTAATATAACAGATAAATTCAAAAACCAATAAACCGTTAAATTTCAATGTATACGTAGGTTAAAAACTAACCGAATATTTAAAAATTTGTAATTTTATTTATATCCTATGAAATGTACTAACAAAATTGAATTTTCAAGTTGACTAAAATTATTTTCAATTTCCAAACAGCACAAAATTTATACCTACCTACAATGTAAAATATCATATTTGAAAGAAAAAAAAAACTCAATTACAATATTTTATTTTCTTGTAATTTTTGTAATTATTTTATTGTATTTTTTTATATAACTTAATACTGTTCCTACTGTATTTGCGACATTGTGCTGCTGTATTGAAACATGTAATGTTCACTTCAAATATAAAGTATTTTTCATATATTTACAAAAAAAAAAATCTGTTGTAATTCTTAGAATTATGTGATAATGGAAAAGGTCGACAAAGATTTTACGACCTGAAACCCTTAGGGAAACCAGTTTTTTTAAAAAAACATATTGTATATTTTCAACAGATGTGCTCCTTATTTCACCTAAATAATTCATTTGAAATTGAAAATAATTATTATTTTATTATACAAAACGCAAGGATTCTTAAAAATGTAACCCATAATATAGCCAATTGCGCATACGTTTCGTTTTATATTTTCAATTTTCACCAATGCTTTATTTAAAAGTTTAACCTTCAGTTGACTGTTCTGATGGGTAAGACCATAGTGTCCATAAAACTAAAGCGGAAGGGATGGAGAACAAAGCAATGGATATTTCCAAGAATTTCATTTATGCCTACTCAAACTTTCTTCTCTAATCTTTACATTTTGAATCTCTCAGATCTATAATAAGTATATGAATGAATATTCCTCCCTTTATTTTATTACAATTCGTCACATAATTTTTTTAATTTTCATGTGGTAATATTATAACTTCACATCGAAACACGCATAAAATAACATGAAAATAATGAATAATGTATTTCCAAATAATGTAATATCAACTTCATTGTTGTTCTATATTTAATAATCTCTAGATTTTACTGTTTACCTAGTGCTATTGAAAAAAACGCATAGCTGTTAATTATAATTCGGTATCTAGTTATGTACCTAATTGAAATAAAATTATATTCTACGTAAGAATAAATTAAGAAAACAAACACTCGGTATATATGTTCCATTTTCATATTAATTTTTTAAGTGATCGACGATCGACGACAGTCTTAGAATACTTTTAAAATTAATATCTCAAACATTTTTTGGAATTTTTTAATCGCGATTGAACGGTTTTTCTTAGATATTCATGCACTATTGTATACAATTATAATGAACCATTTGTTAATATACGCAAAGTCGAGAGTCTTGTCGAGACTCGAGACAAGACGAGACTGACTTCAAGTCTCGTCTCGACAAGACCAAGACAAGACCAATGTAGTCGAGACTAAGTCAAGACCAAGACAAGACCGACCTCAAGTCTTGTCTCGTCTCGTCTTGTGGCAACACTAGAACTAATTGTTCTAAGAAGTATTTGTTCGTTGAATGTATCTCAGTGAGTACCAATAGTTTTGGTAGGAAACTTAGAAACTGTCTCGAGTTTTATGTATGATATGAGCCGAAAGTATGTAAGGGTTTGAGAGTCACTGGTTTCTTCCCCAGAGTATATAACCAGAGTGAAAACTCTGAGTCCTTCTTGTTGTCCTGTTGCATTTTTGGTGTTCAGTTCTGTGTCTTTGTGTCTTAGACTGAGCTTGGTATTTCTTTGTCAAATAACCTATTAATTCTCTCTCGTGGTGTAATTTTGTATAACTGTGTGTTTCACTCAAGTAAATAATTTGCTTTTGTATTATTCTTTGTGAATCGGAATTGAAACAGAGTTGTAGATTGATGTAAAAGATGTGAACATCTCTTAAAAAAATGTAACTTTCAATTATAAGGCATTTGACTTTGAATGAAAAAAAATTGCCTTTTTTTCTGGATACCTCGCCTCACCAAAATTTTGGTGCCCGAGCCCCACTGATAAAAATTACAAAAACAGTTTTGTAAGCAACTTTAAATCCTTTACGCTTTACACTAAAATGAAGTGGAGAGAAAGAAATTACATAAAACTAAAATACCATAGCATGTTAAATCCCTGCCACCACTCAGTATCTGTAGATATTCGTATAATTTTTGGTACACGCTTAATCGAGATAATTAATGGACTACCTATCCAAATACTAACCAGCTTATCTTGGTCATGCTAAAGAAATGATTACATATAAATTATTTTACTTACCATATTAAAGAAAAAAATAAAACTAAACATGTACCCATTTTGCTAACGGTTCTTTATTCGAAAAGTAAAATACTAAATCCTTTCAGGAAAATCTTGTATTTATATTGTCTCAGATACGTATTATAAAAATTAATTATACATTGTCTTTGAGATTAATGTAAGATAACATTCAAAGTGTAAATCGTATATCCAATGATCTTGACTTCATTTTTCCTAATTTTTAAAATTATGCATACCTTTCTTTTCGTAACCATTATAAATAAATAAAATAAGCATTTAATAAAAATGAACCCTATTTTGGAGTGTAGTTCAGGAACAATTTTTAAAATTATTTTGTGACATTATTGTTAGTCAAAAACAATTCTACAAAGGTCAACTTTGTTTATTTGTGAAGTTTGTAACAGTGTAAGTAGTTGTCAATTTTGTCATTATAATCATGGAAATTACTCCAATTAGATTTTTTATACCTAATAAAATATTTACCTTCATCAAACAGTAAATCACTATTTTAAATTAAAATGAAAGTATTTGTTTATATGTTTGTATCATAATGAATTATTAGCTATTAACATACCTAGGAATGTTATGTATATCATAACTGCCGCAGATGTTATTTTGAAGGCTTGTTATGATTCATAACATCCGTGGTTTGTTTAATAGTTTATCGGTTTCAGAAAATGAGGACTATACTATTAAATATTATTTTTGGATATTATTTCGTTAATGCTACTTTCAGAATGCTATAGTTAACAGAACAATTTTTTTGACATGTGTCAATATGACAAATCTTCAAATTATGAAGCTTTAATCCTCATGTTTATTATTTTAGAATAAATTAAACCGTATTTAGAACGGTACCTACACTAACGTTGTCTGTTTGTATTAATGAAGAGCATTATACTTTTATTTTATTTTCATTTTGTAGAGTGTTACTGACAAGTCAGTATGGTAATAATATTACCATACAGATACAGTTATTAAACTATTATTCACGAAAGATGACTATTTCAAGGTCATTTGAGAGCCGTCTGATATAATATTACTTGCAGATAACTTCACTACATTTCGAATGCATAGGCGTGCAACATGAAATATTTATGAACACATTTTAACTGGAAAAATAAGAAAATTCACCTGAAAATTATGTTTCTTTCTAAATAATGCCTTTCTGAAAGATTTATTTTCTTCACTTATGTTTTTACAATATACAAAAACATACACTTAACTTATAAACCAAGGAATAATAATTTGATTTAAACGTCAACGCCACTGGGTAAATATTAACACAGAGGGCAGTGTACTAGATAATTAGGTATCTGTAATTCTACGACATGTCATTATTATTTATAGTGTGTTAAAAAGTAATGCCACTATTTACTTATATCTGTCACAGCACATAAATTAAATAGGCATAGGTCAAATAATCTTTCTCTTTCTAATACAAAATGTTGCTAAGCTACTGCTGTAAAGTGATGTGTATTCTTTCTTCGAAAGAATGACCTTGAATAGTCATCTTTCGTGAATAATAGTGTACTTAGTTACCAGCCTACTTTTGTACATGTAAACAATGGATTAATATCCTGAAACCGGTATAATTATTAACGTCATAAGGCTGATATGTAGCAAATAACAGATGAGGTTGAATGTTGTAAAATCGAGGCGATAGCCGAGATTTTATAATCAACCGTGTCTGTTATTTGTATATCAGCCGTGTGACGTTCAGTATTTTTCATAATAGCATAAAATATCTTCTTAAAATTCTATTTTCTATGGCATATTGACAGGTGACAGATCTTCATGACAATTTCATGATGCTGAGATTTTTTTAGGAACACGTGATTTTTAATAATTGTACTGTTATAAATAATAACGGCCGTGGCTGTTTTGATGCATATATCGGTTGAGCATACAGTACTGTTAAAACACATTTAACAGTATGGTATTATGAAAAAATAGTGTTTGTAGAAAAAATAGTGTATGATGTACGTGTTAAAAGTGATTTTATTTTGTTTCAGGATATTATGCCATGCTCTCGGATTAAGCAGATTATAATATTAGTCATCATAAGTGATCAAAATCTTAAGTACCATCCATAATTTTTAATCCATGCATCAATCTGATCATTGTTGATAAAACGATACAACGACATTTTGTATACATAATATAAAAGAAAATTTGTTAGGGACAATATGGTGTTTGATTCTGTGTGACGCATTTATAATAATGTGCAGAATCCTTCTTCGTCCTTGTTCTATTTGGCGATGTGAAATCCACGTAAATCAACCCAAAACGATCTCTACAAATAAATGATAAATATTTTTAATAACTTATTTAATAAGTTAATATTTACTGACTTACAGATAACCACGACCCCATTCAAAATTGTCAATATTACTCCAATATGTATATGCTTTTACATTACAATGATCTTCATAGATAGCTTTTAATAATTCTTCTAAATGTTCCTGAAAATAGAATACGTATAAATAATATTAGTTATTTAAATTGTAAGCTATAAGGCATAAGTAGGTACACATTCAAAGTAATAATTAATTATTTTGAACAATAAACCTGATTGTATTCTGATTATAATGTTGATGTTAAATCTTAATAATAAACTAAAGAATCTGCTTTTCAATTGGAATCATTCACGACAGAAGTAGCATTCTTAACGACAGGAAAATTTAATGCACGGCAAATACTTTAAATAACTACAGAAAATTAATTGAACGAAATAATTATTTGGGTCCGCTTGTCCAGAAAGTGGCCTTTTTCGTGCCTGTTTTGCGTGCGCAAAGTGGTTCATTTCTCAACAGTTCAACATACCATGCGTAAAAGTAAAAGAACCGTGTGCAAAATGCGATTTTGCGCACAGCTCTTTTACTTTGGCGCATGGCCTGTTCGCAGTATTAAGAGATGAACTACTCGCAAAACAGGCACTCAAGAGGTCACTTTTTGGGCATGTTGGACACAAAATATTGTGTATACCACGAGTGCAAAATGACATTGCCGCTGCATGTCACATCATTGAAGCTCTCACCTGCGCTTCGAGCTTCAAACTACATTCTCGTGCAACAATGTCGCATTTTGCATCCTTATATAGTAGATAAACAACTCAGGGCCGATCCTAACCTATCAGCCGCCTTTGTTCTTATATATAAATGCCGCCCCCCACCCTCCCATTTAATTTTTTCAAGTATTTAAGCCATTCATATTGCAGAGAATAGGGAATTATTTTACCTCTCTGACTGGCTGAAATTGGAGACAAGAGACAAGTTTACTTAAAACTGGCGCTGATGCGAGCACCATCTGCTGAATGGCTTAAATGGAACAGAGAATAGTTCTAAACACAATGAATTAGAAATTAAATCATTCACCTAATACTTTGTTAAACAAGTTTAGTGAATTAGGCGTATAATTTAATTATCTACAAGTTTTATTTGAAACTTTTTTGTCTAAAATTAATTGGGAAGTTTTACGCAAAGTAAAACTGATTTCCAATGTGAAACGCCTATGGCCCGCTTTTTGATTAAAACCCAATACCTATGTGTACCTGTATCAAGAGTTGGGTAATGTAATGAAAATATGTTACTCTGATTATATTCCTTAGGGTTTTTTCTAAAGATTTTTGATTATAACAAAAACAACCTTGATTAAAACAAATAAAATTTGATTACAATAATGAAAAAGTTTAATTAATAATTACGTAAAAAAATGATTATAATATTACTGTCACCGTATAATGTAAACATCATATTTTTTCTTCGAGCGGCCCAGAAAATTTTCTCATAGGGGCACAAGATTTCTAGTTACGCCACTGATTGACATCATAAGTATACTCAGTCTTTTAATATAATAAACTATATACCTATTAGTTAGATATGTTACCAGTCAGCCAAACCAAGTATTTAAAAGAATAATGCTTTAGTAATATTATATACCAAGTGCAGAAAGTGTTTCTTTGTCGAACCAAAATGAAAGTTGCCGCCTGACCTGACTTCAAAACTTATTACACACATTATTTTCTTGACTCCTGCAAGATAAAAAAAAATAAGGAAATAAAGAATTATTTTTTAAAAACAATTGGAAATAATTCTTAAGTTTGACTTCGGTCAGAATCGAACTCTGGCCGTCTGAATCACAACAGGTCACCTAACTCACAGCCACGAGACCCCATATACCTTAACCTAATGTAACCATTTTTGTCATTCAATATACTAATTTTTTTAAAATTGTGATTTTAGGTGTATATACTTAATAATCGTAATTATGAATAAATGAGCAAAAAATTATTTGTCGAGTGTTGAAGAGGCTGGAAATATGAATTAATAATTTATAAATATTATCGATATCTATTTTCATGGGATATAAAATTTAAAAATAAGCCACAAATAAAATTTTATTTATATTATTGAAAAATTCAAATACGGTATTGCTTCCTAACCCTTGTAACTTTGTTGACAAATCGTCTACTGTGAAAATCAACTAATGCTAAGAGTCTGCTAAATCTTGAAACAAACAATTACTGAGTTTACATGCAGTTTTGAAACCGTATTTAAAACGTTTTTAGTTTTGCAAACGCCATGTATACATTTACTGAGTTTACATGGAGTTTTCAAACTGTTTTCAAAACGTTTTTAGTTTTGAAAACGCCATGTATACAGTGTCAAAACGGTTTTGAGTTATCGCAAACCAAAACTAAAATACATGGGTTTGACTTAGAAACTAGTTTCAAAACTACTCATGTAAACACTTAAAATTCAGTTTCGATATTGCGCATGCGTACAGAGCATAACGTGTCTGTCGCTCTGCGTAATTTAGTGTTACTAACCCACAAATAAACTGACAGTTGTGTAATTTTAGTGCGTAGTGGAACAAAGTACAAAAAAAAATTGGAATAATGGCAAAATGAAGAATTTTGAGTGAAGAGGATTTGTTACTTACATCAGTCAAAGCGCATGCGCCGAAACCGTTTTCAAATCAATCTGTGAACCTGTTTTGAAAATTGCAAGTAAACAGTTTCGCGAAATTTTTACTGAAAACTGAAAGCATTTTCAAAACTACATGTAAACGTAGTAATTGTCAAAATGGTTTTGAATTATCTCAAACTAAAACTAAAATTCATGGGTTGGACTTGAAAACTAGTTTCAAAACCACTCATGTAAACACTTAAAATTCAGCTTCGATACTTCGCACGCGTACAGAGCATAACGTTTCTGTCGCTTTGTGTTACTAACCTTCAAATATACTGACAGTTGTGTAGTTTTAGTGCGTAGTGGTACGAAGTATAAAAAATAATTGGAATAATAGCAAAACGAAGTATTTGGAGTGAAGACGATCTGTCACTTACATCAGCTAAAGGCGCATGCGCCGAAACTGATTTCAAATCAATTTTTAAACTTGTTTTGAAAACTGCATGTAAACAGATTTGCATAATTTTGACTGAAAACTGAAACCATTTTCAAAACTGCATGTAAACGTAGTAAAAATATGTCTCCCGTCTTATATTAGCATTTTACAAGTTACGTACCTTAATGTAATTAATTGTATTCTTATCATGATGTTGATCGCCACCATCCACAAAACCATTTTCAGTAACGTACACCAAAGGATTATCAAATTCTTTTTTAATCCAATTCAAAGTCTTTCTTAAACCCCACGGTACACTCTGCAGCCAATCCGTTCCAGATTTTTTCCATTTTGGATCGACGGATAACGAAACATTAAGATCCTTTTTAAAAGATGGAGTCTTCCATGTTTTATCCGTCGTATTAGCAGAGACTAAACGCGCCATGTAATAATTTACCGCCAAGAAGTCATAGGTTCCTTTGATTAGGTTTATTTCAAATGAGGTTAGGTAAAGACGTGGTTTGGGAAAGTGTTCTTTTTTGCTGTTGATTCGAATTCGTTCTAGCATAATGGGAGGAAAGTCACCGATTTGAGAATATACTGGATGCATCCACCAACCAAACTATAAATAGTAAAGCAGAAAATATTAAATTGTTTGGGAGAATAGTTGTGATATTACGTGAAACTGCATGGCCCTTTCGGCAGCTGCTCGATCTTCGAAAGTGTCGGTTAATGGTTCGTACCAAATGGCGTCCGCGTTAAGACCTATTGTACCTAGAAAGATAATAGAAATTAATATGAAAATGAATACATATTTTCATGTAATTATGTACAGTTTTGCATTTCCTCCAATTTTTATAAAGTACCTACGTTATTCGTACCACGTTATTTCATTACTAAATTAATAGAGACCAAAATTGAAGACCTTTTTTAACAGTTTATTTAATGCCCAAAACTACTTTTTTCTTGCAATTTAACCAAATACAGCAACAATAACCTCACCTAATGCACAAAAGTCTCTATTGGAAAACTCGGGGTGAGTTTTGTGCGTTAATTTCTGGCATTGTCGTACCCACTCGTTGTATTACTTATGAAAATATATTTGCTTTATGACCAACATCATTTTTTATAAAGATAATGTTTTTAGTTTTAAATAGAAAAAATCATTTATCAATGATAAAAGTTGGTAAACAAGGAAAGTAATTCCTTCAGTTATCTGTTATTTTCAAATACTGAATCTGAATTTTTTGATGAGTCACTCCAATATGTTATAGAAAGTTACACTGCACAGTAAAAATTCATGATACATTTAAACACATTAACAAGTGCGCATTAAAATTTTGACAGAAATATTTAAGAACTCATTTGACATGTAGTTTTGATACGATATTGTCAATTTAATCAGTAGTTAAAATTTAACTACAAGCGGTACAACTGGCCGTTAACTCCGGGTTAACAAAAAAGTGCATATCAAAATTTCGTGTCGATACGATATTGTCTATTTAACCAAAAGTTTAAATTTAACTAAGGGCCGGTTGTACAATCACAGTTTAAACTATGTTTATTGCAAAACCACGGTAACTTGCTAAAATCTTGTTGTACATCTACGGTTTACTGTTTATATTTAGTTTAAACCACTGCACTTCTGTTAAACGATCATAATCGACCGTTTAAATTACTTAGTTTAACTTTAAACTGCCGATTTTTAAGCTGCAGTTTAAACTGTAATTGTACAACCGTACAACCGGTCCTAAGCGGTGAAACTGGTCAATATGTTAATGTCCACTAAAATACTACGTCCCAATCCTATCAACATTTATACTCTTCCTAATGAAAAATCATTTTCGTACCTCCGTCCATTTTGACTAGTATTACAAAACTCAAACTCGTCCAGAAATGCGCTGTTGCTGACCTAGGCCGGCAAAAGGAGTTGGCATTACTGTTCTGGTGATATGTCAATTTAAGATTATTTTCAACATTTGCAAAATGTTTACAAATTTTAGGGCTAAATCTTTAATTGTTGCAACTTAAATAACTAAATTTTGTCATAAAAATAATAATATGCTGTCATTACTGACATCTCGTATTATTAATTATATGTTCCAACTTTAAGACTAGTTTGTTTTGTAACTACAACTAACTTCACGTGATATAATTGAGTTTCCGCCATCTGTCATTAAAAATATGCGAAAGTATATAAAATATATATAACTAATGTTTGTATATTTTCAATAGATATAAAATAATTACGCATTTAAGCTCAAATGTAAGTAACTATAATTAAACTTGCAATGCAAAATCCATAAAAATATAAGCTCATTTGTTAAGTTATGTAACATAGAATAAAGTGTAGAGAAATATACGAAGAATTTATGGAGAAGTAGGTACAAAAAATCTTGTGCATCACACGCCCAGAAACTGTTTTGCGAGATCTCGTATTTGTCAAAATAAACTCGGTCTCGCACATGTTCAGTTTCTGGCCTAATGATACAAATAACTATTATTTCATTATTTCCCATTCTTTTAGGAAAATAAAACATGCCTCCTGACTAACACCCTCCCAAAACAATTTTTCCAATTCGAATTTTAAAATGATAGGTAACACTCACTTACCTTTTTGTGTTTGCTTAAATTTCTTCTGATACATGTGGTACGTCTTGGCATGTGCTATTAATAATGTCCTACTACATAGATACCCTCCAATACCATCTATTTTCAGGTCTGGTGCTCTTCCTCCTTCTCCATACCCTCCTTGACACGTATTTATGGGTTCATTGAAAGTTATCCACAATTTAACCCTATCCCCAAACAATCTAAACACAACTTTCGCATAATGCACAAAATAATCCGCTAGGACCTCATTTGGCCACCCTCCTATATCTTGCAATGGTTGGGGAAGGTCCCAATGGTAAATAGTGACCATTGGGGTGATGTTTCTAGCTAGTAAACCATTTATAAGTTCGTTGTAGTAGCGAACACCATCTGGGTTGATGTAGTTTGAGAAACCAGTTGGCAGAAGACGAGACCAAGAAATGGAAAAACGATAATGGTTTATGCCTAACCATTTTAGGTCGTCTAAGTCTTCTGTGAGTTTGTGGTAGGAATCGCAGGCGATGTCTGCATTGGTGTGGTCCGCTACGAAGTCTGGGTTTGTGTGGGTTAGTCTGTCCCAAATATTTTCGCCTTTTCCTAACGGGATAATACATTAACTTTAAATAACTTATTTTATCCAACACCGACCCGTAATATACTTGTTACTATGGTTATTTGAAATAACTAATGTACAACATTAGTCACTCCGTGAGAGAATATTTTAGAAGTCACTGAGGAATTATTACTGATTTTTGTTTTCTTTTAATATAAATAAAAAACAATTTTACAAAATTCTTTTATTATTGAAATAATTTAAGATTATGAAACTTATTTAAATTTATATTAACATTTATGCTAAATGGGTTACTTATCTTTACACAATGACATCTGCCATGTACGGCTGATGAAATGAAACAAAAACGAGAAACGAATTAGTGGTTACTTACTTCGAAATTAAATTCAAAGGTGCTGCTTGTGCTTCTAAGTGAATATGTTTTAAAGGAAGGTTCTCATTTTCACCCATTTTAATGTATTTTTCTTTCAAATAATTCCCAATGACAAACAATAATGGAGCTTTTCAATTTAAACAGATAGAAGATATGCGCAATGGGGATCTGCGTATAGTAAGAAGAACTGAGATCTATGACGTTTGTTTCTAAAAAATTTAGACGTAAAATGTGAGAATATCTCAGATAACTTTAAAAAATCTTATCGAAATAAGTTACAAAAGCTTTTATTGAAGTTAAAATGTCTAACGATGCAAATTTTCACTGAGAATACAGGTATTTTAATGACTTTCATATTTTTGACGTTCCGTTTGACAGACCAACTGATAGTTGTTCGCGCCATTTTCTTACTATTTGAAGCGATAGAAAGAGATAGCCGTTAAATTGAAAAGGTCCATTATTACAGGAATTTTTTTTTCAATAACAATATAACAAAACCGTAGCAACCATTCAATGGCTACTTTGTAATTTAAAATACATCAATTGATTTGTCAGTGTCAAATGATGAATGAAAATATAAAAATGATTTAAGAAGTTTTTAAAAAAGTGTTAGATAAAACGTTGTATTACATTCGTGTGGAATGTATATTAGTCACTAAAGAAAATTAGCCACTCGCCCTGCGGGCTACGTGGCTAAACTTATTCTTTCGTGACTAATATTATACATTCGATTGTTTCATTCTATCAATATCGACAATCTATATGTACAGGGTGTAAATCGAAAAATGAAACATAGGAGTTTAACATGGGAAATCAATTTTTCTTTGCGCAAACGTTACCTAATTATTTTATGCAAAACTACTTCAAATAAAAGTTATAGAGATTTAAATGCAGCATCTAAATCATGTGAAATGATTATTTTATCTCTTCATATAAACGTAAAAATTAATTACAAAGCTACAGTTTTTATGAACTTTTTGTCTAAGCAGCCATGGATTTATGACAAAAAAACAACGTATTTGTTTTTTTTTTGTCATATACGTTTTATAACATTTTTTTTATATTTTGCGTTCATAATGGAGTCATTACGATACGCAATTGCGTATCGTAATGACCTTCATTTCGATACGCAATTTTTTGTTTTAGACGGTTGGTACTAGATGACGTTTCTTTAACCCATTTTTACCTAATTTATTTTTATTTAATTGACAATTCATTTTAGTAATATAATGTCGATATTATTATTATTATTTTTTATTTAGGGAAGATTATTTACATGAAAATGTACAAATATAATCACAAATTGAGTAAGTAAATGTTAATATAATGTTCGAATTAGTCCACATAGATGGACCTAGTAGTACTAAAAATTTGTAGATTGAACCTTTGAACGATAGAAAATTATTTTTAATTAATTTTAAAGCAAGTTTTAATTCAAATATAAGAAAAAATAGAAATTTCCTGTACACTGAGGCTGAAAGGGTTAAATTGTCAAACGTCAAAGCTGGAAGATAAGAAATTTCAATATAACCTCAAAATTTCTTTTACTTAATTAATCACTTTATTTAATGAATATAATAATAATAATACATATTTTCGTCTTACTTTGCATTTCAAAATAAGCAATCAAAACATTCTCTGTTACGCCTTTGACATTATTTTCTTTACACAATGTGTCAAAATTTGCAAATTCTTTCTCATAAATCTCGCGCGATTTTTTAGGAAGTAGATTATTTACTGTAGTCTGAGCTATATTACGGAGCTCAGGCGGAGTGCAACTGATTTTATCTTCCATGATTACATTAAATTCACTTAAATTTGTTCGTAAATATTGAAATAACATGAACTTTCAAATAATAATTGAATGTGGTCAATTCAATGTTACCAACTACAACATTTCACTTACAAATTTCCCTAAATCAACTCGGTTTAATATTAACAGTTTTTTAAAAATATTTTAGTTTGTAGAAGGCGCAAAATATAAAAAATAGTATAAAGAACTCATTTTATAAGACTTTCTTTCGCACTTGTCAATTAGAAAACTCGCTAACGCTCGTTTTCTAAATTTTGACGCGTGCGAAAAAAACATGTCTTATAAAACACGTTCTTTAATATACTATTATTTATAATTTTGCGTTCATCTGTCAAGCTATTGTAAACTAACATGAAGATAGTGGGCCGAGCGATGTCGAATGTGTGTGCCTGGTGTGCGTTAGGTATTGTTTTTGTCAGGATTTTTAAAAAGTTCTTATAAAATACGTGTGCGTTAAGTATTGTTTTTGCCAGGATTTTTTAAAAAATTTCTTAAAACATTACTGTGCGTTAGGTATTGATTTTGTCAGGATTTAAAAAAAATATTTTTCCAAAAAAATATATAAATACCTGTTTCCGCGCTCCAATTTTGTTTCCTTATTATATTTTAGCTAAAATAAGACATTACAACAAAAAAATTGCAATTTCTACTATTCTGGATAAACTGCAATCCAGCCTAATATTTTTCTGTTTTGCACATAAGCATTTAAAAAAATATATTTTTTCTCAAGTTTTATTACGTAATTTGTTGGAAGAACAAATAAAAATAGGGTTTCAATCAAAATATTACCAAGATTAACATATAAAAAAACAAAAAAAATCATGAAAACTCCCAATATTATTACAAACTGTGCCTTCGAAATCATTCCATATATAAACTTAGCAATACATACCACTTATATTCCAAGCTCCTTCAATTTGGTAGGCAGCTGTAGCCACTCCAAACATAAAATCATCTGGAAATTTTGTATAATTTGCTAAAACAAATCTACATTTTTTGTTGTAATTGTTTTATTTTATTGTGCAATATTTTACTTACGGCATAGAAAAACTGGAAACGATAAGAAATAACATTGTATATTCCATCACGCGAAATATATAGCAAGTAAGTAAGTAGGTACTATTTACAGTTGTGCTGCATACTTATTTTATATACCAGCCTACACAGTTATTTGGACACTGATAGATAACAATTTCTCTACCACATAAATTATAATTTTATATGCATATATCAATATTAGTATGTTTCAAGTAAAAAAAGTTGTCCGATAAATTTCTAAAGGTCGATGAGTACATTATATTCAACATTAGAATTTAATAATTTATTTATCTGATGTTATCATAATGCTTTCATATATTTACTAACAGTTGATATTTAAGAAATATATAATATATTTAATCGGGGTTTCCACTATAATCAAAATAGTGAAAAATAACACTGTTACAGTAAAATATATTATAAGACGTTTATAAAATGGTTATAGTATATTACAACCGAGATGGGAAATGTTTCATTACAGCCGAAGGCTTATGTATATCAACGAGAGGCGAAGCCTCAGGTGTTATAAAGCCCGAGTCTGTGATGAAACTCCCACCGAGCCACCGAGGTTACACTCTAAGAAATTTTAGCCGTGTAAAAACAATTTGGTAAATGGTGGAAATGTATTTATGTAGAAATCAACACTAAATTTTGTAAAATTTAGCAAGTTGTAAATAATAAAATGTGTTAAAATTATTCAGTTATTGAATATTGTAATTTATAAATATTACACTATTTGTAGTAATGTTTTTTAAAGAAATTTAATCCTGCACTACTGTCATATTTATCTTAATTAAACAAATTAAAAACCGCAAGCAAGTTATTAGTTTGTTGTGGTATTTAGCAGTGGATAGACGTATATTTTTTCTGTGTATTAAATGACAATGTATAAACTAAAGCCGGGTTTATGCAGCAATATCATAGTCTTTGTCATAGTTGTAGTATTAGTCTTAAGAATTAAAATATGTTTTTATAATAGATCTGTTTATGCAACATTGTCATTATCATAATCGGTATCATAAACATAATCACAGAATTGGATTAATTTTAATTTTAAGACTACGACTATGACGACTTACAATCTGCGCATGCCCGAGAAGTCAGAATCAGAAAATAATCTCTATTTTAATTGTGATGTTTTTTATTATGAACAAAATAGCAACAACTAATTTTTCTATAGTGTTTGTTAACATACATATCTATATTTAGTTATTCGGCAAATATAATATTTAAGTAATTGAGTAGAGAAAGTGACAAATTAATAGTCACATCAAAAATGCTGCATAAACGGCCAACTATTTTAAGACTGTTCTTATGACTATAGCTTAAGACTATGATTATGATAGTGACTGTGTTATTACTGCATAAACCCGGCTTAACATTGCAAGTGAAATACGAAAATTTGTGTAAATGTGTTTTCTTAAATGAACACATCAGGTGTGAAGATTTTCCATTACTCGGTAAGTTCAATACCATATTTAATCTATGTAAAATGCATTCTATAATTTATACTTATTGTTCTTATTTATTTATAATGCATACATATAATGTATGTACCTTGTAACATCATTACATACATAGTCAAAAAAGCATTGCTCCTCCTATGTTACGAAAATATGCTTATACAATTTTTAACCAATTTAACGTGTACTTTATACCAAATTTGTAAGTGGTTATCGATGCATAACATCGTGTGGACCTATGTAAACCAATTTTAGTAGTTATATTACGTATAATTTCTTAGGGTGTATGTAAACTATTTTATTCACAATCATCCTCGTTTTAAATCAATACTTTAAAAATAAATCAATGAGTTAAACCTTTAATTTTATTAATATTTTTGACAACTCTCTTAAAATGTGTTTAGCCTACTTAATTATAGTGATCTACGGCAACGTTGCTAGGCAACCCCCACATAAAAATTTCCAACCCGTGGGGTGGAAGAGTTTTCAGTCATTTCCAACCCAAGAGACTGCTTGTCATTGCAGTTAGAAATGACGTATTTCCCAACCTCTAAAAGGTTAGGAATCGACATATTATTATAACGATTATAAATAAAATATTCTCCATTTTTTTAAATGCGTGAAACATTGCACTATGTTCAAAACGCTCAGATTGCAGTAGTGAGCACACTTCTACCAAATGAGGTATTTGTTTTAGCTTTTCGCCTACGCCACGAAGCGACAATTTAGTAGCATGCGTGTCCCAAAATATTCGCCTTGAAACGTATACGACTCGAGAAGAAAATATTAAACCAACGTCATTATTATGTCACAATTCAATTCAAAGCCAATTTTTACTTCCTTGTACGAAGTAAAGGAAGTATTGTAAACGCGAAAAATTTCGGTTTTGAGATTTCAACGGAAATATCCATTTTGACCATCCCTGAATCCATTCTGACTAATTTCGTAGTGACGTCTATACGTACGTACGTACTCAAAAACGGTAAGCCGTAAAAAGTTGAAATTTTGTATTTAGGACTTCTACAACATCTAGTTGTGCACCTCCCTTTTTGGTCATTACATAATTTCCAGAAATGGTACTTTATTTGAAGCCTCTAATAGATTTTAATGAAAAACTATATTAAAATATAATCCAAAACGTTTCAAATTTGGTATATAAGACTTTTATACCAATTGGAATAACATAGCAAAATTTGATTAAAACAGGCTAACCGGAAGTGATATATTACCTGAAGTTGTTAACAATTTTTCTTGAATAAAATGGTTTCATTTTGATTTTAGAAATAAATGCTTCAAATAACAGTTTTAGAGAATTAAATTCTGCGTCTAGCACATCAAGTATTATTAAATTAGCCCTTTGTATAAGCGAAATATGTAAATTTAAAACTTATATACTTTTTGGTTTTTGTAATGAAGCTTGCTGTGGATTAGGACAAAAAAATAAAAAAATAGATATTAATGTCAAATTACGCCAAACACGTGTAATTTTATAATTGGGTCTATACTTCATCTTCATATTGGTCTTGCGTACAAGGAAGTCGTGTGATGTCCACATCAGATTTTTATATTTACTATATACAACTGTCTATAGGTATATTTTCTATTTTAATAATATAAAACCCGAAAATTCCTAGAACAAAAGCGAATATATAATTCTAAAGTGCATGCTATCAAGATTCGTAAAAGTAAAATCGCATTCGCCTGATCGCCTGTTTTCTATAATAGAATTCTAAGAAGCGTGCTGTCACTACAGGTCGGGCTATGACGTCATATGCCGGATCGAGTTTACAGTTTTTTGTTTTACCTCTCAACATAGGAGTAACTTACAATATTCTGTTTTATATACATATACAAATAATTTTAATGTCTTTTCTGTAGACGAGTGTATGGCGAGTCGATTTTAACACTCCTATTATATTTCTTAGAATTACAGGACTGAATTTCGGAGACAGTAAATATATGACAGATGACGCTGCGATCGCACTATCTAATGAGCGTTGGTAAACATATGACGCACTGTCGTGGCGGTATAGGTAACCCCCATTTACAACTATGATTAGAAAATTGTTGTTGACTTTTTCTTGTTAAAATAAATACGTTTTATTTTATTCTCAAGGATATCTAAAGCACCGCTACACAGTGTAATTAGTAATATAAGGTTATTCATATGAAAAATTTATTTAAAAAGTTTTAAATGTCGATTTTTATTTCCATAGACTAAAAAAAATATTTATCGCCAGATCATTTAGATTTGAGATATTTTTAATAAATGTCTTTTCTGTGCTTAGCCTAGCCAATGCCGCTATTAAACTGATGCCTTGGTCATTGACCGTGTGTAAACGAATAGGGTGGTTGTTGTCTTCGTCTCACGCAAGCAAAGTTACAAATCGTTTGAGTCTGTCTGACGCATGGGCTTGTATATGCAGCATGCAGCATATAACACAACGTGGTCACAATTATTTAATTCAAAATATTTTATTATTTTTATTCTTTCGCTTTTTACCTTCCGTCACCTTTACGTAAGGAAGGTATTGTCTTTGGTCAAAAAATTCGGTGGTGAGTTTTTGATGAATAAGCACGTTTTAGGGTCCCTAGAATACGATTTTACTAATTTTACGATGATGTCTGTGTGTGTGTGTGTGTGTGTGTGTGTGTGTGTGTGTGTGTGTGTGTGTGTGTATGTGTGTGTGTATGTGTGTGTGTGTGTCCGTGTGTGTGTGTGTGTCCGTGTGTGTGTGTGTGTGTGTGTATGTAACAAAATTTTCGTCTACGATAACTTCCATACTACAATTCTAAAAATTATAATTCTTTCGTATTTCTCTTCGTTACATCCATGTGAAGAGCTGATTAGATTTTGGTTAGAATTGGACCGGAAGTTCCCTCATTTGAAGATTTTAATAGTTTTTCTTGAAAAAACTATGTTAAATATCATTTTTCCATATTTAATGTTATTATAAATATTAAAGAATATTTTATTCTCTATACGATTTGACTGTATTTTATACTTAATAATAAATGGATATAGAGATAAAAAATTATAAAGAAATTAAATTTTATAAAGTAGCCATAGCTATGGAATAAGCTACTATATTAAGAAAATTTTGATTGAAAGATGTCAGTGTCAAGTGAAATTGACATAGTGTGTTTCTTATAATTTTATTGGAAATATAGGATCTTTTGCTATAAATTTTCTGTATGGAATTTGCATAAAATACATGCAACTGCAACTGCCGGAAGGTAAAGTACAAGAAATATAATCTTTAACGAGGAACTTTCTTTATGAAATTTGTACAAAATACATAAAACTGACGGAAGGTAATGTGCTGGCCACATCAGATTTTTCTTTTCTACTTTGATAAATTTTGGAGGTCATTAACCAAATGATATAAAATTATCTATAATTTAAATCCTGGAGCTACGCTTTAAACAATCACAACTCCTTGGTTACACAGTTGATATATCAAATGTATGTAACTGCCAGATAAATGTCACTGTCAAAGAACTAATAATTTCAAATTAATAATAGTAACGTTTTAAAAAGAAAATTGTAAATAGAACCATAGTTATACGGAATGCAACTTGTACAGTTTCCAGCATAAGTAAAAATGTAAGTATGTATGTTTAAATTAATAAAAATCAAATGGCGGGAGGTGTAGTGTTGCCTACATCAGATTTTTTCATTTTGAAATTACTAAACTATGAGTAATCAAGAAAAATGTTTCAAATAAAAAAGGTAGATATTTTTATTGTCTATCCAGTGGCGAAAATTATGTTTCTATCGGTACATTTTCGAGATATAACACAAAATTAGATTTCTTTTTAAATGGAACCCATATTTGATTTTTACTTTTAAATAATAGTTATTTTTTTCTCTTTCGACTGGTCAAATGGGTATTGTATTTTATATTTAGTTATAGATTTTATATATTAAAGTGAAAGAATAATCGCTAGGCAAATCTACACCGACAGCAGAAAAGTGTGGTTTTGACATTTTGACTCTGTCGGTAAAGCCGCTCTCGAAACTAATGCCAATGCTATTCTTATGTAAACTTTTAAAATTAATTATAAAAAAAAACTATGCAATATTTTGAACTCTAACAACTTCTACGACACGTCCGGAAGGTGAAAGAACATCTCAGTTTCGAGAGCGGCTTTACCGACAGAGTCAAAATGTCAAAACCACACTTTTCTGCTGTCAATCAAATATTTTCATTAAAACCTCAACATTTTCAACAAATTTTAAGTATAAATAAATGATTATCAGTTAATTCTATGTGTTTCAGCCGAATTCATAACCAAATAAAAGTGTTGATGTTTTAAAAGGATTGCGAAAAACGAGCGTCATTTTGTAATATTTAAATAAAACTTTGTCCAGGCGGTTATAAGATTTGTATTTGAGTTAATTTATATTTAATCCCCGTAGAATACGAATTTAGTATAATTTTGAAAATAATTTAAACCGTTGAGGAGTTGTGAGTAAAATAAAAGTCATTTTTAGGGAAATATTTTTTCTAAAATTTCGATCCTATTTTCCGCAGTCCCTAAGGCTTTTTTGACACTTTTAAAATATTAATATATCAAATCGAGATATTGAACCATTTTAACCTCACTTTTTTGGCCGAGACTAAACATGTAAACATGCATTTTTGGGGGCTCATAACTCCTGAATTGTTTGAAATATTTTCAAATTAACACTAAAATCATGTACGGCGTTAAAAAATAAATTAACTTGCGGTTGCGAAGCCCGCGGGTTTCAGCTAGTATAATAATAAAAAAAATGAAAATTAGTATAGTTTTTGGAGAACTTTTTCTTCCCTTTTTTTAAAATGTAGTTTGAAAATGGAATTTTTCCGGCCTTTTTGGGAAGGGATTTATGTTTATAAAACCTGTTGTTTTAATATTTTATTGAATTTGGACGTTTCGAAGGCCCAATGGCCTTCATCTTCAGCATTTTTCTTTTTTTCCTATCTATCGTTACATTTTTGTTATTCCTTTTTAATGAAATTTTTAAATCCTATGTAGGGTATGTTTGCCCACAAGGCCCCAATGTGAAAAACAAGAGGACAACGGAAACCTCGCCATCACCTCCATACTTGGTTTTTGAGGGATTAAAACTTATTTGGTTGTAAATATTTTATTTTATACAGAATTACTATTAAAAAATTATTAAGAATTTTGAGGGTTAAACATGGCCGAAAGATGGTGGAAAATTAGTATAGTTACGTAGAAGTGTATACAATTGTGTTCGAAAAAGTGGATACACCTTTTTTGTCGCTTATTATTGCAGATACATATATTTCTCATAAGACATGATTTAATCAGTGCAATATTTTCGATTGAATTGTGAAAAAGTTGTAATTGTGTAACTTCCGGTATAACCGGAAGTAACATCAACTTTATAAATTTAAGTACAACCTATACTATTTTTTTATAAATTTTGATTTACTAAATTTATTAGTATTAACGTTATTCATTTGTTAAAAATAATTACTGTCTTTCACTCGATTTTGATTGTTAAGAAATGTAATGTAAAATGTGACAGGGCTATGACAGTAATTGTATTAATGCAAATGGGGGATACGTTGAATTAATGTTCTGTTAATTTCGTATTTCATACTAACATTAAATAAAAAATAAATTAACTTCATCATGAAAACAATTACTGTCATAGCCCTCTCACATATTAAATTAAATATGAACGATAAAAATCGAGCGAAAAAAAGGAAATTATTTTTAACAAATGAACAACGCTAATACTAATAAAATTGATGTCGGAAAAAGAACAAAACATACAATCCAAATTTATAAAAAATAGTATAGGTTGCATTTAAATTTACAAAGTTATATCAATAATTACAATTTTCACACAATTCAATCACAAATATTGCACTGACCTATAAACAATATATGTGTCTGCAATAATAAGCTAGAAAAAAAGAGATGTATCTACTTTTTCAAACACACTGTATATTCTATCCATAATTGAAAGTGTGTTTTATAATAATTATTGAATTTTTTAAGCAAATTGTTCAGTTTAAAAACCATCTGACTAATTCTTCCCCGATAGAAATCAGAATGTCACTAGTCACATCCAAGTATGATGATATACTTATTAGCATTTTTCACTGCATGCGATGACAGACCAGCGAAAAATATTGTTAATCCGAACATTCCCAACTTAAAATTAAAAAAATTAGTTAAAAATACATCTTACGTGTATCCAAATATCCAGAATTCCATTCAAAATTATCCATGAGACTCCAAGCCGTATATCCTTGAACATTGCACCCGTCCTTATACATGGCATCGAGAACAGCTCCGAGATATTCCTGTAAGACAATTCCTCATAAAAATAATACTCTTTATAACCCAGCGCCACTAAAACTGTCAGCCAAATCGAAATTTACCCTGTGCTGGAAATCGGGAAACAAGAGGATAAAGCAGAATAGAAAATGAAGTGCGAAATGCGAGAGAGATGATTTCGAATATAACATGCAAATGCCCGAAAGAAATATGGAGGTAATAAGGAAATAAAAATAAATTCTAGGCCTTGTAGAAAGGATATATTGGGAAAGGATTGCGGAATTTATAGAAAATTTTGAAGTTTTTATTATGGAAAGTTTAGAGTTGTTTACAATTAAAAAGGAGTTTTGAAAGAAAACTTTTCAAAGGCGATCAAAACTTCACGCGGTCATAAATTCAGGGTTATACAAATAGTAGTGTTGGAAGTATGTTCATATTTTGTGAAAAAATTATTTAATATATAAAATACATTCAGTCAAATACTATTGGCCGTATTGGACAGTATGAACACGTTCAGATATGCAACGGTGAGGTGCACAAGAGGATAAAGCAGAATAGAAAATGAAGTGCGAAATGCGAGAGAGATGATTTCGAATATAACATGCAAATGCCCGAAAGAAATATGGAGGTAATAAGGAAATAAAAATAAATTTTGGGCCTTGTAGAAGGGATATATTGGGAAAGGATTGCGGAATTTATTGAAAGTTTTGAAGTTTTTATTATGGAAAGTTTAGAGTTGTTTACAATTAAAAAGGAGATTTGAAAGAAAACTTTTCAAAGGCGATCAAAACTTCACGCGGTCATAAATTCAGGGTTATACAAATAGTAGTGTTGGAAGTATGTTCATATTTTGTGAAAAAATTATTTAATATATAAAATACATTCAGTCAAATACTATTGGCCGTATTGGACAGTATGAACACGTTCAGACATGCAACGGTGAGGTGCACGTTGGTCTCACACGGCCGTATTGGACAATTTTAAAAGCTGGAGACCGAGCAAGACCAATGTGTCACCACAAATAAATTTTGCTCTAATTAACGTAAATTTACTTAATTTCATAATCTGATACCTTATAATGAATTCTTATAGAATTAGCAACCATTTACAATTAAAAAGATGGTGGTGACCCATGGGACCCAATTTTTTTTTTTTTTTTGAGTCGTGGCACTTACAGTCTCTACTTGCGAAAGTTGATTTAGGTATTAAGAGCCTTCTTTGTTGCGTACAATTTATCGATGGTGTGTAGAAAAATAAAAATCTGTTCAGGACCAAAAAGGAGCAATGTGTCCTCCTACAGCTGTTAACGGAAAGGGCATTACTGCTGTTAAGTAAATAATCGCAGAAGATATTACAGCCACTTATGCGATAAAAGATCATCAATTGAAGATTGGAACTTCAGCCGTTAGTAGATTTATACATGCACGATAACCTGCAATTAAAAAAGTTATCAGTCATTTTGTGTCACATCAGCGTACTGATTTCGAAAAATAGGACCGTGTAAGAATTTGCCTAGAAATTTTAACACTATTAAATAGTGATGTACATCAATTATTTTCAAGAGAGTCGTTTATGGATTCATAAAGATAGGAAAACACGAACAATAACCAGTAACGAGCCATGAAAATAGTAAATAATGCAGTATTCTTTAGAAGTACCATGTTATAATTAAGTTAAATGGACATAAGACAGTTGTACAATGAAAAACGTTTACCTGAAATGATCGGGTTGTCATAGGGTTGCTTCAAAACGTCAATTTTTGGGAAAAAATATAAAAAGTAATATGTGACGTCATCATAATATGATCATGGAAGAAGACAGTTAGACTGAGAGAGAAAAAGATAGTTATAGATCAGCGTCACGATTAAGTTGTGGTAGGTTATGGCATGGCAAAAGCTGGCTATAACTATCTCTTTCCCTCCCAGTCTAACTGTCTTCTTCCACGATCCTACCATGGTGACGTCACAAAACCCTTCTCCAAATTTTTAATAATTAGTTCCTCATAAATTACGAAAATATCATACGTATATGTAAAAATTTGGTCACATATCCCATTCATGATTATGTTGAACACTTTCCAAGAGAAGATTGGTTGGAAGCGTTTTAAAAGTAAGATAGAATGATGAAGTGTTAAAGAGAAATATTTGAAATAACATTCTAAAAATTATGAACCAATAATTCTAGCGCAACCCTCGTATCTTCTTCAAGAACAGTATAAATTATCCTAATCTTTTTGCTAAGCCCTGAACTCCTTATCATTTATTATACACATGGTACGCCTTTGCATGGGCCATCATCACTGCATACGAACACATATACTTCCCAACCCCCTGTGTCTTATACCCTGGTGCGAACAACCCTAATTCATATCCAGTTACACAAATATGAAACGGTTCGTTTATGGTTATCCAATATTTTACCCTGTCTCCAAACTCCTGGAAAGCAACCCTAGTAAAATCCGGTAAGATATCAGCCAGGAAGTGGTTTGGCCAACCTCCGATCTCTGCTAACGGTTAAGGAAGGTCCCAGTGATAGAGGGTAACCAATGGGATAATCTTGTGGGCTAGAAGGGTATTGATGAGTTTGTTGTTGTAAGTTACCCCGTCAGGGTTGATTTTGTTTGGGTATCCGGGGCCAGGAAAGATAAAACCTATAAAATAAGTATTTATTTGAAACACAAAGGGATTTTTTATGTAGATAATCTATCTAGCCTTGAGAATAACAAAAAACTATCGCAATTTTTTGCTATCAAGTTACTACAACATTTATCTACTTGTTACCAAGTGCAGCATTATTTTAGCTACTGTAATGTATGTAACAAAAGTTTTGAGAAAAAAATAGAGTTCCTCATCAAATAGAATTTTTTCCTAATGAAACATTGATATAAGGTGATAAGAAATCTAGTTTTACAATACTGATAGGGGACTATTATCTTCAATGCGATGCAATTTTTAATACCTTGTCTCATTTGCCATGAACTGTTATTCATTTTGGACTTCCCAGCTTTTATTGTATACTTTTCTACTAAGAAGTGGCCAAAAGTTTTCAGTCAGTCGCGCATGATAAACATTTAGGGGATTTTGGTTTTTCTCCTGTTTTCTACTTTCACTCTGTCTACACGTCTACAGCATCTGGAGAAACGGTCAAGCTGGGGTAGTGATGCACGCGAGGCAAGACGAGACGAGAAATATAAAATATCGATCTCGTCTCGTTTTCGGATCGGTAATCTCGATCTCGCTCTCGTTCTCGCACATTTTTTTGGGTCTCGTCTCGTTCTCGTACGAGAGTCTCGCTATAAAAATAAGCGCTTGCGCACTATGTATTTACGTAACAGTAGAGACACGTTCGCACTAATCGCACCGTTTTCCGTGTATTTGCAGCCGTATAACCATAATAAAGAAACGAAACACTAAAATTCTGGTCACCAAACTGTTTCAATATGAACATAATGTTTATTCATTCATTCACCAGAAAATGTGATAAGTTAATAAATAATTTAATTTACCTCTAAAATATCCAATTTACACCAAATTGTGATCTCTAAACTATTTCAATACGAACATCTGTTAATACATTCTGTTATTAGTAAAATGAATTAAACATTAAAAAAATCTTCTTTGTAAATAAAAGTAATTAAACTTTATTATCATTAAATATATGCCACTATTTAAGTGATATTTAGAGATAAAAACCGCTACCCCGGTAACCCGCCGGCAATCAATCACTCCGCTTCTCTCCGTGTTTGCTCCCATCGACGCTTAATATAACATCCTTTACTTTTCAGAGGCGCAAGAATTTTATTGGCCGTGGTTTTAACTGAGGTGAATTAGGGGCTGAAATATTGGAAAAAACTATTTTTATTGAATGCAAAACCGATTTTGTCTTTATTTTGTTTTTCCTCGCTTTGGGACCGATACCAATCAACTCTAGATAGACTCAAAAAATATAGTGACTTCATATAATTTTCACATTCACGTGTTCTATTAATGTTGATTCCACTCCATGTATTGTACACTTTTCATTGAATTCATGAATCAAAGCTATAAAGTTACAAATCCTTTTTATTGCGAGACTCTCGCGAGAATCTCGTGAGATTTTTCGCTTCTCGCATTTGTTATATCGATCTCGTCTCGAATTTTATACTGTAATCTCGCTCTCGTTCTCGTCTCGCATAATGCAACGAGGCGAGACGAGATACGAGAGTACTCTCGCCTCGTCGTGCATAACTAAGCTGGGGCGTTATCTATTTAGGACAATTATTTCATTTTCGAAATTTTAAATCATTTCTGACCAAAGTTCTGCCAATAGTCATGTGTGAAATTCCAAATCAACGAGCTATTTTGTGACTACGTTATAACTTTGTCTTGAGCACTTTGAATGAGCCTGTTGATTCGATTTGGGGACAAAAGTTTGAATCGCTTTTGGTAAATTAAATGCATTCTCATTCGCGTATAGTTCGGTAATTATTCGTCTGTCCAATATTTTCTTCCCCATGTGATAGATTTACGTATTTCAAGTTTATATAACATCTTTCAAAACTTTTTCTGCCAAATTTAACATGGTATATTATAAAACAACTCTGTATTGACGTGTTTATTATGTCCAAAGACTACTAAATTAGACCTTATTTGATAATAAAATTTGGAGCGTAACATTTTTATCAAAACTTTTGTTACATATTTAATGTTCTTGATGATGAATATGTATCGTCATATTTTACAATGAAATTTTGGTGTAAGCAATTTTTATGAGGATTGGGCATCAAACGAAATGTTAAAAGCTTGTGAAAGCAAGAACTAAGGAAAGCATGTCAACAAAAAGAATTCCAAAAAAAGTAATGATCTATAACCCAAAAGGAAACATAGGAAGGCCGAGGACAAGATGGTGAAGATGGAATAGGCAGAGATCAACTATGAGAATATGAAGAAGATCAATAATAAAAATAGCACAAAAATAATACATCATAATGATATGAATAACATTAAAAACAAATAAAAGTCTGAATTGAATTCTGCAATTATTGGAAGTTATTAGCAAATATAAAAATCTGAAAAATGTACATTTTTGTTTATTTCTCGTAACCTGTACCTACATTTTTCCGGAAAACAGATACTTCCATCCATGACATACTAATGGAACATGTTTATTTAATAATTAACCAAATTCGTAGTCTGTGTTTATTATTTTCGTTTCACAGATCTCAATGTATGTGTACTTGCGTTATCTGAGACATTCGGCTTTCTGTATGTTTTCAGTTTAAAAATCACATAAATTTAGATAGCTCTTGAATATTTTGTGAGACTTGGAAAATAAAACTCATGGTAGATAACCTGTAAAAATGCACTCCAAGATTCTTCAATATCTTGAAATCTTCGTCTATTTTGTGATAGGAATCACAGGCTATGTCTGTCTAGAATTCTATCAGGTTGGCTGTGTACGTATCTGTCCCAAATACTCTCACCTTTCCCTAAACAAATAAAATTTACAATTCAGTTCTCAAGTTCCTCCTCTTCGCAATCAAATTTAAGTGTTTCACAGTAATAAATTTTATTGAACTAGCACTTAAATTTGCAAGTACAAATAGTGTTTGTATCAATTAAGAAGATTTGCATATTGAAAATGTAGGATTTTTTTAATAGTTTTCTCTGTACATGATCTTGTTTTTAGATTAAATTTATTGTGATTTAAAAATCCGATCAAGAGAAATTACGATATTAAGTTGACATTTGCAATCTAAATTTTTGGTAGATATCTTGAGGTACATTTATAAGTATAGATTATATTCGAGCCTGAATATTCACAAACAAAATTTAATATAACTGTTACGCTAGAATTCTTTGTCTGTCATTTGAAATTAAGTTACGAAAAATACGTTAGAACATATGAGCATTGTGTACACCTATACTTGAATATGACGCGGTAATTCAAATAACATGTTCTAGTTCCACAACTATTAACATTTAAAAAAAAAACTTTTGATATTAGACTTCATTTAAAAAAAGTCTAATATCAAAAGTATGTTAATGTTCTAGTATAGGCGTACACAATGCTGTCAATTAATCAATCAAGTACCGTTATAAGTGAAAATAAGGAATTAACCAGAGAGCATTTTCTAATCATGATATTATATGTACATATACAGGGTGTAATCATACCTCGGGAAAAAAATTAAAGGGCATATAGTACTGACCAAAATGAGTAAAAAGGCTTAATCAACATGGGCACAGACATGGGTCCGATTTTCAATAGTTTCCGAGATATAAGACAGTGAAAAATGAGTTTTTACGGGGTTTACCTCTGCTATCTCGAAAACTAAAAGAGTTACGACTTCGAATAAATAAGACTTTTTGTTTACCTTTCAGAGATGAACTTAGATGTGCTTTTGTTTTTAAAAAAAAAATCAAATAACTGTACTAAGTTAAATGTTGTGGCAACCTTGGTCAATATTTGATGTTCAAATAACTTCGTTGACATTAGAAATTGAGAAAAATGTTTCATATAATTTTTTTTTTTTATTTTCTATTTATTGACAGACAAAATTTTGTTCAATCACTATCTTTGTCAATTTTCTTCGATTCTAATAGTAAATGGCCTCTTTCTCGGAAACAGTTGAAGATCGGATCCATGTTGATTAAGCCTTTTTTACTCTTTTTGGTCAGTACTATATGCCCTTTCATTTTTTCCCCCGAAGTATGATTACACCCTGTATGCAACAGCTTTGACAGTTTTTCAGTCAGCCTGAAATTAATATTTAATTTGATTGTACTCGTATATAAGTCCCCCAGTAATTAATTTCACAGTTTTGGCAATTTACGTCACCAAAAATAAATTTGACAGTTTTTAATACCCGGTTTTATAAACAAAATTTAATCTCGCATTTTAAAATTGGGGATTTTGTATATATAATAATACATACAAAATCCTGGATTATAATTATAACCCTGGATAAAAATGTTATTCACTTTTATAAAACCGGCCGAAAGATGATTGGCTGGGAGCTTCTAAGACGTAAAAGAATAATGAAATGTATAATGTTGAAGATGAATGTGTATGAAAAATATTTTTCATTTCTTGATATTATTTCAATGACTACTCAATTTTTTTTTCAGTTTCTATGTCTATATGTTTATCGTCAAATTAACCTTCAAAATGTGTATTTACTTTTATTTAATGAGAATGTTTATAAAGTAAATTAACATAGAAAAGAAATTGTGAAAAGAATGCTAGCCGGCGGGATTTGAACCCGCAACCTCAATATTTGTACTGTTGTGTGTAACAGTATAAATGTTGAGGTTGCTGGTTCAAATGCCGCCGGCTAGCATTCTTTTCACAATTTCTTTCCTTGACATATCATTTATACTTTCAAAACACACATAATTTGGCACACCCCAGTAATATGCCGTGATTATATATTTACTTTATTTAATTATTTTTTTATTTGAAAAGTAAACAAGCTTGTATCATGTATTTTATATTTACAATGTACCAATGACACATAATTTTTCATTACAGGACCTTGACACTGCAAAAATTTAAAATTGGAAAATATTATAAGATATTTTTTTAAATCTCTAATAAAAAATTTAAAAACACGTAGTAATTGGAAACAAGTAATTACAGTATCCTTGAATATTTGCTACAAAATAACTAAAAAAATGTATAACTACCTATACATAAAAATTACATTGTACGATAGTGTAATAATGTTTTCTGAGAATTGCAGCTGAGGCAAAAGCAGAGACCAATAAATAAGACTCGAATTTTTTTCGATTGACATTAAAAGTGTTTTTTTTTTCACAGTGCCACTTTTACTGCCTATTAAATAGCAACCACCATGCAAACTCATAGCAACAGTTAAACAAACGCATACCAACATAATACATGGCGATAACATTCAAAATAGATCACTATAAATTAATAATAATTTTCGATCGAAAAAAAATGTGCTCAACATGGTACTAATCACAGATTATTGTAATTAAAAAGATTAACTAACCAGTGCCTTTTGATTTAGCAATTCACTACAGAACTGATTGTATTATAAGTACTAATAGTATTGTACTTGATATATGAGTCTTTTCTTTTCTTACCGCCCTCGTTCCATGCTTGTTCGATTTGATAAGACGAAGACGCCGCACCAAATAATAAAATCCTTGGGAAATTCTCGATCGGCGGAAGTGGCCATTAATCTGTTGAAAACAAACTAATTGCATCAACTAGAGCAGAACTATCTGTAATTGTGTGGTAATGACACATAAACTCCCGATCGGTATATGTTTGACGATTAATGGACCATGAAAATACATCACAGTTTGTTTATAAAAATGCCGATCAATATAACAAACGAAATACAATAAATATGTTAGTTTTGTTATTTAAAATGGGAAATACAATTGAACCATTAATCTCAAAGAGGTTAAAATGCATAAAAAATATAAGAATTATTACATGAAAATATTCTATGCGGCAATAAGATCATTGTTTTAGAAATGACACAAGTGTGTATATATTACAATACATGCTTAAAATGTAAAAACAAAAAATGGTACAAAATTAATAAAAATATTTATAAATAAAAAATTTGCAGCTATAGTTATTGTTTAACATTTATTGTTGAATTACTTTGAAACTTAAAAATGACTCTTCAATTAAAACTTGGAATTAAACATGCTTTTTTAAAAAAATACCATAAAATATCAATAATATTAAATTTCACTAAGATCTAAATATAACTACTTCTAAAATTGTAGTTTATCCACTTAAATCTCGTTCCTAAAGTAACACTCTAATAACTAATGCTGCAATTCTGAACAAATCTGTAAATCTTACAGATCTGTAAATCTGAAAATAATGAACAAAATCGCAACGAAAGCTACCACTCGTATGTCTAATTTTATACTAATCAACAAAAATAGATGCGGTTTTGTCAGTTTTTTACAAATTTACAGATCTGTAAGACTTACAGATTTGTTCAGAATTGCAGCATAAAATTAATAAAATTACTCCTTAACCTTCAAATTAATTTTAATAAAACGTACCTATTTCGAGAACTATGTTCTCATTATCAGTAGTACCGAATTAGGAAAAGTTAAATAATTTTAAAGTTTTTAAAGTATTTAACTTTTCCTAATTTTGTACTACTGATTATGAGAACTTAATTCTCGAACAACGTTTTTAATTTTTATTTCAATTAATTTTTTGAGCAACCGGACGCGAAATTGGCATTTCGCAGCCGCAATAAGGCCGCGAAATTAAATTTCGCGACCGGCGTTGTGGTAACGGCCGCGAAATGAATTTCGCGGCCGTTGTCATGGTAGCGGCCGCGAAATTAGGTAAACAATCACTTTGACATTTGAGAATTGCATGGTTTTGTTTATCAAATGTTAATCCCATAGCCACCTTGAAAGCAAACTTTCTATTTACAATGAAACTGTTTAAAATTTATAATTACATATTTTTTACGATTGCACAAAAATATTGTGTACAGCTTGTCCGCGAAATCCTTTAGCGCCCTCGAGATTGTCTTGCCTCGGCCGCAAGCGGCCTCGGCGACAATTTTTCTCTCGGTACGCTAAAGAGTGATTTCGCGGCCTTGATATACAAATAACTATTAAGTTTAAGGGGTAATTTTAAACTTAAACTAGACTCCTATTATTAAGTACTGACACTAATGATGAGAATTTAAGAATGGATAATAATTTGTGATTGTTACTATCAGAATTAAATATAAATATGTCAACTGTCATTGAAAACAGCTATGTAGGTATTGGGAAAAAAATATACTCCACTCGTAAATAAAAATATTTTATCCACTACTGGAAATTAACTTGTAGATAAAAATGTCTTTACACTTATACGATAAATAACTAATAATCAATCTTATTAACTTGATATTTAAATAACTATTTATCTTTTATGTTAATATTTCAAGAAGTACATATTACCTACTCATCTTATTTTTTGTACCTATTAAAAATTCGAAACAAATTTCAACTAAAGATATTTATTTAACTATCTTCTTCTTATTCTGCCTTACGCTCCTAGTTGAAGCTTAGCATCCTCGACTGTTCTCTTCCATTCTGGTCTGTTCTGTACGGCTCTTGTCCAATTTTTTACTCCCAGTTTCCTATATTCCATCTCATTTGCCGTTTTCCTTGCTTTCTTACATTATCCTTTAACCGTCCTTCCCGAGGTTTAGCTTGCGGTTTCGTAACTTCATGATTTTACTTGAATGGGTAGTTGACCCTTTGCACAACCCCCAACCTGGAGCGCAGGTAATTTAGCTTAGGTTTTCTTCCTTAGCATTTAGAGAACCAACTCCTCTCTACAAGGCAGCAGTGCTAGTTTTGGTCCGCCCCGGGAATTTGATTTTCCCGGTACCTACCATATCTGGTAGGTGTTCTCCTATCCGCCACCTGGGGAGGCGCCCGATGGAGGGCTAGCAACCCTGCACGAGATTTATTTAACTATAATGATTAATAAATCATCCGCATAATTTATTAATTATATTTAGAAAGAAGAAAATATATTATCTAAATAACATTATATGGATTGAAATAGATAATTATAAATTAAGTATCAATTAAGAACAATAAATTTAGCATAGTATAAGTTATAAAAATTACACGTCTCAAGGTTTCATTGCGACAATTTTCGTTTTAACTTACCGTTAAGTTAACAAACAGTTTAACCCTCGGCGAATAAAAAAAATTAGGGGGGGGGCTCGGTTGTTTCTTAGGGTTACAATAATTGAATAGTGGAAAAAGAGGATGCAGAGAGAACAAAAGGGGACGTGGTCAAATTTAATGAAATTACAAATACTATATACTTAGATAGGTGCATTTCCAAACATCTCACAAAGAGTGAACATTTCCGGTGTCCTGTGAAAAGAGAACGTCTGGTAAGTGGTAACCTCATCTTGGAAAGGAAAGGAAACACATTATTAGGCATACAATATGAGCCCAAACTCATATTAAATGGTTAACATTTTCAACAAACAAATTATAACACCTACGCAAATGTGAGAAATTTTTACAAATTATATAGATTTTAAACTTACAAAAACTGAATTTTTTATTCAAGTATTCCGCTGTTCAATATTGGATTACATAGTCTTTATTAATAATATCATAGCTTTAATTCTATTAGCCATTGGATCCCTAAGTCCTACACGTTTTCCTGTGGTCTCACATGTCTTGCAAGGCAGATTTTACTGAACGCACCCGAAGTATGAACTGTGCACATAGAGAGTAAAAGGTAATAAGAGCTTTCTTTTTTTGGAATGCATCGGTTTATTGCATGTTTTCCATTAGAATTTCAGTGAAATAATTAGTAAAATACCAAATTAGACTTTCCAAGTGCACTACATCTTCTGAAATAGCTTGAAACCTCGTAATATTTGGAGCCAATGTATTTTTTTCACATCTAATATTTTTCTTTTATGTTAGAACGTGGTTATTACAATATTTATCAATTATAATATTTACATAAAATTTATATGACTTTTTATTCGCTATTTCTTTTTTAAAAAAAGGCCTATATTCCAAAATGTATTCGCTTTTTTTTTTGTCGTCGTTAAGGGGCAGTTCTATATCTAAAAGCCCCTAAATTAGCGTAAGCGCAAACAGCAATTTAAATTTTCGGCGGTTGCGGTTCTAGGAGGAAGGTTAACAATAGGGGTTGAGAGTTGAGAGACAAAACTATATTTAAACTTTCCAAAATTCCATTTAGCTGTTATAGTTCTACAAATTCCAAATTACATTTACTTGCTAAAATAAATTTTATACAAATTAAAAGTTATTATTTATTTAGCGGAAGAACGAAGAAGGCATAGGTACGATGCAGTCGCCATCAAATTGCTAATTGAGCGAGGTCGCAATTGAAATTTTCACTTGTTGCGATGGGGTCACCGAGGCCGTACACTTTTGAAAAACACAAAATAATTTAGTCATCAAATCTTTAAAATATGGTACTAGAGGTAATATAAAAATAATTGAAATTAAATAACAACAAGACTTCGATTAGGTGAAAAATATGCTACGTTTTTGTAACTAACCATTTTCATCCAAAATATTTTAACTTAGCCATCTTTTGTTCCAATTTATCCCTATATATTATTAATCCCCCAAAGTTGTAAGTGTTTTCTCGCTCTGAATATGAATCTTTGATGTTACAGTGTTGGGCTACGTCTCGTGCCAGAAGTTGGAGATCCTGCCCGCTCAACCGGAGCAAACCAAGCCGATTGGGAAGCCCCTGCTACTCACCTGCAAGTCCGATCGGTCTGACCCGGCCTCCATTTCGGAGCTACAATGGACGGACAACAAGGGACGGATTGTCGAAAAGCTAATGTGAGTGGACATAATTTTTTTTTTAATAATGTGATTAATACTTATACTACACAACAAAGGAAAATAATTATGATTTTTCCAGAGATGTAATTTGTAGGCTGCGCTATATATGCTATTATTTCCATCACTGAGAGGTGGAAAAAGTTATTACAAAAATTAAGAATTTCGAAATTTTGTTGTATCACAATTAAATAGTAGCCTTTGAATCGTTATCAGATATTTGTTGACTGTTGAATCGCTGCACATGACAGCAGAAATTGGTTGACATTTTGTTAAAAATTGCTTTCAATATTTATTGTAATTTATTTTTGTTTAGTTCAGTAAAGAACCACAAGATATAGTTGATGCTGCCGCTACGGCAGTTTTGATCTTACTCATTACTCCCGAAATCCAGAGAATTGTATGATAATGCTACTTATCAAAATAATAAAAACTCCTCTAGGGAAATAATGTTCAAATTTCGTTTCTACCATACCATAGAAACTGACATTTATGGTGCTATTCTGTACCGTTCTATAAGCTCTATAGACTCTGGAAGTAACCAACGTTACAGGATGTAAGCAAATTGCTATTCTGTAACCAAGTTACAGTACTGTAAGCGCTACAGAGTTATAGAAATTTCTATAAATATTTACAGAGCATATTGAAACGTCAAAAATATATTTTAAACGTCAAATATATATTTTATATAAAAAATTTCAACAAATGTTTCTGATTTTGAATAATTGAATATAACAAATATTAAAAAAAAAAACATTAAAATCGGATCTGTTTTTGTGGGTTTAGAAGTAAAAGCCTTTATTCACTCGGCTATTATAGAAATTAATAATAATGAAAAAATCGTGATGGAATCTCTTGCTACTACTACTTAAATATATTATGGAATATGTATCTTTGAACCAACATACCTACTATTTTACAGTGTATTATTTATATAACAATCGTTTCTATTTCATATTTTTTAGAATGCCTACAAAATTACTGTCAAATATACTGTAGCATATTTAACGGCTAGACAGGAATGAAGTTAGGCATTCTATAAGAATAACTCTGTAGCGAGACTTGTTATAGAGGGAGTTATAGAATAGGTAATTTTACTACTCTGTAAGCTGTCGTCTTACAGAGCTCTATAGCTTATAGAGTTACAGTCTTACAGAGCAAAGTTACAGAATAGCACCATTATTCTGTAATAGAAAAATATAATTTTAAAATGCTCATGTGAGTGAAAGAAAATAAAATTCAAGTATTAGTTCACAGACAGAATTAAATTATCTGCAATATTTGTTTTCAATATTTAATGAATTGAAATATTAATTACAGAAAACAATAAAAACGTAAATTTGAATCAAAAATTATTTAATACAATAACATGCGTATAAGTTCAATTCATGTGAATAATACATTATATTATTTTTACAGTAAATTTGTTTTCATTTATGATTATTAATATTTATAAAATTCAATTACCTTAATTTTATTTACTGTTTGTAAAAATTTAATTAAAAATCCCACCACGGATCCCACTATTGCTAAATGGTAGAAATACCTTTAATAACGCAGAACGTTCGAACTCCAACCCTAGAATGTATACGCGATTCAATTTGAGCGACTTTATCTGGAAACCAAACATCGCACTAATTTTGTGACGTCACAACGAGTATGGTATCTAAAACTCTGTAAGAAAGAAGTAACGTTAGAATTTTAGACAAGATTTTAAAAATTCAGCAAGTATTTAAATTTATATTTATTTGTGATGATTGTGAAAATTTCCTGTGTTTGATTATACAATAAAATTCGCGAGTATTCCTAGAATTTTGAGACATTGTATAGGTACTTTTAGAGAAATAAGGTTAAGTATAATGTTTGTAGTTGCTTGTTAAAATAAGTTAAACACAACATGAATGCAATATTGGATCATTTAAAGATTAATTTTATATTGTAAATATGGAATTTTCACCAAAACCAGCGAAATCACGAGTGTACTATTGTGTACCGAAATGTCATTCCTAAAAATCGAAGAATCCCAGCCTTCGTTTTCACACATTTCCAAAAACTTAATAAATATGGTATCGAAGAAATGATTAAGACGCGAAGCATGGTAAATTAAACTGTTAATTGGAAAACGAGTTACAAATTCAATGTTTGTTTGTTTGTTTCTTACATTTTTGTAACGAAGATTACGCATGCGTTGGTAGGTCTAAAATAATATAAATGTATTCAATTAGGTTAGTTTCCCGCCTTACACGAACAAAATGCGTTTTATTGGTAGTGAGCCAGAATTTATCAATTGACGTTGACTCACCGACCTGCGCAGGCGGTTGTCAAAAAATTTAAACTCAATCATGGGTTAATTTAAAATTTATTTATAATTTAAAAATTGACTGAATGTAAATTCAATTATTCTGACTTGATAATGGCCATAACCATGTGCCGAAACGTCGTCTTTTAGTTGTCAACATAATAAACAACTTTTAAAAAACAAAGAAGCTTTCTATCCAATAAACCTTCCAATTAGCAATTTAACACATCCTTCATTAACAGTCTCTGTACTAATAAACTATTAATTCATTAAATATATGTATTAAAACAGCAATACACACACAAGCTTTAATGCAGAAGTGAACTACAATTTGAAAACATACTCGTTGTGACGTCACGTCATGTGAAAAAAGTTGCGGGAAAAGTTAATTTGAATCGCTTATAGCGACCGGCATCGGCATTATTTAAATTTTAATCCCTTCAATTTTGTATAAATAATTTTTCGGCTACCAAATTTATATTTTATTTATTTAACAGTTTTAATAATGTTTTACTAGAAGCCCACGACATGTAGATCGATATTATCATATTAAAAAAATTCAAGAAATTCGTCCGGATCCAAATTTAAACCGGATCTATCACTAGTACCTTTTGAGCCAATGTAAATCTCGAAGGCTAGGCAGTATTAGTGACATTTGTAATCAACATTAATAATAATAATAGTGAAGTATGTTAAGTTGCTTGTTAACTTTGGTTGTCCTTGCACTAAGCCACGTGTTATTTGGGCAAAGAATTTCGTCTATTTTTTAACAATCTAAAATACTTAAAAGAACTTGTGGCATGCGGTTGATTCGTTTAAAATTTGACTAATATATATTCAAAGAGTAATTAAAACTGAATTTCCCTTTGCCGTCACGGGACGGATATGGAAGTGGAACATTTTTCAGTTTTCGCTGTGGAGGACCATGTGTCATTAATACTTCAGCCCCAACCAACAGAGCAACAGCAAGCAGTGCTTCAAAATTCAAAGGAAAAACAAACAGCTGTCGCTCATGACCGTCAACTGTCACTTGCTGATAAATGAGTTATTTTCCTGCCTGGTTGCTATTCCTTCCAATATTCATACGTGGACAGTAGTCCACATTCCGCGTTTTTATCCGCAGCGAAAATATTTTCCTCTCAACCACAATACTATTTTTAAATTCTTTCAAAATCAATATAGGCATGAAACGCAATCGTTATAAAGACACTTCTTCTTTAACCAAAAAAATCGATTTCAAATCTCGTCGCTCTGTATTCAGGTTCGAAACCAAGTCGTAACTTTTGCAGTTTTCGAGATTCCACTGTTCCGAAGATGTCAGTCTAAATCCGGACAATCCTGTATGGATAAACGAATATTTCGTACAAGTGGCCGCTGCCTTAAAATGATAAAAAAAATATTTGTAAATATATATATATATATATATATATATATATATATATATATATATATATATATATATATATATATATATATATATATATATATATATAATGGAGAAAAATATATTAATCCCATGATTGAATTCAGTACTAAAATTGATCTGTAAAACTTAATATACAAGTTATTCCAAAAAAAAAAAATAATAAGTGTAGTATATTAAGAAAAAAAGCAATGTAAACGTAGGTCAAATGTAAATGTGGTAAGTACGCCGAAAGTTGGTCTGACAGCTGACTGACTAAGGGGACTGATTTACCGACTGTGTGGAGTTCCGGGTGTATGTGTTAGGAATAGACCAACGATCACAAATACACTAGATATAACTTCATAGCATTTGTTTTGTTTTCGGCTGGACAGAAAGAGACAACTAAGGATGGAGATATGTAAAGGCCCCTCACGGAGTATTCGCTAGATGTCACTGCTTGTTTTATTAAAATGAACTGTACTATATTTGAATTATTAACGAAAACCAATTATAAAATGCATAAAACAAATTGTTATCAGTATTATGAAAAGGTAAAAGTAATTGTATATAATTATTTATTATTATATACTTGCTTCTTATTCTATTTGTAGTTTTTTCTAAGTTTATTTTTGTTTTATATGTGGATCTGGATTTTCAAATAAATGTCTAAAATTAAATTGAGCAAGTGAATGCCATGATTATTTAATGGATCGTAATCCAGGATATCGTTATGAATACAGTCCTACCGAAATTCCCGTAGATAAATTTCTCATCGGGTCTCGTGGCCGCGATCCTGATTGTCTGGTCGCGAATCTGGGGAACCGGGTTCGATCCCGACCGACACCAAATATTTTTCGAATTTTAAATGGCACAAAATTAACCCCTGTGGTCAGACATTTAAAGTTACAAAATCGAGGCCCGAACGACCACAACTTCCAAACAAAGGAGCAAAATGTCATAAATACATTATATGGACTGTAGAGACATCTCTCGACAAACTTTAGAGTAGACTTCATATATCTCTATCTCCAGTTGTCTCTTTCCGTCCAGCCGAGAACATAACAAACAATAGTGACGTATAGGGCATGTTTTGTCTAGTATATTTGTGGTCGTTGGAATAGACCAGAAAAGTGTAACGGTCAAACTTAGGCGCGAAATTCAAACTCAGTTCATAACGCTGAGAACATAATTTTAATCCCCGTGTATTTCTTACCGAGGAAATTTTTGCTCAACTTTAAAGGCCGAAAAATCTCATAAAAGTAAATTTCTTATGCAAAGCATTATATGTAGCATCTAGACCGATCCTTTATCTCCAGATTCGTACAATAATATTCACATGAACTCTGCACAGTCTATAATTATTTAAATAATAATACAACGCTACAAAATTCATTGAACGTAAGTCTTAGTTTGATCGTGCATGCTTCATCTTCTATTGTGCTGTCCTATTTACTGGTGTGTTAACGACATACGGTATCCTAGTTTGCACCAAGCATTTTAATTTCTAATAATTTTCTTACTTTACCTTTTCTACAGGTTTAAACTGTTGCAATCTATTACTGAATAAACAAACTATCGAATTCTTAGCAAGAGCTGCTTAATTTCTTTTTTTTAAAATATCTTTTTTTGTATGTAAAATTAAACTCCTATATGCAACCTATACTAGGGAATTCAAACTATGAACTCCCGCCAAAGGTAAATTCTAACCTAACTTTGCTGGTCTATATGTTGGGATTGTCAAATGGTTGTGTTACATGTTACGGAATAAAAAGTAAAATAAATCCGTAAATATAAAACCAAGTGTGTTATTTACACGTTATTCAATATAGTCAAATACCTAACAGTAAGTTATACATTGTGGGAAAGCCAAAAAATTCTCGTTTCAATTGTCTTAACTATCCAAAAATTGCGTCCATGTAAAAATAGGCCTGTATTCTCACCGCTAATTCCGAAGTAGCGCTATTTCGATTTTTTAAATTTTATTTATAGAGAAGAATAAGTTTCATATTTTTATAAACGAAACCTATAATAAATTGTACAAATGCGAGAGAAAAATCAGCTGACGCCGGGGTTCGAACCCGGGACCTCCAAATCTCTAGTCTGGAGCTCTACCAACTGAGCTACGCCAACCCTAGCGTCAACTGAAACATTATCTCTCACTTGTATAGTAAAGTCTAATGTGGCATCGTATCAAAGACTTCTCTTTAAGAGCTATTGACAATGATTACGTCCACGAGCGACTTTGATAATTTAACCATCGGTATAATTATCCTTAAATTATCAAAGTCGCTCGTGGACGTAATCATTGTCAATAGCTCTTAAAGAGAAGTCTTTGATACGATGCCACATTAGACTTTACTATACAAGTGAGAGATAATGTTTCAGTTGACGCTAGGGTTGGCGTAGCTCAGTTGGTAGAGCTCCAGACTAGAGATTTGGAGGTCCCGGGTTCGAACCCGGCGTCAGCTGATTTTTCTCTCGCATTTGTACAATTTATCTTAGTAGTAATACTTTAATTACACGCTTCTATCATCACTCTTCAATGAAACCTATAATATTTAAAATAAATGCTATTTGCAAATCAATTTATTTGTATTTCTCTAATTTTTAACATTAAAGTTGACAGTTGAAGTAGCGATTTTTCGAAAGTAGCGCTACTTTAAAGAGGTGAGAATGAGAATACGGGCCAAAAACTTTGTACCATAAATCGAAATCCAAGAATTTAACATGGTCATTCAAAGGAACATTTAAAAGTGGTACAAAGAGGTGCAAAAAAATCCAGTATTATTTTTACACTTGAAAGTAATTTGCAAAAATAAATTATAAAATTTACATTTACGCCTACATCAAGTAACCCATCCATTTTTCTCAAATAACGGTACACCATTAATATGGTCTCCTAATGGAGCAACTTTCGTCTAATTTAACAGACTTATCTTTTACTCCATTCGCGATAGCAATAAAATATGAAACTAATTCTTTAACAGAAACAAGTTGTTCAAGCTTCAAGAATTAGTTCCACATTTTCTTGCTACTGCAAATGGAATATAGTTACTTTTCGTAAGCTTGACACTGAAATCTGCACATGCCCTGTCGACACACGTTAAGATAAAATAAAAGGTATAACAAAAAGATACTCTTATAATACTCGTAGCACAAAATTTGGTTATTTGTTGTGTTGTGATATGGTTTTGTAAGTGTACTTTATGAGTATACGGAATTTGCATTTTATTACACTGACAAGCTATTCGCCTTCAATATGTGTAATACTGATGCACAGTAGACGTACCTATTACAGATTACACCATACAGCTTAACCGCCGAACCGTAACTGATCAGCTTGGATGCGCAGTAGCCTTGCTTTCACTTATCCCCGCAGCTCACGGCTCGATGGTCAAGCTGTAGCTAGTTAAATGATAAAATTATCATATGATTATAGGCTTTACCACATTAGTACTAACCATCAATGTTTTTTCATTGTCTGTAATTTTGTACGGAAAACATTTAATAATTTTAGTGGAATATTGAATTCTATTTATTGTTTTCATTTCGCCTTTGTTACAGATACGGGAACAAAAGAAACCCTTCAATGTACACCGAAGTTCTTCCCGATTCCGGAGTAACCCTCTTCATCACATCCTTAACAGAAGACATGGCCGGTGAATACACTTGTACAGCCAACTATGCCAACACAGAACCCCTCAAAACATCTGTTATAGTCCGCACAATATGTAAGCCTTCTTTTATCACACCTTCCCATTCATTACCAACAATTCTTTTTCTGTTTAGATCCCATCAAATGGGTCGACGCCCCAGAAAGACAATTCCCAAAACTCCACGAGAACTTCAAAATAAAATGCGAGGTTGAAGCGAACCCCGCACCAACAGTAGATTGGTTGAAAGACGGAGAAACCATCACAACTAACGATAAATATGTTATTCATCCAAAAAGTCTTCTTGTTAAAAATGTTGAGGAATCAGATGATGGGATCTATGCCTGCAGAGCTGCAGTTATTTCAACGGGAGAGTTAGACACTAGATACATACGCGTTGAGGTTCAAATCCCTCCAGTAATTGAACCCATGGAAGAAGTTGAAGTTACAGAAGGAGAACAAGCAGCTATTCAGTGTAAAGCTATTGGGAAACCTGTTCCTAGTTACACTTGGATTAAGAAAAATACGCAGGAAGATTTATCCAAAACATCAAGATTTGCTGTTAACAAAGCAACTGGTTTATTAGTAATCAACAAAGTAGCCAATGATGACCATTCTGCTTATGAATGTGTAGCAACTAACGATGCTGGAACTGCTACCACAATTACTAAAATAAACGTCAGAGTTAAACCTCAGTTCATAGACTTTAGAAATATCTCTATAGCTGCTGGAATAGAAGCTAATCTAGTTTGCAAAGTCTATGGCCGTCCTCCTCCCAAAATCTTGATGCGTAAATTTGGTTCATTGAACTTTTTTGTTATTGGTCCACAGCCAGATAATAACGGAATTATTTATCAAAATGTAATAAACGAATCCATGGTCGAATCGGTAGGAATTGTTAATTTTGCTAAACTAAACCGTACTGATGATGGTTTATATGAGTGTATGGCAGAAAATTCGGCCGGAAAAGCTTGGAAAAATGGTCATCTTATTGTTGAATTTGGTCCCAGTTTTGACAAATTTAAAAATCTTCCACCAGTTTTCACATGGGGCGACAAAGTTGGAAATTTGAGTTGTCTAGCCGAAGCAATTCCCAACGCTACGTACGAATGGAGACTAAACGATTACGAACTGAAAAACGACAATGTCTTCAAAATTGAATTTAAATCAAACAGATCTTACCTCATTGTCAAACCAGGAGCAGAAAAGAGGTACTACACTCAATACAAATGTATTGCGAAGAATATTCATGGGAAAGCTGTTCAATATATTGAGTTAAGGGAAGCTAAATTACCAGAAAAAGTTCAGCAAGCTAAAGTGACGAGTTTATCAGCTACCACAGTCCAATTTGAAATTACAGGACCAGCTTCTAGGGATAATCTACCAGTAAGAGCGTTTATTGTGCAATATAAAGAAGAGAGATCGCCACAGTGGCAATATAACCGGACGTGGTCTGTAGGTATGAACAATATAATTAATTTGTAAATTAAAACGAATTGCAAGAATGTGATCCGAAACGATTATTATTTTTATTATTATTCTTATTTCGATTTGTCTCATGTACAAGGTTAGTAAAGTTTGCGCGCGAATATTTAATATTTATTGGAGTTTTCAGGACTACGTTCGAAAATTAACGCTCAGCTAACTATTAACAAATGCGCACATAGAAAATAATCTAGTGTCGATTGTAAAAAAGAAAATATAACTTCTCAAGTTGCGTAAATTTGAATTCTGCAGACTTAGGTTTTGTTTTTTAAAAAAAACGAGCTTAATTGAAACATAAGTATACAGGGTGTAACAGATAAACGAGCTACCTCAAATAATTTATATATTATTGAAGATACAATAAAATACTATAAGACAATCTTGTAGGAGACCAAGGGGAACATCCAAATATCAAAGAAAATATTTTTTTAACCAGTGGTTCTCAAGTTACAACACAAAGTTATATTTTTTAAAATAGGAAGATATATATATATATATTTAGGCCCAATCGATTCAACCATGTAATAATTTTATATCCTAACATAACAAAAATATTGAGAAAAATTCAATTGAAATTTAAATGAATTTGATTTTTATAGCTATTTTCAGTAGGCTATGTATGAAAAACAATAACTGCTATCTATCAATTTGAATTATTTACGTTGGAAATGAAATAAAACATTATTTATAAAGTTATTTACAAATATGTGTCTCATTTTAATTTTAGTTCAATTGTTTTTCATATATAGCCTACTGAAAAATAACTATAAAAATGAATATATATAGATTTCAATTGAATTTTTCTCAATATTTTTATGTTAGAATATAAAATGAATGCATGGTTGAATTAAAAAAAAATACTCTTTCGAATGGGAGGAAAAAATATACACCATTCCATTTAAACTTTGTGTTGTAACTTGAGAACCACTTGTCTAAAAAAATATTTTAATATGTATTCGGATGTCCCCATGGTCTTCTGTAAGATTGTCTTATAGTATTTTATTGTAACTTTAATAATATATAAATTATTTGAGGTAGCTCGTTTAGCTGTTACACCTTGTATAACGAAAGTAAGTTCTGTGAGTCAAATTATGTTATGTTTAGAAAAGTTGCAACCTAAAAATATCCACATACTGACGAAAACAGTTAATAGAAATGAATAATCTTCAACATTTTGGCTTATATAGCAAAAATCCATTATTTTTACATCACAAGATTATAGTAAATTTAATTATATCGTATATGTAGAATTCATTTGTTAATTTCTTATATAGCATTTCATTTGTTTCCTATATAGTATTTTATTCGCATTCGTTAATTATTTCAATCTACCCCAAGCGAGTTGGGTAAATAAGTTTTACTTGACATGCGCAGTAACTAAATCAACTATTTTTAATCTTGCGCGGTGGTTTGCTTCAATAATCGGCTGAATTTACGAAAACGTCTAATTCATTAATAAATATTATATTTCATAATCCAATCCGGTTTTTTTGTCTAGATTCTCCGTATATTCTGGAATACCTAGAACCAGAAAAGTCTTACGTCTTCCAATTCGCGGCGTTTAACGAGGTAGGTCTAGGACCTTTTGGAGCAAAGCTATTTGAGACCATGTCCCGGCGATCAGCGCCGAACGAACCATCGATACTCAGCCAGCCTGTGGATGGTGTGGTCATCTCTCCGTACCCAGATTTCTTCGAGCTACGATGGAAGATACCAGCTGATAATGGGGAGCCTATTTCATTGTATGAAATCAAATTCTGTCCGGTAAGTTATTGTCATTATTTTGTAATGGTGTAGAAAATTAATTTTTTTATGCTTGTTTGCTATTGAACTACTGAAGGATTTTTGAAGGCCTTACGGTTTTTCTAAATAATTATTTTAAGCCGTTAACTATTGCATTCCTATAACTTGATCTAAAATGGGGTCCTACACTACAACACAGTATACACAACATATACTGTAGCGAAACTCTGTGTCGGCACCTTTGAATTTTTGATACCGAACTGAGTGACCTTGAAGAAGCCGCCATGTTTCTGTTGCGCGTAGTGGCGCCAATTCAAATGGTACAGCAAAGTATAAGATCGTATTATACTACAACCAGTTATACTATACAAATAAAAAGTACTTTATATGGTTTTAGTATAATAACAGTATACATCATGATGTCTTTTTATAAATTATACGCAAATTTTTGTCTGCGATTTTATTATCGTGCAAGACTATTATATTCCCACCTTCTGTCAGAATCATTGAAAACAATGCCATAGGCGGCGATATCAACAGGCAGACACGGATTCACATTTTTTGAGCCTTATTTTATGTACAAAAGATCCTGAAATTTAGCTAAATTGTTATAAATTTAAAATATATGACTGTTCAATATATTTTATGTACAAATAAATAATTGTATTAAATATTTTAATTGTGATAAAAGTTAAACTTTACGCTCATGTTCCTAAATAAAGGGAAGCCATGTTCTCGTTGCGCTGATTGACGCATGCTGTGGCAGAGAATCCTGAGTTTCGCTACTGTATAATACTTTTTATACTGTGACTACAGTAAGAAATAGATCATATTACCATCTCAATACGCATGCTCAGAATGCACCAATCATATGCTTGGGAGTACAGCGGAAATGAAACCAATGTTATCTTAAGGGAAAAATTGTGTTTTTGAAGTAAAATATTAGTTTAACTAAACGTAAATGAACGATTTTTTTTTCATACAAATAGGAAGTATATGTTTCTATTTAATATAAAAAAGTTGGTATCCACATTTTGAAAACCACTGATTGAATTTTTTTTCAGTTTATCATTGAAATACCCATGTAAAATTGAGATTCATTGCTAATTTAAAGTTAAAGATGGGTTTTCATAAAGTTGCATTGCAGATTAAATATTTTTATATTTTTGACTGAATTTTTTTAACAAATTGTTATTAAACAATGACTACTTTTTACATTATATTTTGTAATATGCTGATGATGAACCACTAGTGTTCGAAACGTCCGTTTTTAATTTAAAAAAAACAAATTCTGGATCACCAAGGCCTTGCTCATTTTTTCAACTAATTTAACCAACTTCGTATCTCTTAAAGTTCTCGAGATCGCAATGGTAGCCTCTTAAAAAAGAACACCTGTATATTGAAAGATAAATTGTGAGTTTGAAGATATAACGGCTATTGTTTATATTATATTTAATTAGATTACTTTTTTAATCCACAAGTTTCAAACGGAATATTGTATCGCTATCTACTGTCGTAATTAACTAACTTTATTCATTTACTTGGCTCAGTTGGTAAGTCTGTTTTGACAACTAGAACACACTTTAACAATGCAAAATAAATAACCAAAAGATATAATTACTAATTATAGTATTTCTGAAAGTGGTTTCTATAATTTTTTGGTTTTTTTTCATGATCAGAGTGGCACAAAATTGATCTTTTTCGCTCAAAAGCTACAGAGATTATTCCCAGGAGTAATCTCTAAAGCTTTATTCTCAGTATAATAATGACTGGATTGGTTAAAAAGCAGACACGTGACATAAAATGGAACATTTCATTGGTTGTAAGTAATGTCAAAAAATAATCTTTAACATTTATTTGAAAAGTTTTTATCTAAAATTAATTGGCAACTTTTGCGTAAGGATAAACTGATCACGTCTATGGCCCACTTTTTATTTAACACCCTGTATATTGGTCAATGTATAGTGTAAAATATTCTGCAACTCAATATTAGAATTTCATAATCTTCCTGTTCATAGGTTCGCCGCGTGAACGGCAACTGGGTGACCTCCTCCGATGGTTGCAACACGATCGAGCGGACCGGAAACGAGAACCCCGAATGTCGGATCAGTCCGCTAGAGTCCGACGCTCACTACAAAGTGGAGCTGCGCGCGCAGAACGTCATCGGCTACAGCACGCCGGCTGAACTCATCGTGAAGACGGCCCGCGGTGAGCACTACTACCGTTATTACAATGCGTGCAGTGTGTGTGCCTGTAACGCGGAACTACTGCTAGGAGTTATCGTGCTCAGTTTTCTTAGTTGGATTAAAATGCACTGATGAATTGGCACTTTTGACGGGAAAGTTAAACTTAAGAAATTGAAAATTGGGACACCGCCCGGGGAAATTTTACAATATTAGGAAACAGTCTACTAAAAAATAAAAGGCTTTAAATAAATATTATTTTTAAGTTCATTAACAATAAAAATACTTATGAAAATAATCGCATTGATATTAAATTTATAATTTTCTTTCTCCTCATCCACATTCATAATTGCAATTATTCAATTATTCCTGTTTCTTACAATTAGACTTCGAAAATTATCTTCTTAAACACACCATTGCTAACATCTATATCTATCTACTTACACGTCGGGCGTCCAAACAAACATATACCGTCAACCTCACCAACATATTTACGTTTATCGTATATCTTCTAAAAATAACACTATAAAATTGGTAATTTTAAATAAATAATGTTATTTCGCTCCGTGAGCTAAAAGAGTCCGAAGTCATGCTGCTATTAACAACATAAGGTAGATAGTAACTATGCATGAACCACTCGGCAGTATATGTTAATAACATAATGCCCAACTGCACAAAACTTAAATTTTCAGCTAAATTTAAACAAAAAAAAACTGCAAATCAAAATTTTAACATAATACATGTGTAGCATTTCATCTCGATGCGATATTGTCAATTTAAAAAATGTTTAAAATTTAATTTGCGTTGCTGTGGATATATGACAAAAAAGTACCCATCTCGGCTAACTGACCTTGGGTAGGATTCTGTAACTCGTCCGTTATCAAAAGGAACCGTTATCACTATAGCAACGTATTTTTTATAAGATGATTGGCATATTTGCGTCGTAGTTGTCAAATAAAATGTCATTTTCGATTGTAACCATAGTGATACCGGTACCGTGTGATAACGCACGAGTTACAGAATTCTACCCCTTGTGAGCTAACACTATCATACATAATTATTTACTAATAGGGTTTACCATAATTTTTTTATTTTTATGAAAATATTAGACCCCTATTTTTTTTATTTTGCACAAAAATTAATAGAATGGGAGAAAAATGAAACAGAGTTTTGCAATGTGCCATGCCGTCATCGCGTGACGTAGCCGACCTAGCAAGAGAGAACGCTTGATTATCTAATGAAATAGAAACAGTTGACACAGCTGTAGGTTCGGGAAATTAAACAGAGTTGGAATATTTACGGAGCGGTGCTAGAGTGGAGCAGGAGTAGCGCTAAAGTTGGAGTGTATCGAGGAAACAAGGTACACTCCATTATTTATGATAACCGAACGATTGGAGTTAAAAGTTTAGTGCATGAATATAATAACCTTTTTTTGACAATCTGATTCTGATATACTACTAAAAAAAACAATGAATCATCCAGAAGTTATTCAATTTCCTAAAGAATTATTCTGTAATGAAATTGATAAAATTTGAGGTAACGTTAAACACTCAAATCGAAAGTAAACATCATTTGCGCGCGAAAACTCGTATTCACTCCATCTACGCTTGCATCGAGGTAGCACTTTTGGAGTTTTGCTGCATTTTTTACTCCATTCTGCATTTGCCGAACAATCCATTGTAAGACGCATATCACTCCATGTAATTATCGAACGATGCTGGGAGTGTGTAAAGTGAAAAGTGTGAATAGAACTCATTTACCGAACGCACTTTGTGTCAACTTAATTTAGCTTCAAAATTATAGTGAGAAAATCTATTACATTGTTTTCTGTATAAATACTTGTTAAACACGAAGGTTCAATCACAGTTTTCGTTACGCACGTGTATTAACTTTCCATGTCTTTCACTTAAACGTCAACAAAAATAATTCGCGGTAAAAGCCGGACATGCGCACACACACCTTCAAGTGAATGAAATATCAGCGCGGTAGGGCTGCTGTCACTTCACGGTTCGTTTTAAACATTTGTATTTTTCAATTTATAAGTACTTTATAATTTATCATGATTTTGTATTAATATACTTTATTCTAAAATTTATGTCACACGTATTTCTTCAACTTTCTTAATTGTACATTTTTTTATAAATCGTTTCTCACATTATAAAATGTTACTTGAATTCCCAAATTTTATTTTGTTTGAAGGATGTCTCAAACTCCCGTCTCATAAAATAAACTGTCACTTTTAACACTTAAGTATATTATAAACAGATATTTCGTGATACATATTAATAAAATTTCTATTTATAATATGCTTATCATTTATACCAATTTAAATTAATTATAATTTTATTTGTAGAACTGGATATTTATTGATTGTTTGTTCAACATTACAATATTAAATTTTGTTCTAATTATAGCAAAGTGCATTAAAGTTTGTTCAATTTAATTATTTATAAATTTTAAAATTAATTTCAAATGAAGTAAATTTTATAAAAATAAACATTCACATGCCATGTTTGTTTGTAATAATTAATTTTGTTTAAAATGACAGTGCATAAACTGTGGCTGTGTTCTTAATCATTTATTTGTAAAATTTCCCGTCTGGTGTCTAGACAATTTAATATGTTTTCCATTTTCCACGCCAATGTTTATTTTAAAATACATATTATTTTGCATGAGTTTTAAATGCAGTTTAATGAACATTTTTTTGTCAATTTTACTTTAATCAATTCACAATTCACAGTGTGTTCATCTGCAGCAATAAAAAAATTAGTTTTAGCAAAGACCAAAATCAGTATAAATTCATTATTGATTTATGTCTGTTGTTTAGATAAATAAAACCAATATGGAATAATTTTAAGTTTGTAATAAACTTTTTGTACCGGAATGAATGTGATGTATGCGTGAGAATATTTAAACGTAAATCGGCTGTCTGAAAGGGGAACCGGTAAATTCACCACCCACAATTCACCGCAAAACATCACCGCTGGGAAAATTCACCGCAGACCACTGCGGAAACTTCACCGCACACAATTCACCGTGGGGAAATGATCTGCCTTATTTGGAAGTGCGTTTTTTACTGAAATAATTTGCATTGTGTAATAAAATATTTACTAGGGTTATAAGGTTCAACAGAACTAATTTTTAATCAACATTAAATTCCACCGACCCCCCCCCCCCAATGGTTAATGTAGTTCTTGCCGTCCCGTACAAGTTAGGGACGTTATATTAAGCATAGATGGGAGTCAACTCGTAGCGAAGCAACAATAAAAACATCTAATTTTACAAAGAAAACTATTGTTTTAGTATCACTGATCTTATTGATTAACTTGTTACTATTAATGTAATATAAACAGTCCTTAGCACCATTCAAACATTTTCTTATAGGTTTGATCCAAAAAAAGTTCAGAACCGTTTAGAACTTAAAGCCATTTTACCGTTCCGACAAGTCGAATTTAAAATTCAGAACTTATAGTGCAGTGTTCCAAGAACGAGTGAATTGTGTTCCGAATCGATTCTGAACCGTTCTTAAAATTCCAGGATTTTGCCAGAATTTTGAATTCTGAATAAGTTTGATGTGCTATCTAACCCGACTTATTTTGTTTTTGTTATTAATTAAATTAGCAATGCAAGAAGACAGCGATTTTTCCCAGTTGTCAGAATTTTATAGCAAAAATGAGGGAGAGTTCTTGGACGATATTATGGAAATAAAGCAAAACAATGAAAATTACCTACCTTGATAGTGCCGCAATATAGTGATCAAGTTTTTTTGGAACATTTTCGAATTATATACGTCTATTATATTTTAATCATGAACTTACCTTCCATTTCTTCAGTTTAAATATATTACACCTGTTTTTTGGCGACGAACCGTATTCAACTAGGTTTTCAAACCGTTTTCGTATCTGACGTCATCGTTTTTTGACACGCCAAAGGTATAGGGCACGAGCAGACACGTGACTCGAGCAACCTTGAAGTGCTTGGAATCAGCTGTGTGCGCATGTGATTTTGACAAGAACAATGTCACTTTGACAAGACTAATGTTTTGACTTATTTTAATTTTGAACTGTTAAAATGTTATTATTTTTAATTTCATGTGTTTTACTATATGAAAATTGTAAAATAAATCCTTTTTAGCTGTTCAAAATCAAAATAAGTCAAAACATTGGTTTTGTCAAAGTGACATTATATTTGTCAAAGTGACATGCGCACACAAATCAGTTGATTAAAAGCACTTCAAGGTCTCTCGTGCCAAGTGTCTGTAATGTCGTTGTATTTGAATATGACAAATGGAGTTATCAAATAAACGTTTATATGTAACTAGGGTTGAAGATCAAGAAATGCAAATTTTGTTGAAAGTAATTCTATGACTATAGAGCAAATTAATTTCATGCATTATTTAAGGGATAGTAGTAATATAAGTAATATAAAGAGCTATTCAATAATAAAGATAGATATTTAGAAGAAGATTTCTATTCATTATTTCGAATGAATCGAATCTGTTAAGTTTGTTTACACAAAACACGGAACAAATTGTTGAGGTTAATCCTCTTTCCCCTGTCCCCCCACTTTGGAAACGTTTCAAACCCCTGCTGCCGGCTGGTTCAAAATTATTTCAAAACGGTCGTAGTGTGACGTCATTGTTTGCACCGTTTTCATTCGAGAAAATAAATTTCAAAACACTACGAACCAGTATCAAACCAGTGGCCGCGTTCAGCTCGGCACAGCGCTGAGCATCGAAGTTTTCCGAATACAGTTGCTGGACCAATCGCATTCGTCCATTCATTGCGTTCGGCAAATTTCAGCACTCAGCGCTGTGCCGTGTTGAACCGGAGCCTCCGAGATACTACGAGCCTACAATTGGCGCGCGTGACGTCACACTAGTGGCCCAACTTTTGTACAGTGTTTAATGGGAGATACACAGTTTTTTCAAAGTATTGCGAAAACTGTGGCAGATATGAAAAAATGTATATAAACAATATTATAGATCATAAAATTATTTATCAAAATGCGTTAACAGAACATATTTATGTTCTGTAGTTTAGTTGTACGAAGCGTATAAAATAACAAGGTCAGATGACACATCTTAACTTTTTTCAAAATTTTGCGAAAACTGTGACAGATATAAAAAAATGTATATAAACAATATTATAGAACATAAAATTCTCTAACAAAGTGTGTTAATATAAAATATTTATGTTGTCATTTAGCCGTAGGAAGCGCATAAAATAATATATGTAAAGATACATATTGACTCTTTGCTTTCCCACTTAGAAATTTGTAAAAATTATGTTTTCCTTAATTATTTCCTAGTCTATATATGAAATATTTTCTATGTATTTCAAATTTAATAATTATGTATTGTACCAGTTTTATATTTATAAACTTTTCTATTTTTTACGGTTTCTCGCAGTTTTCTATTTTAAACGTTTAATGTGTGTAATTATCATTGTTTAGAACATACATTTATTTTGTTTTCTAGTTTAATATTAGTGTTTTATTTTATATAATTATGCATTATATTTTAATCAAGTCAAAATTGTAACTTATTTCTAATTTTCAAGTTCCCTGTGGCTTATTTTGGTAAAAATAAATGTTTTTCAATTATTTACGTTTATTTTTATTTTGTAATTACATTCTAGCACCGAAACAGGCAGAATTTTTACAAATTTCTAAGTGGGAAAACAAAGAGTCAATATGTATCTTTACATATATTATTTTATGCGCTTCCTACGGCTAAACGATTTAACATAAATATTTTATATTAACACACTTTGTTAGAGAATTTTATGTTCTATAATATTGTTTCTATACATTTTTTTTATATCTGTCACAGTTTTCGCAAAATTTAGCACCGAAACAGGCAGAATTTTTACAAATTTCTAAGTGGGAAAACAAAGAGTCAATATGTATCTTTACATATATTATTTTATGCGCTTCCAATGGCTAAACGATTTAACATAAATATTTTATATTAACACACTTTGTTAGAGAATTTTATGTTCTATAATATTGTTTCTATACATTTTTTTATATCTGTCACAGTTTTCGCAAAATTTTGAAAAAAGTTAAGATGTGTCATCTGACCTTGTTATTTTATACGCTTCCTACAGCTAAACTACAGAACATAAATATGTTCTGTTAACGCATTTTGATAAATAATTTCATGATCTATAATATTGTTTATATACATTTTTGCATATCTGCCACAGTTTTCGCAATACTTTGAAAAAACTGTGTATCTCCCATTAACCACTGTACAAAAGTTGGGCCACTAGTGTGACGTCACGCGCGCCAATTGTAGGCTCGTAGTATCTCGGAGGCTCCGGTTGAACGCTGCCAGTGTGTCGCCAAAAAACAGCTTAACCAAAAGCACAATGTTTTCTGATAGGTGTAATTTTATAGGTTAGGATATACAAACAAAATTCTCAACCGGTTCTAAATCGTTGCAACACTAGTCAAATCAGTTCTAGAAATATAAGTTCGCGCATGGATTCTAAGCAGTTCTGAATCACGTTCTGAACGGTTCTGAAGTTTCTGTAAGAACAAAACTATTATCTATTGTGTGCGGTGAACTTTCCTCTGTGAACTTTTCGCAGTGAATTGTGGACGATGAATGATCCTAGAACCGCCTGAAAGCCATGATTAAACTCAGCCGATTTACATCGAATCGGAGCATAAATAACTTTGATTCCTGCTATATAGGAAGCGCAAGTATGACACCTACATCACCTGCTCTTCTTGTATTAATAATTTCGTCACAATGTGTGGTGGTTTTGACATCTTTACTCACGATGGTGACGCAAAATTCATGAAAACTGCTTTCATTAGTGCAATAATCTGATATTAGGAACTTGAATGTTTATATCATGAACCATATTCAGTATCTTGTACATTGTAAGTTTGTGTTAAAGACTTTTGTGTAGCTCATGCGATAACCATTCCATCATTTAGATCTTCAATATGATATAAATAACTCTCGAATTTAAGATGAACGTGTTCAGATCGTCTGCTCGCTTCAAGTCGAGCTTGTAATAATTTTTATGAAATTTTCTTTCATTTCTCTTCTTTTTTGTTGAGACTTTCTATTGAAGTTCTTTGACATGCAAGCTTTTGGCATGATTAAATTTTTTATTAGTTTAACTTCAGCAGGTATGTAGTTTTTGCATGTTTTACGCTTTTGAAATGCTTTTATCGAATAAATATATAAATATCGGTGTTGCGAAAAAAGAGAATATTTATTGATAACTTTTTTACAGCTGGTCTGTATAATTTCTGCCAAAATATAAATATAGAGTATTATAAATATATGGCAGTTGATATTAAATTAATGAATGCAGAATTTATATACGGGACCCAATTTTATTTAGCTATTATTTAAAGCAGTTTTCTATGCGCATTGGTAAGATGAATGTATAATTCATTTCTGTGTTCTAGATTTTTAGGTATTGACAATTTCATGCGGTTTAAATTTTATGCTTCGAGCATGTTTGCATTTTTTGGAAGATTTATATTTGCTTTTTATTATATTAGGTATTTGAAGAGCTACGAACAATGTTATGCCGATATACAGTGTGTCCCATATAAAACTGCTACCATTGAGATTTTGAAAACAATAAAAGCCACGATTAATCAAATGGGACTTATTATTGACATTTGGGAGGCCATCTTTGATGTGCTTCTGTTTTTTCCAAAAATTCTCGTAGGCTATTAGATAATGACCAAAAACTAACTTTGGTTAATTTTTCTTTTCCTGATAACTATGACACTTAATTTTCGAGATGCAATACAAATTTATACTTTTCAAAATGGAACCCATATTTGATATGTACCATAAAAATGACTTTTTTAATAATTGCTGTAAGGTTTATGTTTTAAATTTATTTATATCATAATTTAAACATTTTCCAATCTTTTTCTTGATTTTTTATTTTATTTTGTAAGTATCTTCAATAGTTTGAATTGAGAAATTATATTGTAATTTGTGAATAGGTATTCAGAATTAAGTTATTAAACAATATAGAAATAAAATATGTTTATTTGAAGACATTGCAATAGTAGTAACGAAAAATAATAGATTTATATAAAAAATAATTAAACTTTAAAAAACTTTTAATAAGAAAAATAGAAATTGTGTCGAAAAACATTTAAAATACATTAACTCTTTATGATAAAAATAAAGTTTGCGTTCTATTAAAAAATTATAAAAGTATGTTGTATCTCGGAAATTAAGAGTCGTAAAAATTATTTTCGCACGCCACTGTCTAGACTCTGGGCAATAATATTATCTAAATTTGTTATTTGAAATCTTTTTCTACATTATTAATAGTGTAGAAGTTACCTATTAGGAAAAGAAAAAAATAGTTTGTTGTTATTATCTAGTAGCCTATGAGAATTTTGGGAAAACAAAAGCATATCTGATACGGCCTCGCAAATGCGTACAAAAGTCTCATTTAATTCAGTCGCAGCTCTTATAGATTGTCGAAATCCCAATGGTGGCAATTTTGAATGGAATATACTGTATATTATTAATTATTCACATTTATGTTTTATGGAAAACATGCTGTACACGAAATCTATTTATTCTTTTCTCTATTAAATATGATCTTTTAAACTATTCATTTATTGATGCAATAATGCCTTGTGTATTCATATACATCACCATTTTAATTTCATTGCATGCCAAATTATCCAGTACATCCAAAATCAATTAGAGAACTGACAAGCATCAATTTTGTGTTTCATGTATTAATTATTTCCAGAACATGTCGAAATATTCAAGTACTCTTTAATTATAAAAGAAATTAATTTTTATTTTGTCAGTTCTCATAAATCGTTGATTTAAAATTCAAAATATTCCCTGAAATATATTAATGACTGGAACTCGCATACTCTACCTATCAGCGTTCGCTGAACTGAAGGCCCATTGAACGACAATTGTTGGCACTGTTCGCGCATGTTCGTGTCGAACCGAACATAGCCGAATAGTCGTATACACTCTTCCCTACTACTCAAATTTAAGAGGCATATTTACCCCTGTGCTGAAATATGAAGCGGAAACTCAAATAAATTGTTCCTCTACTAAAACTATTAACATTTTAAAAAATTCAACACAACGCAAACTTACTTGCAATATTAACCTGTAGTTAAAAAAAATAATTATTGAAATTGATTAGTATTTGACTTTGATTTTATGGGAAATTCGAGAAATGCTGTTTTGCCTATAAAATCAAAGTCAAATATTAATAGATTTCAATAATTAGTTTTTTAAATGTAGGTTAATATCGCAAGTAGGTTTGGGTTGTGTTGAATTTTTTAAAATGTTGATAGTTCTAGTACAGGAACAATTTATTTGAATTTTCGCTTCATATTTCAGCACAGTTAAAACGTTTAAAACCTGCGCCATGGCCACTAAAAGCGCACTAGACGAAGTAATTTTCGTCAACTCACGAATTGTCCCGATGCTTGCCGATTCCTTCTGCAGCCAGGTTTCAATAGGCCTTCAGTATCATTATCATAGTAGGTATGCACATTCCAGTCAATAATACATTTTGAATTTAAATGATGACAATTGACGAGAAATAAACAACACAATTGAAATTTTGATTTTTGTATTATATGTTGCTTTGCATGGGAATGAATGAATGTGCATTGTGCAGTAATTAATTAGTTTATGTGTTAAATTAAATTGTAATTTATGTTTATGAATATAAATTAATATGTTTACTGTTTTAGCCTATATGTTGTTTGTGATTTATCCCAATATTTGTCCAGTAAACATATTAAATTTAATATTACGTTTTATTAAGTAGTATAATGTCTTGCTTAAATTTCTATGTTGTAGTATATTAGTTCCGTTGTCTTTTAGTGCCTTATGTTTACTTGTACTTTCTGTTTGTATACTGTCTTATTTACTTTGTCCTTTGTTAAGTGAAACAAATGGCCTAATTTATGATATCTGAGTTGAAAAACAAAAATCTCTGATATATTTTTGTATTATCATTTCCGTACTTATTTAAGTTGACGGTATTATAAATTAAGCATTTTGTTATGGCACTAAAGTTTGAGTTACATAGTTAGTTTATCAGTTTACGTATAAAGATGACAATAATTTGAAAATATTCGAATGACAACGATGCAAAATCTACATATTTCTACTTAACTGATATTTTCAAGCTTACATCCTTGAAGTTATTGTTTTATGTGTAGAATACAATAAATTTAGAACGAACGACGTTGTCAGACCAATGTTACAAAATAATCGCAGCTAAATATACTAGTTAGTAATTTTAATTTGTTCATATTTGATTCACATACTCATGACAATGGAAAATGTGTACATTTGCATTCATATTAGATATAATGAATATTTATAAATTTAAATCTATCATATACTATACACTAATGATTGTAATACATGTGTAAAATACAATATTTTTTATTTTGAAAGAAAAGTATATATAAATACATCAATGTAAATAAAAACAGTGGTTAAAAATAAATTTATTTGTTGTTCAGATCAAATTATTCATTGGAATGGACTGTAAGATACGCCATCTATTTTATAATTGCTCCAATTCGACCTAGTGTTGGCCCCATTTGTATCAAATTTTATGAAATTTTTCTAAAAACAATAATTTTGTTTGCTATATCATTAATACAGTTCACTGTTATGTTTTATAGATCTATGATAGTCTTAAGCCGATATTACATTAGCCAACTTTAATTGACAAAACCGAAGTTGCCTTCAACAAAAGTTGACTAATGTAATTTAGTAGCTGCCGTTTGAAAGTAAATCGCCAACCGTATCAACCAAAGTAAAACAATAGTCAATTTTAGTTTCAACAAGTTGCCATCAACAATTGCATTGCAACTGCAGTATTTAGTCCGTGTTTTTAATTAATAAATATAAGGCCTTCAAGTTCCACTATTATTTGTTTAAATTTATTTAGGACGTTTCGAGCAAAATCCGCTCATCTTCAGCAACTATAAAATTCAAGTTGAGAATTAAAAGTAAATACATATAATGTTGAAGCAGAATTACAATGTTGTATATCAGCGAAAGTTGTAAAAACAACTGCAGGCAATTGTTTGTGGGCCGTGTCAGCGGCATGTTGCATCGTTGAATTGGGGGCTCATGCTCCATCTGACTACGTAGAGTATAATTTTCATGTAATTTTAACAACTTTCGCTGATGTACAACATTGTAATTCTGCTTCAACATTATATGTATTTACTTTTAATTCTCAACTTGAATTTTATAGTTGCTGAGGATGAGCGGATTTTGCTCGAAACGTCCTAAATAAATTTAAACAAATAATAGTGGAACTTAAAGGCCTTATATTTATTAATGCACATTATCAACATGGTTCCCTCACACAACATTTAATTAAATATAGTTTAGTTATTGACTTTAAACGGTTTAGCTTTTAAAATAAACATGGCAAAGCAGAACTCAGACAATATAAATTAATTTCTAAATCACAAAATGTAAATAAAATTAAAACTATTTAATTATTTCAGACATTATAACTACATAAATATCTCGTTACTGAATAAATATCTGAGTTTATCTGGTTCTAGATATAAGTTGACAAGAGTAAGTAATTTTTTGCAACTTTGGTTGAAGAAACCGAAGTTACTTCCACCAATGTTGCCTATTTCCATCATCCAAAGTTGACTAATGTAGTATCGGCTTAACTAAGTACGTCAAAACAACTCATTTGTCTTTTTTTTGGGTACTCAACACAAGTTTATATTTTTCTGTTATGTTTGTAGCAAATCTATTTTAAATTTGCTGTGAATCTTTCAATAATCTGATTTCAATTCTAATTTTGAAATGATCGTTACATTATTAAAGTACAATTGCAAAAATATGATCTTCTCCAACCCTGATTTAACCTAAAATCATAATCTGTCTCCGTTGAATTGGCGCCAATTATAAAGTGTTCCTGTCAGCTTCATTTTTGTTTTGTAAGTGGCCATTTTGTGGTAATGAGTGATTTGCTTTGTTTTGTTACGAACTTTTGTGATTACAATGAATCAAGAAACTTCATTGGTGCTTTCTACAAGATGTAGACAAGTAATGTACGTAGACAAAATTACACGTACAATTAGATGTAGCTCTTAGACTGTCGCTTCTTCTCTTCTTTGGCTTCTCCTTGCATGTTCACAGTCATCATCACCTAATAATTGTATTCATGTCGATGGAGATTGTTCCCTTTTGTTCAAACTTTAGTTCTTTAGGAGACATTCAACAAAACTTGTCTTTTAGCAAGAACTTTGGTTTCAATATACCCCATGCAACGAAAATGTAATATAGGTAAATTCATTTAACTTGGACCATGCGCAGAAGCATTTTGTCATTTTCTTACGCTAACTTCAGTTTGTATAGTTCATTTCTCCAAAATTTGCGGAGTCGCCATCATAGACAAGGAAAGATACATACTAGACCGAGCATCCATCATGGCGCCAATGTCCAGCTATGTGCCGAATTGGACAAATGGGCGCCATAACGAGACGCTAATTCTAGTGTAAATTCTACAACATAATGAAAAAAAGTAACTATGCAGTAACTTAAAATATGAATTTTATGTAATTTCTTCATTTCAAAATAATTAAGCTCAGTTGTGCAATAAAAAGTACGACCAATATTTAATTTACATTATTTTTTCAATAACTATAATAAATATTTGTTGTAGTGAATTTCATTTAATTTATGTTGGCAGCCCAGCAACCTGTCATTTCTGTTATTCTGTTAGGCAGCGTCTTTCAAGTTTATTTATTTGTTTAATATTTATTTACTAAGCGTGTTTCGCTATTTGTGTCATGTATAAATTTATTTTATTATTGAATTTGATTGTATTCAGCTTTTACAGTGTACCTAATGTCTATATTTTATAGTTTCAGAAAACAAATTTTTTCCTACGTTTAAATTTCGCGCCTTTCAATTACCGTCTCGTTATGTCTAGTCTAGTAGTATATATGTCTATGGTCGTCATGAAACATCAATAAAATATCCGTCGACTACGAATAGGTAATAAAACATATATTATACCTACCGAGCCTGTGTTGCCAACTCGTGGGAAATTTCCCATTTCATGGGGAAAATTATTGTAAAAATTTAAAAAAGGGGGAAAGGGGAAAATATAAATATCTTAATAATTTAAGGGGAAAATGTCAAATTAAGAACACTCTGCTAAACGTGAAAACGCAAACGGCGTAGGATAAGAGATAAAACAGGGAACAACAGACATGACGCATAATCATAAATGAGTGAAACGATATAATACACAATGCCAGGTGGTCCTGATCATTTGACTTATGTATTTGTGTCTTGGTCTTGCAGTTGCTTGCTTGCTTCACGTGTGACGAATAGACTATTATTCACGAAAGATGACTATTCAAGGTCATTTGTTCGAAGAAAGAATACACATCACTTTATAGCAGTAGTGTAGCAACATTATGTGTTAGAAAGAGGAAGAATATTTGACCAATGTCTATTTAATTTATGTGGTGTGACAGATATACGTAAATAGTGGCATTACTTTCTAATACACTATAAATAATGATGACATATGTCGTAGACTTAGAGATACCTAATTATCTACTGCACTGCCCTCTGTGCCAATATTTACCCAGTGGCGTTGACGTTTAAATCAAATTATTATTCCTTGGTTTATAAGTTAAGTCTATGTTTTTGTATTTTGTAAAAACATAAGTGAAGAACATAAATCTTTCAGAAAGGCCTTATTTAGAAAGAAAAATAATTTTCAAATGAATTACTCTTATTTTTTCAATAACAATGTTTCTATAAATATTTCATGTTGCACGCCTATGCAAACTAAATGCAATGAAGTTATCTGCAAGCAATATTATATCAGATGGCTCACAGATGACCGTGAATAGTCATCTTTCGTGAATAATAGTTTACCTTACCTAACTCCCTAACTCATAAATATAAATTTTAAATATTTCTACTTAATTATGTCTAGTAGCGATAGTGAGAATGAAAATGGACCACCAAAAAAAATTACATCCAGCAAGAATCTTTGTTGAGTGATCCGGTTTTGGATTTGATAGGAAATAAATACCTATAGCTTATAAGAGTTGATTATTAATTATAGAAGCTTTTTATGAAGACCTTTTTTATTAAGAAAAAAATAAAATAAACCGTTTTATTATTCTATTTTACAGTTGCAATGAATTTCAAATTTTGTGGGGAAAAAGGGGAAATTTACTTTACTCTGTGGGGAAATTGACTTTAAAAGGTTGGCAACACTGTACCGAGCGTTAAATTGAGACTAACCTTGTATGCGCATAACCTAAAATTTGTACTTGAACGTGTCGAAATGTAATAGTACTTATTAGGTCTGTTCGTTTCGCTACTTTGCGTGACAGTAAACCGTAGACGCATAGTAGCGAAATGAGGAAAACACTAAGTATCGTTATGAGTGAAAATATGAAATTAACCAGAGAGCACTTTCGCATCATTATTTATAATTTAACAGTTTTTCAGTCAGCCTCAAATTAATTTAAACAGTTTTTAAATCCTCCAGTAATTATTTTGACATCTTTGACAGTTTTTAATTAATCAAAAATTAGTTTGACAACTTTGACAATTTTTAAGTCTCCCAGAAATTAGTTTGAAATCATTTCAAATAAGATTGGTTTGGAACTTTTAAGAAGTGGAAGAAAAGAATAGTGAAATGTGTGAAGTAATTAAAAGGAACATATTTAAATAAAATTAAAAAAAATATGAACTATGTCTTATTTTCCTTAATTATTCTACTCAAATTGAACTAAGTTTATTGTACAGAGTTGTATTTTTAGTTTTGTCGATTCTTCAAGGTTTTATGAAATGAACTATACTCACTGTAGGTATACGACAGTTCTTAATTATTATGTAGCTGATACAAAGTTGTAGTGACATTAATTGTTGAAATTTCAGTCAATGTTCAATAATTTTTAATATTTGTTTTCAACGTACAAATTGTGTATTTAAGCATTTGGGTCCAAATTGTATAAATTCACCTATATGGAATCGTTTGTTGTGAATATGAATACAGTTATTGCATTAATAACAATGAATACTTTATTTAATTAGCAGATTACTCTAAATTCGATCCTTGTCCAGCATGATCTGTTGAATAACACTGAATTGCATTGACATACATACAACAAACACGAAATTTATTATGGAAATTTTGAATTTTGTCTCTGCAATCAGTATAAAATAATGCAACGCTCCTATATTTTTAATATCAATGGAGCATTTTTTAACAATTATTTGAAGATTTTTTTACGTTACGCCATTCTAGAAAAATTAGAATAGGGAGTTATAAATGTATTTAGGTTTTTTGAATAGATTTTTTGTATTTTAGACAAAATACACTTGGACATAGTTATGTGTGCTCTTAATAGACCCGTAGTCTTGTGACATTCTGAACAAACAAAAAAAAATGGAAGCGTTTTAATTCAAGTGGACGGATCTAATTGTATTGTGTCTTTATGTTTTAAAATTAGTGAACGAAAAGTGTTTTATGCGAAAAAATAACAATAGGTTCAACATGTTTTTATTACTCGTAATATTTTATCTTTTTATCCACTTTATTCAAATACATGCTGAACATTGGCGATCTTGAGTTAAAATATTTTAGTAATTATATCTGTTTACCTACAAGTTTTGATATTAGTTTATGACGCATAATTTCTAAAACATTGGGTTTAGCTCATAAGAACGTTTTCGTATCAAAATTTATATTAGTTAATTAAAAACTTTTAAAAAAGCACGAGAAAATCGAACGTTTTAATGCTGGGATGACATCTTTTCGTAAGAGGTTTGTACAATATTTTTTAGCTAGTAAATAACACTTAAATTTTTGTGGAAACAATTGTAAATTCGTGTATAGTCCGTTCGCCGAAACGAGAGAATGGAGAACTAATTCTTGTACAGAGACAAGCCATTCTATGGTCAAAAGAGAATAATTTTGAAGTTGAACCAATAGAATGACTTGTTTCTGTTCAAGAATTAGTTCCACATTCTCTCGTTTTGGCGAACGCAGTATAGTCTGTGATCATTTTGAATCAAGTTATGTTTTATTTTGACAATTTGTGACAACAAGTGACACTGGCGCAAACAAATTTATTATGAAAATATTGGCAATTATAGATACGTTTAGTGATGACGTAGGCCAGGTTTCTAAACAAGAAAATGGCTGCCGCCTTGATAACGGTTGCTACGTTATTTAAAATTGACCGCGAAACTAGTAGGGGGAAATTTCCCTTTCTTCAAATTTTGACTTTTTAAAAGGCACAAATGAAAGAAATATAATTGTTATTAGTACTTGTTGTACAGTGCATATTATAACGTTTTATTTTAAATTTGTTTTATCATGCTGATGTATTTCGCAGCTAAGTTCAATCATTAAAGCGAACGTGGAACTTGTAATTTTTTTAAATTCCCAAAAGAACCAAATCTATAATATACGTGGATAAACTTAGTCAGGTTAGTATTTATTTACAACAGCAGAAAACTTTATAACGTGTTTCTGAGCCTAACCAAACAAATTTATAGGTTATGAGCGTCAAACGTCAAATCCTGGTTTAACAACGAAGACGCCATTTTCTTGTTTGGAAACCTTCGTGACGTCACACTAAACGGGTCTATTGGTGATTTTGTGCGGTTTGGTACTTACACGAAAATCGTAGAAATACTACATTATATAACAAATTTTATATTTTTACAGTCGTACAGGAAATAAGTGTTCTCAAACTCAAAACAGCTAATTTCCGCACTAGTACAGGAAATAATTAAAAAGATTTTTGTTTTGTTGTCATAAAACAACTGTCATGATCGCTTAAAAATAACATGCATAGCCACCCAAGTAGTAGGTGATATGTAAGAAATTTAGAAAATATTTCGTAATTATTCTTATTTTTGTGGACGATTGCAGAAAAAATATACTGAAACGTGTTTCTGAAATTCCATACAGCTTGCATTCGTTTCAAAATAATTAATTTTCCGGACTGAACATATTGTTAAAACTATTTTGTTGCAGAAAGACCCGAAAAGCCAGTGCTTTTTTCAAATTTTCCCGGTTACCTATACACCGGGAAATAGGCTATTCCAGTTCAATCGAATTAAGCGAAATTAGTAAAATAAACCGAATGTAACTCTATGCTGCTGAAAGCGCAATAATGAATATTAATAAAGAAATAAAATATTAAAATACTTCGGAAATAAAGGAGTTTTTTGTTATTCACGATTCAAGAAAAATGCTCGCCAACTAGCGGCCAACTCATTAAGCTTTTAAAATGAGGTCACAATGCGGCCGGCATATAGTATGGCCAATGTTACTATAAAATGTAAACGTCAATTTGAGTAATAGGGGATTACAGCTCAATCGAATTAAGAGAAATTAGTCAAAAATAGTGAAAATAGATGTTTAATAATGAATATAAGGGGGTTTTTGTTTTACAGGTCGTCGCTCATATGAAATCCATACATATTATTTTGATTGGCGACTCAAAGACCACCTATAAATATATAACGAATATCGAGTTAGGGGGTGCAGTCTACTACCAATGGAAGTAGACAAATTCAAATAGCGGACACGTGGCTACCAGTCCAGTACTGCAATTCTCAAACAGTTTTTATTTGAATATATATTTCTTGCATTAAACTTAATAATTATGCTACACTTGCAATTATAAAGCATGAAGACTTGTATTATAAATATAATTTAAAAATAGCATACATTTTAAGAACATTTTAGATCCACGAAGAAAACAGTTTTATATAAAAACTTATATTCGTGACGTCACATCTATATTTTCAAACTTCGGAGGACCATAACTCGCTTATTAATAGGAATTTTTTCACCGTATTTTCACCAATAGTCTTAGGAATCCCCTATTCTGTTTATATTTGTAAATAAGTATTCATAAAGCAAAAATATTTATTTCATTTTTATCTCCTTCAACGATTTTTTTTCACATGTAATTATGTGTCCGGAATCAATAATTTATTCTTCCTCACTATAATTTCGGGACTCAGCATTTGCGTTTAAATAACACAAAACTTCCTTTAATTTCATTTTCATTGTAAATAACAAAATAATACACATAGCTGTTTACACACACAACTACGTTTTTAATTCATGTGTCACTTGACTATACCGCATTGTGACGTCACAAAATATGGCGGCAAAACTAACTTGAATCGCGAATATGAATTATTCTGATTGGAGAGTAAAGACCGCCTACCAGGTGTATAACCAATAAAAGTAAACAGTTTCAAATAGGGGACGAGCTAGCATCAGCCTCGCCACTGACTGGTTTTATTTGAATATAAATTTCTTATAATAAACTTTATAATTTAAATACACTTGTAATTATACAATGTTAACTTATATAGTGTTACCTTTTATAAATATATGTTGTTTTGAAATATCATATTCTTGAAGAAAATTTAGGTCTGTGAAGAAAACAGTTTGCCATGAAAACTTATATTCATGACGTTACATCAATTTTTTCAAATTTGCTTATTAACATAAAAACAATTCCGGATTTTCAACAACGGCCTCAGCTTTACTTATACTCTCAAATGAAATTATAAATACAATGGTGGAATCGCCCATTGACATTTTCAGTGTCAGTAACGTACACAACATTAGATCCCGTTGATTTTAAAAATGCTTCAATTATTGTTCAATTTTTGCATTATATTTTGTTCAGATGTCACAGATAAATGTTCAACTATATTATTAACTTTACCCCTGCACTACTGTATGTTTCAAATTTTTGCATTAACATTTCCTGACGAATTCACAAATTCTGCACAAAAAAACAATTTGTGAAATCGTTTTCTAACAATAGGAAGATATGTACATAAATACCTAACACTTCGCAACCAACCATTTCTTCATTCTAATTTATTTTTGTGATTTAGGTTCAGATCATCACCCAGTGTCTAAATACGACGAGCCTGTGATCAGCAGTGCAGCTATCATCGGTATTGTGATTGCTGCAGTTCTGGTGATCTTGATTGTGGTGGACCTGTCGTGCTATTGCTGCAATAGGGCGGGAATTTTGATGGCCTTGTGCGAAAGAACAAGGAAGATGCCGCCCGATGAAGAAGATCCTAAGCTTGGAAGGTAATTTTTGAAGATATGAGACACTAACTAACTGCTTACTGTACACTTTGTCACTAAGAAAGGTGGAAGTTGATAGATAGAATATTTTAATAATGATTCTGATGCTGTTCATAGTTTTATTCCTTACTTAAAAAAAATTAACTGAAAGAACTCATGAATATTTGTCCTCGACTACTAAGATAACTTGAGGACATTGGCAGCTTGTGCACCAAAACTTCTGTGAGGCAAAACTTCATAAGAAAATTGAGCAAACGTGCCGACTACGTGGGGGCTTCGGGGTCGAGCCCCCACACAGAAAAATCTGAGGGGGCCCTGCTCCCACACGGAAAAATCTGAAGGGGTTCTGCCCAACAAAAAGAACACTCATTTTGAAATATTTTTAATACATCAATTACTTATACAAAGTATAATCTATACCTATTCTATTTATTTTATTAAATTTTCAACTTTGTGATATAGTATTAAGTAAAGTACTGTGTAAGTAACGCGTGCGGACTAACAAATAGTACTGCCATCAGTGTTGCCAGATTTAAAGTGCAGTATTGTCGGAAATTAATAATAAAATAATCAGATTTTAGTAAAAATTACCGTAGATTTGTTGACTCCTGTGAAATAAATTTTCAAAATACGTACATTTGAAATTTATGTTTTGTCTTATGTAAAGTTTCGCGATTAAACTTAAAATAAGTCAAGGTTTTTTTTAAAAAAAATTAGTTAGATATTTTAAGTCATACGATAAATTCGTATCTTTTGTACAATTTTATTTATTTATGTACCAAGTTTTTGTTGTTGCCCCTTTTCAGCTCCCACGCGAAAATCTAAAAATCTGCGCCTATGAAATTAAGAACTATAACTATAGTTCTATTAAGCCAATTCATTTAAAAAATCTTTATTTTCTTTCATTAGTTTATTAGGGCCAATATTACAACTGCCAGTAAAACCACAAAATTAGTATTTTGCGCTCATTTTACTTTTGTGTTAATTACTATGTGAAGTATGTCAACAAAAACAAAAGCTAGAGAGATTATTACCGGGAATAATTTCTGTAGCTTTTTCTCAGTATAATAAAGGATTGGTTAAAAAGCAGACACGTGACACAAAATGGAACATTTCATTGGTTGTAATAAATGTCAAAAAATAATCACTTCAATTTCAAAGTTATAATTATATGGGTTGGGAATAATAGACGATTACCCCATTGGATTTATCCCTGTTCATTTATTTCAAACTGCAACTGAAAAAACAAGTGGCCACCGCGAGAGTTTTTGCATATCTGGACTCGTTTCATAGCATTCTCCATAACTTTTCCCAAAACTGTTCTCCTTTAGAGCTGCTAAGGTCTGTGGCTTGTTCGTATAGACCCGTGATTTCAAAAAACCCCAAAAAAAGAAATGAGGAGAGGTCAAATCGGGCGATCTTGCTGGCCAGTGCAAATCGCCAAAATGAGGGATTAAGCAGGCGGGAAACGCTTGCTTTAGAATTATTCCGCGTTCTTGAGGAGTGATCCATAGTTTGTCTACGTATATTCTCCTTCTGTTTACTTTACAAATGTTGAGGTCGCGATAACCATTTGCAAAAATAAGAGCATCTTTCGATAGGGTGATGACCGTTGACTTTTGCGCCATCTTTTATAACAGTAACGTTGAACAGCACGAGATTCTAGTTTTGTAATATACCAGTATCTATCAACTTGTACTTGTACTTCTTTTTGTACTAATCCTCACTGTCACTGTCCAATCACTAACCACATCACATACTAGATTAGATTTGGTTGATGGTTATTTTAGTCTATATGGTTGGCGCTTCCCCCTCCCTTATTGCAGCTACAAGGCGGCCTCTGCACACCCGAACACCCTAGCCGTGCCGCTGCCCGTCAAGTTGGTCAGCACTCCAGTGTAAGAAACTAGAACTACACTCGGTTGTCCGTTGTACTTGTACAGTGTATCAGTCTATCTATATCTAGCTTTATATATCTTTGTTTTCTCTATTTGGAAATTTTCTAGTGTCCTGCAGCATGGATGGTGCATGAAAATATTATTTCCTTTATGTTTCTTGAAATCATCAAAACCAATTTTATGAGTAACTCACAAACTAGCATGATTTTTTGTTTGTTAGACGTATAAATGAAAGGTTTAAATTCAAAATGAACTAAATACCAAAAGTATTATTCATATTTATGACTTGAAAATAGATAAAAAGTGCAAGTACTAAATACTAAAATAAAATATAATACTTGCATGTCGAAGGGTCGTGTGTCGTGTCGTAAGTGTTTTGCTACTATCGGGGAAATAATTATTATAGTCGTTTGGTGAAAAAAATATTATGATATAATCCAAAACTTTTCGAATTTGGTATTTACGATTTTACATTAATGACAACGACATATAAGATTTTTGCTAAAATTAATAAACCGGAAATGGTACTTTACCGGAAGCTCTAACCACATTTTCTTGAAAAAATATATTAAAATATGATCCAAAACTTCTCAAATTTGGTATTTAAAACTCGTATATATAACATATTAGATTTTGACTATTGGCTATTGAAATTATATGATTTTCGAGGAAAACAATAAAATAATCCAAAATTTCCTATTACAGAGTTTTCTATTTATTGGAACAACAAATTAGATTTTATTTATAAACGATCAACCGGAAGTGATCCTTCAATTAAAGCTCACTGCAATTTTAAACATGGAATTGGCGGGAGGTCATTTGTTGGCCACATCAGATTTTTTTATTGTATAAGCGCACCATGCGTTCGCGCGCGGAAACAGTAAAAAATATTAAAATTAAAGTAATCACAAATAAAAATTTATTAATATTTTATATAAAACAGTATTATGAATCAACATACCAAATTTCAATTCTTAATTATTAATAGAAGCTGAGATCTAACACTTTTACTTTTTTAATTGTTATAAACAAAATTTAAATAAATTGAAAAAAAATTCGTTAAAATTATTAACAAATCCTATGGTTACAATATAGTCGCATTAAAATTTAATTTCTTCAAACGCGCTAAAAATGGAGTTTTTTTTAATAATAAATATTGTCATTAGTTAATTTTGACAATTGGACTTAAATAAAAATGAAACAGATATTTCACTTCATAAATAATGTTCTATTTGATTTCCATCGTAAATAATTCATATTGACAGATAACAGTTATTGTTTTTCATACATAGCCTACTGAAAAATAGCTATAAAAATCTAATTTATTTAAATTTTAATTGTATTTTTCCTAATATTTTTCTGTTAATATATAAAATGATTACATGGTTGAATTCAAAAAAAATACTGTATCGAATGGCCCTAAAATATATATGTATACCGTGTTTCTATCTTAAAGGTGTACATAGGAGATTAACATGGGAAATCAGTTTTTTGCAAATTCCTGCTCGCCTATTTATTTTAAGCAAAAACACGTCAAATAAAAGTTTTAGGGCATAAAATTCTGCATCTAATTCAATAAACAGAATTACCATTACATGTTTTGTAACGACAATAAAATATGAAAATGTCGAAAATTACGTTGAAAATATCGACAGCCATGAAATTGAACAAAAAATAAATAAATACTTGACGTTTTATATGTCACAACGTAAGTTAACTTATTTGACGTTTCTGACAATTTGATTTGAAAAATATCGTTAATTATGATAATAAGATAAATATTATATTAGACTAATAAATAAAGTTAAAAAATACAGTTTTGTTTAAATAATATGAATTTATTAAAAATTCAACTGCGTAACAAAATTATGTATGATGCTGTGATGTACCTACTCCCAACTTATTTCCAATACATCTAGTAATACAGAAGGGGACTACACTTATCCTAACATTCTTTCTTCCAGTAACGCACGTTTTCATTCTCGTCCTATTCAAATTGACAGAAACGTCAAACAAGTTACGTTGTGACTTTTAAAAAAAAATTAACAAATGTATAACGTTTTTTTTTTTGACTCGCTATTTTTGGAGCGATTTTCGTACCCAATTTCTGCCGTTATAAAGTATGCAAAATTAATTTTGCTTATTGAATCAGATGCCGAATTTTATGCTCTACAACTTATTTGAAGCTTTTTTACCTAAACTAATTAGGGAAGCAGGAAATTGCGGAAGTAAGATTTTACATATTTGCGTGGTCCTGTGTTCCGCTGTGCGAGTCACAATCCTATATTTAAACAAAATGAATAGTCATATTAATAGAAGAAGTCGTTTCTATCATTATTATTTCATGCAAAATACTTTTTGTTGATTGACTTTAAAACATAAAAATGGTATTTAAATCCCATTGAATTTAAATGATTCATTTGTTGATTTCAAAACTTTTAATAAAATTAAACATTACGTGTAAGTATGTTTCAAGAATAATAAGGCGGTTCACATTTCAGCGAAAGATTCTCTTACCGTCCAATTAGAATAGTATTAGCAAATATCTACAAATTATTTTACTAATTACTAGACAAAATATTCGTAGGAGAACTACAGTCATATGTATAATAGCTTCATTAAATTTAAAATAAAATCATAAATAGTAAGTACATGTTTATTCTCTAAAAAAAAAAAATTGTATTGGAAACTGACAAGCGCACTCATGGCATCTGATTTTAAGCATTTCATGTGATTCGAATGTACTAAAGTCAATTTACTACATCTTGAAACATACTATAAACATTCCTGTTTGAAAAAATTTGTCATATTTCTAGTGTATCGAAATTATTTGTTTAGTACAAACTTTGAATATGAATGCATTGTAGCACGTATTAATGTATCTCTATTATTTTTTTCACAAATTAACTGTAAAATTATGATTACAGGGAAGAAAAAGAGCCCTTAAAATCCGATGGAAGAACTCCTGTAGTGACCGACAACTTGAAGAAAAGCTGTTCAGTAGAATATGATGGCAACAGAGTCCAAGCAAGAACGGGGGAAATTATCGGTAAAAATTCTGCCGTATAAACCCCGACCCTCCCACCCAGTATTACATTATTTACATTCTCTTCTTCATCCATTGCAGATTTGCGATATTCATAAGCCAGCTTTCGACAGCAACTTTATTGTTAGTTGTTGTAAATACTTTTGTGTTGTGACTATTTATTATTTGTGTAAAAACGTAAGAGAAAAATACTTTTGTCAGAAATTTTAGTTTTCATGTTGACATAATTGTTTTTTTTTTACAAAAGCACTGACTAGTAGATTATATTTTAGATTGGACGGTTATCAGAAAATAATTTCTAGTTATATTGTAACCTCATTTTATTGAACTTTACCAGATAACTCGGTTAGTTACTGGTATGTGGAATACATAACCATGTTCTGCAGGATGGTTACTTGCATAGTTTTTATAGGTAGTTAGGCGCTATACTTTGCTAAAGTCTAGACCTAGACATTATGCGAATTACAAAATTTCGTATTGAGAATATACATTATTTCCTCTGACGTTATGAAATGTATAAAAAAATCAAGATATTATTTATCTTAAAATAGATATAGTATAACCTCGGTTATGGTAAATAATACGGGCTGAGCCCATTTCCGATAATTCGAAATAACACAATTTTGAGGATAATCACTAAAATATGCAAAATTAAAACATCAGAAAAAAAACATAGGACCTAGGACTTTAAAATTTCCCCCTCTTACTGAATTCTTGATTTATGTGGCATTAAAATGTTGTTCACCTCAGTAACTTCATTCGAAATATCTCGAAAATAATATTTTCCATCCATTATAGCGAATGAAAATGTTAACATAACCAGAAAAATTTAAATTAACCCGTCAATTAGTTATCTTGATTTGGGCCTCTTTTGTAACACACTGGTTAATTTTTAGAAAATTATTCAAAAAATGTACCAATCAAGTTATTGTGTATTTAAATTTCAATTGTATTTTTCTCTATATTTTTGTAATTTAAGATACAAAATGATTACATGGTTGAATTTGGAAAAAATACTCTATCGAATGGGCATAAAAAGTATGTATCATCCCGTTTAAAAAAATAACTTTATGTTATAATTTGAGAGCCGTTGGTTAAAAAAAATGTTTTTTATTTCAATAAGTGAATGTCCCGCTTCATCTACTACAACTTTTATTTGACTGATTTTCTATTTCCAATAATAAAGAACATAATAGACGAGTCCCGTATCCGAGAAACACCTGTATATTTATTCAAATTTGAAAACTACATGATATTTACTATCTAATAGTACAAAAACAGCCATGTGTTATGTAATTAAATAAAACAATGGCGAATGATTTAAATATTGCATTTGTATTAAACACAGAAGAAGAACAGACCCGAAACATCTGTAAATAAAATAAATTTTTATTACACAACGGTATTAACCAGATGCTAAAAATTGATCACTATGTTACACAGAATAAAGTGTTTTATTTAGAGTAAATATAAATTAGAAATCAAGTCAAACTTTTCAGAGTTAAAAGCCACTGAAAATGAAAACAAAACAAGTTTCAGTCTAGAATATAATCTAGACGTTAGAGTATTTTTATAATTATTCTTCCACCATTAAATGTTAGCTTAGTGTAGTGCCATTTTACTCCATGACTTTAATAATTGTTTAACTATTTTTTTCATACCAAAATGAAATATTTTTTCAATTTATTAGTCATTAAAGCTTCAATTTGCCCCTAAATGTGCCAAAGTAAACTTTATATCCTATATACCACAGTTGTTGTACAGCTTCACATATTTAACTTTAAAATTCGGCTTCTGCTAATGTCGTATTTCAATGTCTATTTTTGTGTGACTGTATGTAAGAAATATGTCTCATTTTCAGTACTTATTGAACCATTCTCAAAACTTCTAAAATCAATTATTACTCTAAGCTCTTTTTGAGATTGGTTCAAATAGGAAAACATCACATAGAATTAAGCAGCAATCAAATATGTAAATAATAAACGCCGTCAATACTGTCAGTAACTTATTTTTACAGCACAAACTCTTTATCTAGCATTTTGAAAGACTGATAAACAAGTAGGATAAACAAGAAGCGCTCTTAAAATTTCAAAATGATTTAATTTCAGATTTTCGACCATTATAATCATTTCTCGCTCAAATTTAAAATTAAACATCTTGTAATTGTTAAATGATGTGTTTTAAATTTGAACGAATTGTCAAATATATATGTAAAAGTTGTCACGTATGAAATACGTTTTAATTGTTCTGTGTATTTTATTTTTATTGTACTTATTGTTCTAAGTAGGTAGTATTTTATAACTTTATGTTTACTATTCGCATCTAATAGTACACTATATAAATTTTATCTATTACAGAGTACTTAAGGCCTTTAGTATGTAACTATATATTCAAAATTATTTGAAAAATGTTCTATAATCATATACGTGAGCTATTGTATTATACTAAATTATAGTATGTACTTACTTTAAACATAAAACCAAAGTATAATATTTAAGTTTTCATAAATGTATTGTATTTGTGCTATTGTTCAGTTTAATCTACAAATTTCTTAATTTTACATTCTTCATTGTACTTAGTAAGTTTTAGAATAGATGTTTTGTTAATCTTCGAACAAGGTTTGGTAAATTTAGGGCTGAATATTTTAATTTGCTATAACAATAAACATTTATCGACAATAAGAACTGTAAGAAACTAGATAAAGTGTTCAGTAACACATACCAGCTTAGATATAAAATTCTTATGCCATTATTGTGGATGTAATTATTAATAAACAAAAATATTTTTCATATAGGTAATTATATTTTAATTATCTATAAATCACTGTATTCTTGAGCATAAAATTTGCTTTTTAAATACATATGTGCAAATAATATTTAAATAATTCAATATTTCCTTCATTGTTCATTAATTTTAGATACCTTCAATCCTTTGAATGTGTACTGTTATTTAAACATCCCTATTTATAATTTTTTAGGATAAGGGTAAGTATTTTTATATTTATAAAATATAGAGAATAAAAATAACTAAATTATGTTTGACACCATCATAATCATACTCGTATATTGTTATTAAGTCTGTTAAAAAATTTAGTAACAATTATGAAAAGAATTATAACACAAATGAAACCTACGTTATTTGTCTGTTAATATGAGACATACCTATTAAAAATTTAAACTCATTAAATTGTGCAAAGATGCTACTTTCAATATGGGACGTTTACCTATTGGGAATTTAAACTTAGTAAATCGTGCATGGATGCTACTTTTAATATGGAGCGTATACCTATAGGGAATTTAAACTCAGTAAATCGTGCATAGATGCTACTTTTAATATGAATTGTATACCTATTGGGAATTCAAACGCAGTGACACGTACATGGATTCTGCTTTGAATATGGAGCGTATATCTATTGGGAATTTAAACTCAGTAAATCGTGCATGGATGCTACTTTTAATATGAGACGTGTACCTATTAGGAATTTAAACTCAGTGAGTCGTGCATGGATGCTACTTTTAATATGGTTTTACTCTATACGCTATAGTTCACGTTATAAAAACGAATAAAAAAATCTGATGTGGTCAACACATTACTTTCCGTCATATATATGAGGCATTTACAAAAATTCTACCGGTGAACTGTTACCGGTAAACAGCTGTTTATCAGGTTATAGCTACCCATAAAGTCTAAAAACTGAAAAAATCGCAAAGGGTACCCTTTGCGATATTTTCAGTTTTCAATTTTTGGGCCATTTCTCAAAAACGGTTATTTATACACCCCTAGCGATATCACCATTACATTCTACGAGCAAAATTACATAAGCATACCAATTTTCATAATGTTTGAACAACGATTTCAATCTCTAGAAGGGAAAGTCTAAAAACTGAAAAACGGTCATTTATACACCCCTAGCGATATCAACATTAGATTCTACGAGCAACATTACATAAGCATACCAATTTTCATAATGTTTGAACAAAATTTTTGATCGTGCATAGATGTTACTTTCAGGTAGCATCTTTGCATGCTAAAAAATTTTTCATCGTGCATAGATACTACTTTCAAGTAGCATCTATGCACGTTAAAAAAAATTAAATCGTGCGTAGATGCTACTTTCAGGTAGCATCTATGAACGCTAAAAAAATTTGATCGTGCATAGATGCTACTTTCAGGTAGAATACCACTTTTGTCGAATTTTGTTGAAAATTTCTGGTGGTATCAGGATAACAGAAATGAATTTAAAGTTATTTAAAGGATATACGCTTTAGAAAAGTGTCGAATTATATGTAGGCATGTATTTAAAATATAAAAATAAGATATATTTAAAAACTCAACAAAGTTTAGGGGTCAATGACGTTTTGAACAAATACCTATCAGTAAAAGAATAAATAAAACATTTTTTAAAATAAAAATAAATATTTATTGCAACAATTACAAGTACATTATTATTAATTGATAATAGTACACCCTTTACACAATAAATAGCCTTTACACAATAAATAGCAATCGCAATTAGAACAGTTACAAACATTTTATTTGTATTATAAGCTAAAAGGAATTCATGGGTGAAGGTAAGGCGTACGTTATTTGAAAAAAAAAATATTTTTTTGAATATATCCTACACTAACTAAATTTTATAATTAAATTAATTATTTAATCATGTATCCTGAGATGTCCTTAAGTGGTCCTTGGGCCTCTGTTGATCCTGTAATCACACAGAATAAAATTATTAGACAGTTATTTCCAAAAATGCACTTCACACTTCAATAACTTCCTTAACATCAAGCCCTAGAGGCTCAGATTTGTCTATCTATTAGTCCTTTGTTCCTAGTTAACGTATGCAAAATTTGAAACAAATCGGACTCAAAAAGTTTTTTTTGCCAAAAAAACAACCTTTTTCAGTTTCGATCGTGAAAAAAATTTTTGAGTTAGACATGGCAACCCCTTAATTCTATCCCAAGGATTTCGAATCCGGCGTCCAAATTTGGATTTGATTATATCTACCGGAATCGGTATTTTAAGAACGCAAGTGGTAAACAGGATAGATCCATAACCTATAAAAAAAATTGAAAATTTGAAACAGGTTAGAAATTAGATGTAGTTAACAAACTGAGCAGAATCCTACTTTGAACACATTTCTACTTTTAACGCGTGCGCTTCGCTTTGCATCACTACCTTTTTTGAGATTAGATTCTTTATGAATCCGGTAAATGGATCTGGTAGATATTGTACAATTTTCGACCACGGTAACTTTTTCGAACACAGTTGGTAGATGCGGTATCTACCGGTAGAATTTACGTAAATGCCTATGCATTTTCGATCAAATCTATACAGAAAGTTCCTTGCAAAAGATTCTAAATTTCTTGTATGTACATTACCTTTCGGCAGTTGTATGTATTTTATACAAATTCCATACAGAAAGTTTCGAGCAAAAAGACCCTATATTCCGAGTAGAATAACACAAATATACTACGAATATGTCAATTGACACTGACATCTTTCAATCAGAATTTTCTTAATATAGTAGCTGTTTCCAGAGTTATAGCATAGCTGGCTAATATATGATATTTAATTTCTTTATAATTTTTTATCTCTATATCCATTTAATATAAAATGCATTCAAATCGTATAGAGAATAAAATATTCTTTAATATTTATAAAAACATTAAATGTGAAAAAATGATATTTAACATCGCTTTTTCAAGAAAAACTGTTAAAATCTTAAAATGAGGGTACTTCCGGTTGACCAATTCTAACCAAAATCTAATCAGCTCTTCACATGGATGTAACGAAGAGGAATACGAAAGAATTATAATTTTTTGAATTTTAGTATGGAAGTTATTGTAGACGAAATTTTTGTTACACACACACACCCACACAAACATCGTAAAAATAGTAAAATCGTATTCTAGGGACCCTAAAACGTGCTTATTCATCAAAATCTCACCACCGAATTTTTTGACCAAAGACAATACCTTCCTTACCTAAAGGTGACGGAAGGGAAAAATACGGGTATTTTATTTTTTGTCTAGTATCATTATGTAAAAATAAAAATTTGGTCACATACCCTATTTTGAAATACATTAGAAACCGTGATTAGAAATGTAAAAAAATTGTTGTCATTACTGTTTTATTTTTATTAAGACCAAGCGATGTGTTTTTTTTAAGAACGAAAGAAAGGAGGAATTATTGCAAAAATGCGACGCAAGTATGAAATAAAATGTTGTACGTCATAGGTCCGTTAAATGATTTTCACGGTACTCATTTAGATATTCCTGACTCGACTCCTTCGTCGCCTCGTCCGGAAACATCTTAACCCTACAGTAAAAATTCATTTATCGGACTTATAACGTAAATTAGGTACTATTCTGAAAGACCTAATTGTTTAATTTGTTGAATATACAGATGAGTTTGATCGGACATCTTTCAAAATAACTGTACCAACCTATTAAATATTAATTTGTTTTTTTCTAAAGCCCCTAATTTGCGGAGGCCTCCATTAATCCGGCCCTGGTGGATTTTTCTAATGTTATTAGTTTTTAAAGTTTAAATGTTAACACATACATATTTATTTTTTGTCAATATCTTTACCCTGATAACAACGGACAATCAGAAAATTTGTAGGTACTCTTAGGTCCAGTTGTATAAAACATTGTTAACGTTAATTACGTTGTTAATTTTGACAAGGCTTATTTTCTAATGTATTTTTGATACGTATCCATGGTTACAAATGTGCAGTTATTATAAACACATGATCGTTTTATCTCTGCAATTGTCCCTTGAATTAAGAGCTAATAGCACAGGTGCCACTTTTGAGGCTGTATAATCGTTCTAGCTTTCATCGCGATTTGAACTCAGGACCTTCCTAATGAATTTTTCAGAATATATTTCCCAAACCACTAATACTAAAATAGTGAAATACCAATTTATAAGGTCAATTTAGAATTTAAATTAATTATCTCAATTTGCGGTGACTAAACAAGACACGCAATAAAGGGTATTTTATTTTATATATTTTAAAATATTTACCTTTAACAACTTTGTACGTCCGCGCGTGACGATTTTTCCCGAACAACTTCGGCTAGTTTCGCCTTATTCGCCGCTTAGGAATTTGTTTTCGTTCAGTGTTCAGTCTGTCAGTGTAGTGTTTATCTTTGACTTTGCATCAGTTTTACAAACTATTTGGACCTTCCCAACCCAAGATGTGCAGTTTGCAAGCGAGAGTGTGTTTTTATTTCACGATTCTAACAGGTGAGTTAACAGTACCAACTTACAAACTTGCTTTGTTCTACCTGCCTGACAGCGCGGGAAAAGTTAATTGTGAATTTGTTTATACAAATGCCGCAAAAGTAATAAGTATTTTACAAAATTTAATTGCTGATATTAATTTTGTTTATCACAACTGTTTGTTCATTTTATTGAAAATAATATGTACAAGACAATTTGTTGATATTAAAGGATGTTTATTTATTTCAATGTAGATAAAGTTTGTATTAAACAATATTTTAATTTTTGCTGAAATATAAACATAAATAAAATTATTTATACATATTTAAATACTTAACAAAGTTTTATATATTATAGAAAATACAAGTAATGTAATAAATAATATACCAATATGTATTATATATTTTGAGTAAAAATAAATAATTACAAAGTGCGATAAAGCATAATAAATAAATAAAATGAGTAATGATTTTGCGAGTGATTTTGTGATAATTTGTACCTATACAATATAATTTTAGAAAAACATATTTGAATTTATAAATACATACCCACATAGATATTGCATTTATTTAATACTCGTACAGATTCAAGTGTATTATTATAAAAATGAATAAAAACTTTGCAAGAAACTTTATAAATATGTACAGTGATGTTATATTTATTAGTATTAAATTTTAAATACATTATTTCCAACGAGAATGAACATGGATATTTAGAAATGTATATTAATAAAATAATAGAGATAATTAGGATTTTAATATGGAACTGTAATATTACAGAATATATTTAATGTAATCTGTGAGGGCTTAATTTCGAACAAATATAGAAATTTTGTATATTCTATTTTCTATTTCATGTTATAGGTGTATTAGGGTTTTTTCAGATGCGCATTTTTATTTATTCTGTCACATGAAAGGGGGTTAAAAAGTGTAGTTACGCGTTACGCATTCCAGAATAAATATTCAATTTAAAGATATTTGACCTTGAACTAAAAAAATCGCCTGCGGCGCATTTTTCTTTACATTTTTAATTTTATTCAAATTTAGCACTGGTTATGGCCCTCGGAACTTACTGGAGTAATAAGTATGGCCCTAAGGCTAGAAAGTTTGGCGATCCCTGCTGTATTGGATTTTGATGAAAAACGGATAACCGGAAATGGCACTTTACTAGAAGCTCAAAATAGTTTTTCTTCAAAAATACCTTTAAATGTAAATTTTTCGAGATTAATTTTATTATAAAAATTAAAGATTATTAAATTTTCTATAGCTTTGTATTATTACTTTTTCTAAATATTTTATGGATAAATTTATAAAATTACCTATGTGTAATTTAAATCCCAGAGCCTACGCTTTAAACAAAGAAAACGCAGTTATTCATAAGCTTGATTCATAAGTATAACTGACAGATAAATGTCACAATGTCACTATCAAAGAACTAATAATTTCAAAATAATATTAGTAACGTTTTAAAAAGGAAAAAGTAAATAGAACAATAAAAAAGGAATTCAATACAGTTTCCAGCATAAGTAAATATGTAGGTATTTATTTAGATTAATAAAAATTAACGATTCACAAAAATGTTTAAACTATTCCTCATTTTTGGATTAGTGAATTCTATCCCAGTATTTAAAATTTAATCTACATTTTATTATAGCTCCGGTGGCTTAATGGTTAGAGCTAGAGCTTAGAGCAACGCCTCATGTCATGAGTCCCCTGGGGGCTCGAGTTCGAATCCCACTAAGGAATAGATGTGTGTGAATGTGAACCCACTCTGTAATTGAGATTTAATCCTGTTGAGGGGTTAAAAAAGAAGGGAGTTACTTGGTGTAGGGTTGGCTATGAAAATAAATGACGATTGAAAGAATGACAGAAATGTAATGACAGTCATATAAGAAATATAAACATTAATAATAATATATTTGTTGTTGATTATCTTACATGGTGTCAGGTTAAAAAGCAAGATGACCGAAGCAACAGTGGCTGAACTACAGCAGCAGGTACAAAATCTGCAGACCATGCTTGTCAATATGCATGTTCAGGGTTATGAAAGTAAAAATATAAACATGATGCATATAACGAAAGCACCAAGCAAATTTTCATTTGAAAAAGAGGATTGGTGCGAATGGATTAAGGAATATGAAAGATATAGAAAAACAGTAAAACTGGAACAACAGGAAGAAAAAATTCAAATAAATCATTTGCTATTGCACATGGGCGCAAAAGTAAATAAATTAATAGCTACTTTACAACAAAAAGAAGAGAAATTAGTTTCATATAAAGAGACAGTAAAAATCTTTGAGGAATATTATGCGACCAATACAAATATTATTTTTCAACGCGCATTATTTAATAAAAGAAATCAGTTAGAAACAGAAAAGGCTGAAGAATACATAACAACTGTGATTGAATTAGGAAAAAAATGTAAATATGACACGTTAGAAGACGAATTAATACGTGATAGGTTGGTAGTAGGAATTCGAGATCAAAGGCTGTCAGAAACAATGCAGTTAGATGGGAAACTAACATTACAGCAAGCGATTGATAAAATTTTGCAAACAGAGTCTATTAGAGAACAAAATAAAGAAATACGACTATCAGAAAAAGAAATAAATGTAATTAAAACACAAACGAAGTATAAATCAAAAAATACATATAAAGATAAAGAAAAGGTATGTATACGATGTGGAATAAAGCCAAGACATCCATATCAAGATTGCAAAGCAAAAGATGTGAAGTGTAACAAATGTTCACTTAGAGGACATTATGCAAAAATGTGTCTTACAAGAAAAGTAAATGAAGTTAAAGAAGATTCAAGTGAATCTACAAGCGATGTAAATGTGGGTGAAATAAAAAGAATAGAGAGCTGTGATAATAATAACTTCCCATGGTATGTAAAATTTAAAATGGATAATTTAAAAGTAAGATTTAAAATAGACACAGGTGCTGATGAAAATATAATTTCTTGGAAGGTTTTTAAAATACTTTCGAAAAGATTTAAAATACAATTGAAAAATACAAAAGACACACTCCTAGCACCTGGACAAACAAAACTATTGATCAAAGGAAAAACCAAAGTGCCAATCGAATGGAATGGAAAAAAGATCGAAATAAAGGCATACGTCTTGGAAACAAATAGCAACCTGTTGGGAAGGCCTGATTTGGAGAAGTTAGGTATAGTGGAAATAAAAAATAATATGCCCACAAACTTTAAAATAAAAATAAACAACGTAGATATCAATGAAACTCAAAGAAGCACATTAGAACAAAAAGTAATGTCAGAATATCGAGAACTATTTCAGGGTTTGGGTAAAATGAAAAATAAGGAATATCAAATAAAAATAAAGCAAGACAAAACACCTGCGTGTATAACAACTCCGCGAAGGGTACCTATAGCTTTATTAGAAGATACGAAAAATGAAATCGAAAGAATGGTAAAAGAAGATGTAATAGAAGAAATAACAGAATCTACGGAATATTGTGCACCTATGGTTGTGGTGGCAAAAGGAAAAAACGAAAACAGAAAAATAAGGATATGCACAGACTTTACTGGATTAAACAAGAAAATAATAAGAGAAAGGTTACAACTACCTAGTGTAGAAGAAACGTTAACTGAAATGAATGGAGCTAAAATTTTCACGAAACTAGATCTAAAGAATGGATATTGGCAATTGCCTATTAGTAAAGAATCTCAACATTACACATGCTTTATCACACCTTTTGGAAGGTATAAATATAAAAGATTACCACAAGGACTATCTTCTGCGCCGGAAGTATATCAAAGAATTATGCAAGAAATATTAATAAACATACAAGGGGTAAAAGTTCATATCGACGACATAATAATCTTCGCGAAAAACGAGGAAGAACATGAGAGTAAATTACGAAAAACATTAGAAACACTAAAAGAAAATGGAATTACGTTAAACAAAGATAAATGTAAATTCGGATTTAAGAAGCTGAAATTTTTAGGACATATAATTCAAGAAAATGGGAAAATAATGCCTGATCCAGAACGAATAAAATCGATATTAGAATATCCAGAGCCTACAAATATCAAAGAATTACAACGGTTTTTAGGTATGTATAATTATATTACCAAATTTATCAGTGATTCTTCAACAAAGTCACATGGTTTAAGATCACTATTGAAGAAGAATGAAACATGGCTCTGGAATGATCAACATAAACAATGTTTTGAAACAATGAAACGAGCACTTACTAATTTGCCTGTTTTAGAATCGTACGAAGTTAATAGGGATACAAGAATATCAGCAGACGCTTCAACGTATGGTATTGGTGGCTGTTTAGAACAGTTACAAGAAGACAATATTTGGAAACCAGTAATTTATTGTTCTAAATCCTTAAGCGAGACTGAGAAATTATACGCCCAAATCGAGAAAGAGTGTTTAGCGATAGTATGGGTATGCGAACGTTTAAAACAATATCTAATAGGAAAACAATTTGAAATCCGAACAGATCACCAACCATTAATAAGAATATTGCAAAACAAACCAGTAGATCAACTTAGTGCTAGATTGCAAAGGTTCAAAATGAGAATGATGTGTTTCGAATATGAAATGAAATATATTCCTGGTAAAGAATTCCATGTACCGGATGCACTGAGCCGAGCGCCAATGAAGATTGGATTGAACGATGAAGACGTTTTAAACAAAGAAATAGAAGTAAACGAAATGTACAAAAGCGAACAACAAGATTCTGATGAAATTGTACAAATATTAAAACAATACACACAACAGGGATGGCCAGAGAAAAAGTATTGTTCACAATTAGCACTTCCATATTATAAACACAAAGATTGCATTGGTATAATAGATGGCATTGTTTGTTATAAAAATCGAATAATTATACCACAAAACAACAGGCGACAAATTTTAGAAAAAGTACATGTTGGACATCAGGGAATCACAAAATGTAGATTACGCTTAAAAGAAACTGTGTGGTGGCCACTAATAAATAACCATATAGAAGAATTAATTAAAAACTGCGAGACATGTATAAAAAATTCGAAGATGAATGTAGAACCACTGCTCCCAAGTCAAGTCCCAAATTACCCATGGGAAATAATAGGAGTAGATTTATTCGAGTATAAATCTAAAATGTATTTATTAATTACAGATTATTATTCAGCTTTTCCTGAAATTTATAAACTAAGAAACATCAAAAGTCAAGAAATCATACACAAATTAAAAGAGACATTTGCAGGGTTCGGAATTCCAGAACAAATCAGAAGCGACAATGGACGACAATTTGATTGTGAAGAATTCAGGAAATTTCGTAAAGAGTATAATATAAAATTAACGACGAGCAGTCCACACTATCCTCAGTCGAATGGGAAAATTGAAAGATGTGTGGAAACGATAAAAAATTTATTAAAAAAGAACCAAGGAGATTTTTATTTAGGACTGTTAATATATAGAAACACTCCGTTGTCAACAGGGGAGTCACCAGCGAGAAGATTAATGAATAGAAATTTGAGAGATAATTTACCGATCACAAAATCTTATTTAGAAGCTAAATCACCGGATCATAAAAAAATTAAAGAGAACATAGAAGCAGAACAGTTAAAACAAAAAGCTAATTTCGACAGAAGACATAAAGCAAAACCATTGATCAAATTAGGAAAAGGAGAGAAGGTGTGGATAACAGATAAGATGGAAGAAGGTATAATCAAAAAGGAATCTGAAGAACCAAGATCGTACGTAGTACAGACACAAAAACAAGATCTTAGAAGAAACCGAAGATTCTTGAAAGCGTTGCCAACAAACAAAAGAAGGGGGATGTAGGGTTGGCTATGAAAATAAATGACGATTGAAAGAATGACAGAAATGTAATGACAGTCATATAAGAAATATAAACATTAATAATAATATATTTGTTGTTGATTATCTTACACTTGGATTAGATTAGACTATATTTTAAGAAATAAACTGTCAACATTAGAGTAAAATTGGCTAATCCAAAAATAAGGATTAACTTAACCATTTTGTGAGTCGGGCTGTAAATGGCGGGATGTTTTGTGCTGGCCACACCAGATTTTTTTAAAAAAAAATTATTGAATTAGCAATGTTAACAGTCAAATTTGTCACAAGCATTTCATTATTAAAAATTAAATATTTTTTCATGTTTCAAATTGCAACTAAAAATAAATATTCATTTCTCGCCTTCATATATAATATACTAAGTATAATATACTATTTTCAGGTAATTTAAATATTTGTAACATAAGTACATATAAGCATATTTATTGTATATTAAGAAACAAAACTTGTTTGAGAAATTGAAGTAAGCAGGATACCAGACATCGATGGTTTCTTTAAAAATCTAATGTGGACACCACACGACTTCCTTGTACGCGAGACCAACTGACCAACTGAAATATAGACCCAATTATAAAATTGCACGTATTTGGCGTAATTTGACATTAACATTATTTTTTTTTGTACTTTTTTGTCCTAATCCATAGCAAGCTTTATTATAAAAAACCAAAAAGTATATAATTTTTAAATTTACATATTTCGTTTATACAAAGGGCTAATTTAATAATATTAGTTGTGCTAGACGCAGAATTTAATTCTCTAAAACTATAATTTGAAGCATTTATTTCTAAAATAAAAATAAAATCTAAATAAAACCATTTTATTCAAGAAAAGCTGTTAACTTCCGGTCAGCCTTTTTAACCAAAATTTACTGTGTTATTCCTATTGACATAAAAGTCTTATATACCAAATTTAAAAAGTTTTGTATTATATTCTAAAATAGAATTTCATTAAAATCTATTATAGGCTTCAAGTAAAGTATCACTTCTGGAAATTACGTACGTACATCATACATACGTACGTACAGACGTTACGACGAAATTAGTCAAAATGGATTCAGGGATGATCAAAATGGATATTTCCGTTGAAATCTGAAAATCGAAATTTTTCGCGTTTACAATACTTCCGTTACTTTGTACAAGGAAGTATAAACCATAGGTAGGTAGTTATTTGATTTGATGGAATGGGGTCCTCACTCAAGTGTTGTTGCCTGGTGACAGATTATGACATCTTCCACGTCAGGCTGAGTGTCGAATCGGTTCAGACATTTTTCAAGCGTGTATTACATCTAAGGACTGGTATTATTATCTTTGATTAAAGTGTCTGTTATCTTAATTGTCAGTTAAAAGAAAAATATAGCATCGATATTAAGCATAAGTTGTAAAAATTACACATGTTCAAATTTTTCAATGCGACATTTCTCGTTTTAACTGACAATTAAATTAATAGACACTTTAACTAAAGATGTAAATACATAAATAAATTAATAGATAATATCTTATAAAAACACTTTATCTTTATCTTTAATAATTTCAACTTCAACAAAATGTTATTAAATATATCACACTTTATGTATGGTTCTGTTTCTTAACCCTTATAATTATTGTATTGAACTAAAACTAAATTCTAATCTTCAATATCTTGAAACAAACACAAAAAAAAAACAGGAAATACGAAAATAGTTTGGAATAATTTAGAATTACAGAAATTGTATTCATATTTTAACTACATACATATAGATTCATGTATAGAAAAGCAATTTTATATTCAATGAAACTTATTCATAAAAGCAAAAACTATTGCAAATGTTGCTAGAACAAACTATCATTGCAAATTAGAAATTCTACATCCATTCATTGTAATTGGATGCAACTAGATCATATTTCACATCGCACTTTAGTATTAGAACGCGCAGAATTCAATATGAACGCAACGCATGTTCGTTATTAATTCAGTAAATAATTAATTGATAACACATATTCATACAGTAATAACACTGTGTAATTAATAATGAATTAGTTATACATAAACAGTATTAGCATCGGGAATTATTTTGGAAGCTGTGGTCTGAGGCACAACTTGCACTCAAGGCATTACGTACTCGTATGTCATTTGTTGTTACCATGAAGATAAGATACGAGTAGTTGTTATTATAAAAGGTCAAATATAATCGAATTCTTTCATCACATTTTTTAACTCGCACATAAAGTGAGACGACAAGAAGACACTTACAAAATCAACAAAATTATAAATTTACTATAAATAATTTTTTATAGTAAATTTATAATTAAATAATAAATAACGAGAAATGTCGCATTGAAAAATTTGAACATGTGTAATTTTTACAAGTTATGCCAATGCTATATTTTTCTACTACTAGAGGTAATATAAAAATAATTGAAATTAAATATCAACAAGACCTCGAGTGGGTGAAAAATATACTACGTTTTTCTATCAAACCATTTTCATCGAAAATATTTTAACTTCGCCAACTTTTGTTCTAATTTATCCCTATATATTATTAATCCCCCAAAGTTGTAAGTGTTTTCTCGCTCTGAATATGAATCTTTCATGTTACAGTGTTGGGCTACGTCTCGGGCCAGAAGTTGGAGATCCTGCCCCCTCAACCGGAGCAAATCAAGCCGATTGGGAAGCCCCTGCTACTCACTTGCATGTCCGACCGGTCTGACCCGGCCTCCATTTCGGAGCTACAATGGAGGGACAACAAGGGACGGATTGTCGAAAAGTGAAGATGATTTTTTTTAATAATGTGATTAATACTTATATTACACAACAAAGGAAAGAAATTTATTTTTCCAGAGATGTGATTTGTAGGATAGGCTGCGCTATATATGTTATTTTTTCCATTACCGGGAGGTGGAAATAGTTATTTGTGTATCAAGGTTGTAAAAGTGATCTTTTTTGGCCGAATCTGTAGATTGCAGCCGAGGCGACCGCCGAGGCCAGCAAATCAGATGAGGCTAAAAAAGAACTTTTAACCGAGGTGCACACAACATTTTTTAGGCGACTATCACAAAAAGATATAAACTTTATTTTAAAAATCAATTTCACAATTTTGACAGTGACAGTTATCTGACAATTACATATATTTGGTTATTCATGTCACTTGCAGAGTGCTTTGCTCTATCACCTGGACAACTCACAAAACAATCTGTTTTGTACTATTGTGTTGTTTACTGTCAAAATATTTTAAATCGTGGTGAAAACGTGTGTATCTTGTGATAAAATATCTACAGTTATTAACTGAGAAGCAAGAAAATGAGCAGTTCAGATAGCGAAGATATCTCTAATACTCCGCCAGAAATACATGAAGCTGCGGGTAGGGCGACGTTAAATTTATTGCCCGAAAAGTCCCAGAAAATTTATCTTAAACAATTTGATATTTTTGAAGAATGGTGCAAGCTACATAAAATTAAAAATTTATTGGAAAATGTGTTTCTTGCGTTTTTTTCGGAGAAAGCTAAATCATTAAAAGCTTCGACGTTGTGGTCTTGCTATTCTATGATAAAATTAACCGTGATGGTAAAAAAGGATATCGATATCAGTAAATTTTCAAAACTCATTGCGTTTTTAAAGAAACAAAAGCAAAAAAATCGGCGATATTTACAAGAAGTAAAATAATAAAATTCTTGCGAGAAGCGCCGAATGAAAATTATCTCATGTGGAAGGTAGGTATTCATGTTTTTTATACATATGCACATAGTTTAAATGGTTTACTTTTTCATGAAGGTTTGCTTGATAATTGGATTAGCTGGAGCATGCAGGAGAGAGGAGTTACGAAAAATAGCTATGGATGACATTCAAGATAAAGGTGATATGCTGATAATTACAATCCCAGAGACAAAAACAGGAAATAAAAGAATTTTCACCATAACCGATGAAATAGTCGAAGAATTAAGTGCTTTAGAGTTATACAGGCAATATTTAGTCCTACGTCCTCCCCATACAAGCCACAAAACGTTTTTTGTTAACTATCGCCAAGGAACGTGCAGCACTCAAGTTATAGGAGTGCATACATTTGGATAAATTCCAAGTCTAATTGCAAAATATTTACAATTGCCGAACCCCAACAATTACACAGGCCACTGCTTCAGAAGAAGCTCAGCCTCACTCTTAGTAGAAGCAGGAGGCGATATTTTAATGCTAAAACGGCATGGCGGTTGGAAATCTTCGACTGTGGCGGAGGGTTATGTGGAAGATTGCATAAACAGCAAAAAAGAAATTTCAAGCAGAATTCTTACAGGTAGAGATGGAGCTTCAACTTCCTTTGTTACCACCAACAATGTAATTGAGACTGAAAATTTGGTGGTTGATGTGAACAATTGCAAATCTGTAACAACTGACAGTCAAGCATTGTCCACTACCTCTGCAAGTGGAATGAACTTTTCTAAATGCACTAATTGCACATTTCATATTAGTATTAATAATAAGTAAAATATAAATTAATTAGTATCATTTAAATATTTGGCTATATTTTAAGTTAGTTTTGTTGTCTGTTCATTTAAATGGTTTCAATTCATGTTCTAATTTTAAGTTTAATATCTTGTCTATATTTTAAGTTAGTTTTGTGTTTTTGTTCATTTAAATAGTTTCTATTCGTTGTAATTGTAAGTTAAATTGTAATTATTTCTAAATATATGTATTTGTCTATTAGGGAATATTGAATTTACTATTTAAACAAACGAGTGATTGTAGCGGCCGTAAAGTAAATGCGGCCGTAAAGTAAAAGCGGCCGTAAAGTAAATGCGGCCGTAAAGTTGTTTTTGACAGATGTCAAAAAAAGTGACACTTTACGGTTGTCAAACGATACGTAAAACAACTATTTATGTAATAGCCGCCTAAAAATAGTATATTATGTTATTAGGAGTAGAAAGCGGTCTTTTTGTGTTGAACCCAGCTATTGCGGCCGAGGCGCTAGCCGAGGCTAGGCAAGCTGGGTAAAACACAAAAAGGGCGTTCTACTCCGAATGACATATACTATTTTTTCTTCAAGTGTTTCAAAGATTTTTTTGACATTTTTTTTGGAATTTTTTAATTGTAGTGTTTGCAATTTCAACCAAAGCTGGCTGTATACACTATAAAACAAAAACGATACAACTGTCAAATAACAATTTTCAATATAATATGTGTTGCTGTGACGACTGCCGCCGCTAGCGGTGAACTAAGACACTAACATTTTTTTACTAGTACAACAATAACAACATTTTTGTACTAGTAAGACAATGAATATCTTCTATAGTGTGTATACAGTAGCATAATATGAATATTGTAATACGCTTGAAGAAAAAGTTATTTTTTACAAAAATAAAGATTTCGAATTTTTTTGTATCATAATTAAATAGTAGCCTTTGAATCGTTGCACATGACAGCAGAAATTGGTTGACAGTTTGTTAAAAATTGCTGTCAATAAGCCCAGCAAAACAAGCAACCGGAAGTAAAATTTGTTGATCGACATTGCCACGACATTGCTATAGCCTAGCATTTGCTTGATTTGCTCGCAAGCAATCCAGGCCACAAATTTCTCGCTTGTCTTGTTAATTATCAAATATAATGGCGAGAAATACAAATTATACATACATACATGAAGATAACTTGAACTGTCTCTATTTCTTTGTGTTTGTCAACCACATGTCAAAAAGGCTTTGAGAGTTTGTAATATTTTGTTATAATTAATATAGCTTCTTCCAAATTAATTACACTATCTGCAAATAAATGTATAAATTCATTTTCCATAAGTTCGCAGACCAAGAAAAGAGATACGAAAGATACACATGTTTTATTTGACAACTTACAACTTTTCCGATGACAGTTGTGGATGACAGTTTATGGTTGTAAGTAGCAAACCGTTGAATGTACTAAGCAACAAGTCTCGTTTGCTTACAAAGCATTTGCTTGATTTGCTTACTTTATTGAACACACCTAAATAGGTATAGGGATCGTGTTAAAAATCGCATATCGAGATTCTGGTAAATGAGCACGTTTTAAGGTCCCTAGAATTCAATTTTAACATTTTCACGATGATGTCTGTGTGTATGTGTGTGTGGATCCTCCACTCTAACTCAAATACTATTATTCAGAAAATTTGGAAATCTTGTATTTCGAACATTTTCTGTATTGGAAACAGCCCATTAGATTTTGATGAAAATCGGATAACCGGAAATACCACTTTACTAGAAGCTCAAAATAGTTTTTCTTCGAAAAATAGCTTTAAATGTTATTTTTCGAGATTAATGTTATTATAAAAATTAAAGATTGTTAAATTTTCTATAGATTCACATTAATACTTTTTCTATATATTTTATGGATAAATTTATAAAATCTATAATTTAAATCCCAGAGCCTACGCTTTAAACAAACAAAACGCAGTTATTCAAATGTTTGTAACTGACAGATAAATGTCACTATCTAAGAACTAATTATTTCAAAATAATATTAGTAACGTTTTAAAAAGAAAAAAGTAAATAGAACAATAGAAAAGGAATTCAATACAGTTTTTAGCATAAGAAAATATGCAGATATGTGTTTAAATTAATAAAAATTAACTATTCACACAAATCTTTAAGCTAATCTTCATTTTTGGATTAGTGAATTCTATTCTATCCCGGTATTTAAAATTTAATGTTAATTTTATTATAGCTCCGGTGGCTGAATGGTTAGAGCAACGCCTTATGTCATGAGTGCCTTCGGGGCTTTGGGTTCGAATCCCACTAAGGCATGGATGTGTGTGACTGTGAACCCACTCTGTAATTGGGATTTTATCCTAAGGGGTTTCAGAAAAAGGTATAGTTACTTGGATTAGATTAGACTATATTTTAAGAAATAAACTGTCAAAATTGGAGTAAAATTCGCTAATCCAAAAAACTTAATCTTTTTTGTGACTCGGGCTGTAAATGGCAGGAGGTATTGTGTTGGCCACACCAGATTTTTTGATTATTTTATTTTAATATGATCTGACAATTATGTGTCATTTATCATCTTGATTGTTAATATTTGTTCAAAAAGAGATGATAAAACTATGAAAAAATTGGCATTACTAGAGTTATTAATGGAAAAAGATCAATTCTGTTTGCTTCCTTTAACGGTAATAAAGCTACTCAAGGCGAAAAAGAGAAAAATTGGAAAGATTTGCTGGAAAAGGCCAAAAATTAGGCTTAGTCAAGTGACATACGGGCAGGATTTCCTATATTAACGGTGGCGCAAAATTTGAAATGAAAAGTGAAAAATGCAACGTTACATCTTGCACTTTGCATTAACAAATTTTAATATCGCCATTGATACATACCTTTGAAAATGAAAAGTGCAACTTTGCATTTTGTACTTATCACTTTTGATTAACAAATTTTATATCAACATTGATACATATGCAGGTACCTTTGCAAATGAAAAATAATGTGCATATACATTTTTAATTTAATTTATCTCCGTTATTCTAAACTTTTCCATACTAAGCCTAAATTTTCCTTTTTCTCGCCATGAGAATTTTATTCCCGTTAAAGGACGCAAATAGAATTGATTTTTTTAAAATTAATAACTTCTAGTAATGCCAATTATTTCATAATTTTACCATCTCTTTTTGAACACATTTTGACAACCAAGATGATAAATGACATAATTGTCAGATCATATTAATATAAAATAATCAAACAGGCCCCAGCTTGGATGCGCAGTAACCTTGCTTTCAAATTATGGTGGGAACTTCAATCTCTTGCCAGCAGCCGTCTCTTTCTAGTGCGTTCTCTCTCTGCGCACTACTCATCCCCGCAGCTCACGGCTCGGCGGTCAAGCTGTAGCTAGTTAAATGATAAAATTGTCACATGGATTATAGTCTTTGCCACATTAGTACCAAACATCAATGTTTTTTTTATAGTCTGTAATTTTGTACGGAAAACATGAAATAATTTTAGTGGAATATTTAATTGTATTTATTGTTTTCATTTCACCTTTGTTACAGATATGGCTACAAAAGAAACCCTTCAATGTACACCGAAGTTCTTCCCAATTCCGGAGTAATTCTCTTCATCACATCTTTAACAGAAGACATGGCCGGTGAATACACTTGTACAGCCAACTATGCCAACACAGAACCCCTCAAAACATCTGTTACAGTCCGCACAATATGTAAGCCTTATTTTATTACATCTTTCCATTCATTACCAACAATTCTTTTTCTGTTTAGATCCCATCAAATGGGTCGACGCCCCAGTAAGACAATTCCCAAAACTCCACGAGAACTTCAAAATAAAATGCGAGGTTGAAGCGAACCCCGCACCAATAGTAGATTGGTTGAAAGACGGAGAAACCATTACACCTAACGACAAATATGTTATTCATCCAAACAGTCTTCTTGTTAAAATTGTTGAGGAATCAGATGATGGGATCTATGCCTGCAGAGCTGCAGTTATCTTAACGGGAGAGTTAGACACTAGATACATACGCGTTGAGGTTCAAATCCCTCCAGTAATTGACCCCATGGAAGAAGTTGAAGTTACAGAAGGAGAACAAGCAGCTATTCAGTGTAAAGCTATTGGGAAACCTGTTCCTAGTTACACTTGGATTAAGAAAAATACGCAGGAAGATTTATCCAAAACATCAAGATTTGCTGTTAACAAAGCAACTGGTTTATTAGTAATCAACAATGTTGCCAATGATGACCATTCTGCTTATGAATGTGTGGCAACTAACAATGCTGGGACTGCTACCACAATTACTAAAATAAATGTCAGAGTTAAACCTCAGTTCATAGACTTTAGAAATATCTCTATAGCTGCTGGAAAAGAAGCTAACCTAGTTTGCAAAGTCTACGGCCGTCCTCCTCCCAAAATCTTAATTCGTAAATTTGGTTCATTGAACTATTTTGTTAATGGACAACAGCCAGATAATAACGGAATTATTTATCAAAATGTAATAAACCAATCTATAGATAGACCATATATGGTCGAATCGTTAGGAATTGTTAATTTTGCTAAACTAAACCGTACTGATGATGGTTTATATGAGTGTATGGCAGAAAATTCGGCCGGAAAAGCTTGGAAAAATGGTCATCTTATTGTTGAATTTGGTCCCAGTTTTGACAAATTTAAAAATCTTCCACCAGTTTTCACATGGGGCGACAAAGTTGGAAATTTGAGTTGTCTAGCCGAAGCTATTCCCAACGCTACGTACGAATGGAGACTAAACGATTACGAACTAAAAAACGACAATGTCTTCAAAATTGAATTTAAATCAAACAGATCTTACCTCATTGTCAAACCAGGAGCAGAAAAGAGGCACTACACTCAATACAAATGCATTGCGAAGAATATTTATGGAACAGCTGTTCAATATATTGAATTAAGGGAAGCTAAATTACCAGAAAAAGTTCAGCAAGCTAAAGTGACGAGTTTATCAGCTACCATGGTCCAATTTGAAATTACAGGACCAGCTTCTAGGGATAATCTACCAGTAAGAGCGTTTATGGTGCAATATAAAGAAGAGAGATCGCCTCAGCGGCAATTTAACCGGACGTGGTCTGTAGGTATGAACAATATAATCAATTTGTAAATTAATTGAATTGCAAGAATGTGATCCGAAACGATTATTATTATTATTATTATTATTATTATTATTTCGATTTGTCTCATGTACAAACAAGGTTAGTGAAGTTTGCGCGCAAATATTTAATGGAGTTTTCAGAACTACCTACATTCGAAAATTAACACTCAGCTAACTGTTAACAACTTTGCACATAGAAAATAATCCAGTATCGATTGTAAAAAAGAAAATATAACTTCGCAAGTTGCGTAAATTTGAGTTCTGCAGGCTTATGCTTTGTTTTGAAAAGTTGCGAACTTAATTGAAACATAAGTAACAGCTAAACGAGCTACATCAAATAATTTCTGTATTATTAAAGATGCAATAAAATACTATAAGACAATCTTATAGGAGACCAAGGGGGACATCCGAATACTGAAGAAAATATTTTTTAAACCAGTGGTTCTCAAGTTACAACACAAAGTTATATTTTTTAAAATAGGATGATGTATATTTTTAGGCCCATTCGATAGAGTATTTTTTTTTCTAGCATGTAATAATTTTGTATCCTAACATAACAAAAATATTGAGAAAAATTTAATTGAAATTTAAATTAATTTGATTTTTATAGCTATTTTTCAGTAGGCTATGTATGAAAAACAATAACTGCTATTTATAAATTTGAATTATTTACGTTGGACATAAACATTATTTATAAAGTTTAACAAATATTTGTTTCATTTTAATTTAAGTTCAATTGTTTTCCATACATAGCATACTTAAAAATAACTATAAAAATTAAATTTATATAAATTTCAATTGAAATTTTCTCAATATTTTTGTTATGTTAGAATATAAAATGAATACATGGTTGAATTCAGAAAAAAATACTCTATCGAATGAGCACCATTCCATTTAAAAAATATATAGCTTTGTGTTGTAACTTGAGAACCACTGGTTTAAAGAAATATTTTAATATGTATTCGGATGACCCCCTTGGTCTTCTGTAAGATTGTCTTAAGGTGGCTTTAGACGATCAAATATTTACATAAATTTTTTCAGCTTCGTATTGTTCAATACGATTCCGAAACTTTACACGTTCAAAGAAATTTGAACGTTCGATGTTCACACCATTTGATAAAAAAAATCCAACTTAGGGCATGTTCTAAATATCAAGTTCATTTACTTCAAATTTTAGTTACTTCTAGGGATTATATTATCCTGGATTGCATGCGCTATATTTTGTAATGTTGGCATAAAGTCTTTTTGACAAGTTCCATCTTTGCACATTAAATGCTCAAATCAAATATGACTACGTTTATCTCGACGTTTGAAGCCGCTTGAATTTAGTAAATCTTTTTCAATCTTCGAAATAAACGATCGAGATTAATACTTGAAGCCGCTTCAAATGTCAAGTCAAGCCTATAAAATAACAGGCTTGGACTTACGAAGCGGCTTGACTTCTGCCGAAATAAACGGTGAAGCTTCAAATAATGTAAATACGCATGCGCACATCCGCAATAAGTTGCAGTGGTACTAAATTCATATCATTTGTTGGTTGTTTACATTTTATAAAAGCCGCGATATAAAACTTAGTAAAATTGTTGAAAAGCGAAATATTTGGAGTAATGAAGAAATAAATGTTTTTTTATGTTTTTGGAAGAGAAGACAAATAACAACAATTTTTAGATTTTGGGGTTATATATCCAGGATGAAATTAGATCATATACCTCGCCCTGTCTGTCTGCATAATCGAGTATTTAACCATCTTTTCTTAATCGATACGAATTTAAAGAAGATTGAAAATAACTCAATCCTATTTTCAATCCGCTGAGATAAATCAATGGGATTTTTAAGTCATAATATACTTGAAGCCGCTTGAATTATCGAGATAAACGTAGTCTATGTCAAATGTCAAGCCAAAATAAACATGAAATTATGTATATGTATTTAAAAATATCTGTGCTACCAATCTATATTTTCATTCTCTTACTATGGTATGCCTACTTCTAAGCAAAAAATGTTCATATAATTTGAACATGTAAAATGGAACCATTTGATCAAAAATAATGTAAACATTTGACAAATAAAAATTAATAATCTTCAACATTTTGGTTATATATACAGGGTGTTAATTAAAAAGCGGGCCATAGGCGTTTAACATGGGAAATCAATTTTTCCTTGCGCAAAAGTTCCCAATTAATTCTAGACAAAGGTGTTTCAAATAAAAGTTGTAGATAATTAAATTACACACCAGTATCACTAAATAGATTTTATTTTGCATGTTTAGTAACCTGTAAAATCCAAATTTGAAATTCTATAAATATTGCTCATTTGTAGTAATAGCCATGCAATTTAAACAAAATTACAAAGAAATTCATATCGTTTGAACTATCAGAAATTAGATTTTCAAATAAAAATTACTGATAATTATATTCTATCCTAAGTCCTTAAAAATATTTTGTTTTTTTAGATTTTATTTATTTTTATTTTGTAACCTGCAAAATCGAAATTTTGACAATTCAAACGATATGCATTTCTTTGTAATTTTGTTTAAATTTCATGGCTATCACTACAAATGAGCAATATTTATAAAATTTCAAATTGGATTTTACAGGTTACTAAACATGCAAAATAAAATCTGTTTAGTGATGCTGGTATAGAATTTAATTCTCTACAACATTTATTTGAAACATTTTTGTTTAAAATTAAATGGAAAGTTTTGCGTAAGGAAAAACTGATTTCCCATGTTAAACGCCTATGGCCCGCTTTTTAATTAACACCCTGTATATATATATATATATATATATATATATATATATATATATATATATATATATATATATATTGCGAAGTCCAGTTTTTGAGGAATGTGATGCACTTCAACATACAAAAAAATATAATGACAATTTTATCAACCATAAACTATTATTAATCTTGCGCGGTGGTAAGCTTCAATAATCGGCTGAATTTATGAAAACGTCTAATTCATTAATAAATATTACATTTCATAATCTAATCCGATTCTTTTTTGTCTAGATTCTCCGTACATTCTGGAATACCTAGAACCAGAAAAGTCTTACGTCTTCCAATTCGCGGCGTTTAACGAGGTAGGTCTAGGACCTTTTGGAGCAAAGCTATTTGAAACCATGTCTCGGCGATCAGCGCCGAACGAACCAGCGATACTCAGCCAGCCTCTGGATGGTGTGGTCATCTCTCCGTGCCCAGATATCTTCGAGCTACGATGGAAGATACCAGCTGATAATGGGGAGCCTATTTCATTATATGAAATCAAATTCTGTCCGGTAAGTTATTGTCATTATTTTTTAATGTTGTAGAAAATTAATTTTCTTTTTATGCCTGTTGACTATTAAACTACTGAAGGATTTTTGAAGGCCTTACGGTTTTTTTTATCTAATTATTTTAAGCCGTTAACAATTGCATTCCTATAACTTCATCTACAATGGGGTCCTCCACTATAGTAAGAAATAGATCATAATACTATCTCAATACGCATGCTCAGAATGCACCAATCATATGCTTGAGAGTACAGCGGAAATGAAACCAATGTTATCTTATGGGAAAAAATATATTTTTAAAGTAAAATACTAGACGTAAAGGAACGATATTTTTGTCATACAAGTTTCATTACATGTTTAACTATTGGATTCTTAAAATAAACATTAAAATTTGAAAATTCTAAGCGCCTGTTTTTCTGGCACTGACATATAACCTCAAGCTTATGTTTTGTTGTAATTCTTTTGTAAATTTAGATATATTTTTTAAATTATGCCTGGTTACGCTCGTCGAGTCCCGAATTGTGATTTGAATTAATTGATTAAAAAGGAATATTTTTTCTCTTTTTGTCTTTTTCCTAAGAATAGTAAAGAGTAAAAAAAGTTAGTGTTGCCAACTTAATTAAAAAAATTTAAAAATAGTTTCTTATCCTGGCACGCTTTTTTCATATCACAAATCAGTCGGTAGAACAAGGGTCATTTATATTAAAAATAGTTTTTAAAATATTTGAGTTTTTTCTCCTCAACATATACTTTATTCCAAATTTTTACTATTGTTTTTTTTTATCCAGAACCATTTCCGTGTAAATATATGTAGATAATAACGATATAACAAAAGTAAATCAAGTACATACATGTTTGAATATGTGAAAGAAACCACTTGCGTTTATATGAAAATGAAAGATACACAGTGTGTCCAGAAAGATTTAGGAATGATTTTCAGTAGCGCCAAATAACATCGCCATCTATGACTTGGCACCCAAATTATTTTTGACTAACCTTCATCAACATTCCCTTAAAAATTTATTAATATTGGTTCAGTACAGTTCTCGAATGGGCGTATTTTGTAGACCTCTTGATCTGCCTCGTTTTGATGCATCCGTCGAACAGCGGTACGCAATCAAAATTTGCATTCGTTTGTGCAACCAACCTAATCGTTTGCTTTCATCTAAAAAGCGTTTGGGAATGCTTCATTGACTCGTTGCAACGTTTTTGGCTGGCAAGAGCGATTTCGGGATGAACGAGATGAAAACAAAGATGACCTAAATAGTGACCGCCCCGCATCAACCAGAAACGCCGCAAATATCGCAGCAGTTTGACAACTGTTGGTTTTCGATCGACGTGTTACGATTAAAAGGGTGGTAGAGAAGTTGAACATTGACAAAGAAACAGCTGAATTGGTTATTGTCGAAGATTTAAATTTAGTTGTGCGCCTATTTCTGATCTCCAAAAATGTCACCCTATTGCATCATCCTCCGTATGCTTCTGATTTGGCCCCGGCTGACTATTCTCCTTCTCCAGAATAAAATTGAAGCTGAAAGGGGACCGTTACAATGATTATTACGCACTTAAACCATCGTGACAAAGGTACTGAACAGCATCTCAGTTTTATCCCAGAACGCTGTGAATGGACTGGTTGACCGCTCCAACCGCTGTGTGGATTTAGAAATATACAGGCTGTTCATTTTTAAGTGGCTACCATTGCGATCTCGAGAACTATAAGAGTTACGAAGTTGGTCAAATTAGCGAAAAATCTCTATTTTACATGGGTATTTCAATGATACAAAAAATTCAACTAGTGGTTCTCAAAATATGGATACCAACTTTTTTATTTTAAATGTAAACGTATACTTTTTATTTGTTCATTCAATAGAACTCTTTATTCTGCATCCAACGATATACAATTTTCATTACCTTGCATAACAAATTTTTTGAGATAAATATCATAAAGTGAGTATATTTAAAAAGGAACTTTTCGTCGTGTGTGAATTGATTAATTTTTATTATAAAACTATATATTTCGTGGGAATTGATTCAAATAAAATAAATAAATAAATATATCATTATGGCATTTTACTCATTGATGCTTTGTACGCAGATTTCGGTAATGTTGATGACATATTTGTACCGTGCGGGCGTTTACCAGGCGTCACCTCCCGGGCACTCATTGTTGGCGTGGAAAGTGCATTGAATTGATTCAAAACTATATAAATTATTTTCTCAAAAATTTTGTTATGTAACTTTATGAAAATTGTATATCGTTCGATTCAGTACAAAAAGCTCTATTGAATGAGCAAATAGGAAGCATATGTTCCTATTTAATATAAAAAGTTGGTATCTATATTTTGAGAACCACTGACTGATTTTTTTTCAGTTTATCATTGAAATACCCATATAAAATAGAGATTCTTTGTTAATTTAACCAATTTCGTATCTTTTAAAATTCTCGAGATCGCAATGGTAGCCACTTAAAAATGAACTCCTGTATATTGAAGTATAAATTGTGAATTTGAAGATATAACGGCTTTTGTTTTATTTATAAGGGAACTCCTAAAACTGTATAGCCACACTGCGTATGTTGAATGACATAGGCTACCAATCAATCAATCAGAAATTGTATTAATATAAGTTTTATTTATTATTTTATTAAAATACTTCATATTCATGTATTTATAAATAGATAAATCATAATCGAGTAATACTGCTTATTTGAATTGAGCCAAGGAATTGAAACAAAATTATAAAGAAATGCATATCGTTTGAACTGTCAGATATTCGATTTTAAAGACAGATTACAGTTAATTATATTTTATACATGTCTTTAAACATATTTTATTTTTGAATTCTACAGTTAAACAAGAATATATTTTATTTATTTTTATTTTATAACCTGTAAAATCAATATTCCGACAGTTCAAGCGATAAGCATTTCTTTATAAGAAATATTCGTTTTCCGGGAATGGACTGTGTCATATTTTGAGTCAGAGCTCAACGTTTCGCCCGCAGTCATATGGGGCATCTTCAGGAGCAAAAAGGATAGTACTGTCTTAAACACGGTTACCCGACGTGTCAACCACGCTAGAGGCCGAGTTTAAGCAACAAGGAGGGAGACTCAGTTTACAAGGTTACCCGACGTGTAAACCACGCTAGAGGCCAAATAAACCAAGTGACGAAAGAAGGCCGAGAAGACGGTTATATACTAATCTAAAGATACGGTAGATGAGCAGAGCTAATGAGGACCAATGGTAATCGAGTTCGTAATGGTAGATTGGGCGTGTCGTGTTCCGAGAATCACCGGTTTCCACATGTGGCTCAAGAAATAGCCATCATCCCGATTGATGTTATTCGGATGTTTCCATATTTCTAAGGTTTCCCTGTATTTACGTCTGTAAAACTCAGGGACAGGAGCTAAAATGCGGGAATTTTCAAATAAGATGTTATGTCCTGTGTTGTGTTGGTGTTCTGCGACCGCAGATGTTAATACCATACCATTACGCAGACAGCGTTTGTGTTCTGACAATCTAGTGTGAACACTCCTTCCTGTTTCACCTATGTATACTGTGCCGCAAGAACAAGGAATACTATAAACACCGGGTGACGACAAGGGTTCGCGCTTATCTTTAGTATGGGGGAGTATTTCTGAGATCTTTTGTGGAGGTTTAAAAAAGACCTTAATATTGTTTTTATTGAGAATTCTACCTATTTTGTCCGAGAAACCTTTAATGTAAGGGATAGATGCAAATGTTTCGAACGAGGTATCCGCAGGTTTTTTGGGTAAAGGATTTAATTGTCTATGAATTACATTGTTGATTAATTTTACGTCATAGTTGTTCTGGATTAAACTATGTCTGATGTGATCAAGCTCCTGCTGTAGGAAATCAGGTTCAGAGATTTTAATGGCACGATGTACGAGAGCGTTGACTACTGAGAGTTTCTGCGAGGGATGGTGGTGAGAATTAAAATTGAGATACCTATCAGTGTGGGTGGGTTTTCTATAAACAGCGTGCCCTAACTGTCCGTTGGGTTTACGATTAACCAGAACATCAAGGAAGGGGAGAGTTCTGTTATTTTCTACCTCCATGGTGAATTGAATGTCCGGGTGTATGCTGTTTAAGTGTTCGTGGAACAAAGTGAGTTTTTCCGGACCATGTGGCCAAATGACAAACGTGTCATCTACATAGCGAAACCATACCTTAGGTTTGAATGTAGATGATTCTAGTGCTTTTGTTTCAAAGTGTTCCATGAATATACTGGCAACCACGGGGGACAGGGGAGAGCCCATTGCTGCACCTGAGACCTGTTTGTAAAATTGTTTATTAAAAGTGAAATAGGTTGATGTCAAGCATTTTTCAATAAGAGTTACTAGATTAGACGAGTTTCCGTTATTTTCCAATAATTTAGCGATAATAGTGATTGACTGATCAATCGGGACTTTAGTGAACAGTGATGTGACGTCAAAACTAACAAGTATGTCGTCGGGTTCTGTAGTGATATTATTGATTTTTTGTACAAAATGTTCTGAGTTTAGAATAAATGACTCAGAATTTCCTGTAAAAGGTTTTAAAATATCCGACAAATATTTAGACAGTTTATAAGTAGGAGAGTCGATGGTGCTCTTTATAATTATGTTTCAATTCCATGACTATTACTATAAATGAGCAATGTTTATAAAATTTCAAATTCGATTTTATTTGTTATCAAACATATAAAATAAAAACTCTTTACTAATTTATGTAAAAACAAATAAAATATTTCATCACGGCATATTACCCATTGGTGGGTGTGCCAATCTGCTTTGTACCCAGATTTCGGTAATTATGATGACTGGTTTAGGTGTAGAATTTAATTGTCGTAAAGCCTCATTCACAACACGAAATTAGTGGTTAGTGTTAGTAGTTATGGTTAGCGCAGAAAGTTTTACATGCGCAGTTGTACTACAGCGTTCACAATAACAAAATTAGCGCAGCACAGGTCTGCGCTAAGTATGGTTAGCGCAAGAGTTTGCAAGGTCCAAACTTATGGTTAGCACTTAACAGAATTAGCTAATCAGAGAACAGAGTAGAGAGAGATGCATATATATTTAAAAAAACAGTAGTAATAGAATGACATTTTTTGAAGTTTAGGCTATGTAGTTTAAAAATGAGTCATACAAATACGAAAAAAAATATATTAATATTTTCATTAATATTATATATGAAGAATAAAAATAAAAGAAGTTCTCAGAGAAGATGATGGGTACATCCTATTAACGCAAACAGGAGAAATCAAGGCGATTGGGATAATTTAATCTAAGAAATAAAAGACTCTTCTGCCATCGCTACCACTCAATAAAAATATTTTAATAATTTAAAGTCGATCTACTAGGAATACGTGTCCGCGTTTCAACAATGTTTGAATTTGGTTTAAATGACAGGTGACAGGTAAACAGCGCGTAAACTACTGTCAATTACGAATAAAGTGTTTTTATTTTTCGACACAACCCTGATTCCTTTAATGCTAATTTCATGTATTGTGAACGCAGTTTTTTATCTTCTGACGACTAACCATAACCACTAATTATAACTACTAACACAAACTACTAATTTCGTGTTGTGAACGAGGCTTAATAATATAACAAAGAGAGTGAGAATAAATTGAAAATAAATTGACAGATTTTTCGAAAACTTGTTGCCAGGCAAAGTGGCTATTGCCAAATGGATCTGAAAAATTATTTTCTGATTTATCGAACTGTCGAATTATATTTAATTAGATTATTTTTTTGATCCACAAGTTTCAAACAACGGAATATTATAACGCTATCTACTGTCGTAATTAACTAACTTCATTCATACTTGGCTCAGTTGGTAAGTCTGTTTTGACAACTAGAACACACTTTGGCAATGCAAAATAAATAATCAGAAGATATAGTTACTAATTATGGTATTTCTAAAAGTGGTTTCTATAATTTTTTTTTTTCATGAGCAGCATAGCACAAAATTGATCTTTTTCGCTCATTTTACTTGTGTTCATTACTATCAGACATGTCAACAAAAACAAAAGCTACAGAGATTATTCCCGGGAGTAATCTCTAAAGCTCTATTCTCAATATAATAATGACTGGATTGGTAAAAACGCAAACACGTGACATAAAATGGAACATTTCATTGGTTGTAAGTAATGTCAAAAAATAATCTACAACATTTATTTGAAAAGTTTTTAACTAAAATTAATTGGTAACTTTTGCGCAAGGAAAAACTGATTACCATGTTATACGCGTATAGGCCGCTTTTTATTTAACACCCTGTATATTGGTCAATGTATAGTGTAAAATATTCTGCAATTCAATATTAGAATTTCATAATCTTACTGTTCATAGGTTCGCCGCGTGAACGGCAACTGGGTGACCTCCGATGGTTGCAACACGACCGAGCGGACCGGAAACGAGAACCCCGAATGTCGGATCAGTCCGCTAGAGTCCGACACTCACTACAAAGTGGAGCTGCGCGCGCGGAACGTCATCGGCTACAGCACGCCGGCTAAACTTATCGTGAAGACTGCCCGCGGTAAGCACTACTACCATTATTGTTGGAGTTACTATATATCTGAAGTGGAAGGATAGTCTTTATGAAAAATATAAATACTTTATTGACGTGACATATTACATATGTTTTTTATTTTTTTGTAATAACAACCGAACAACATTATTGTCATTTTTGGGATCGAGTCATTGTATCTTCCAACACTCCTTCCCAATGATACTCGATTATATTTCTTGTAGAACTGTTAGCGTTCTCATTTCTTGTTTTTATTCTTCCTATTGGCTTGGTAAGAATATCTGCTCTCATCTCATTGGTCGGACAATATGTATATGAAATAATTCTTTCTTCAATTAATTTCTTTACATGAAAATATTTTATATCAATATGTTTTGTTCTTTGATTAGTTTTCCCACTCTTCAGTAATTTTAACTTTGATTGTTTTCAAACAGGGTTACTGGCAATGTAATTTTGATGTCAAAGTCGTTCATTAATCGAAGAATCCATGTTAACTCTCTGCTTGTCTTCTGATAAAGCTATTAGTTCTGCTTCTGTTGATGACAATGCAACGTTTTCTTGTTTTCGACTAGACCATGTTATTGTACTTCCATATAGCATAAATAAATATCCGGTATTTGATTTTCTGTCAGTACAATTTCCTGCCCAGTCTGCGTCGACATAACATATTAGATCGTTTATTGCATCATATTTCTTTCCAAGAATTAATTTTTCGTTTATTGTGCTTTTTAAGTATCTAAATACCCTTTTTACTTCTGTCCAATCTTCGTCTGTTGGTTCTGATACTTTCCTGCTTATAATTGCTATACTTGCTGCTATGTCTGGTCTGGTGTTTGTGGCAATACAGAGAAGTGAACCGATAGCTTCTCTATATTTATTATTGTTTGATAACTTCTTTGAATCTGTTTTTTGCTTTATGTATCCGGACTCCAGTGGTACTTTCGATGGGCGTGCATCACATAAGTGAAATTGTTCAAGTTTCTTGTTAATATACGTCTTTTGATGTATAGAGAAATAGCCATCTTGATTTTGTTCTTCTTGTAGTCCCAGATAAAAACTTAATTTTCCCAAGCTTGTAATTTCAAAATTTTTCATTAATTTCTTCTCTACAGATGTGATCGTACTTTCGGTTTTACTTGTTATCAGTATGTCGTCGACATATATCAGAAGATAAATATATTTGTTATTCTCCTTTTTCATGTATAAACAAGGGTCTGCGTTTCCCCTTCTGAATCCATCGGCAATGAGGATTCTATTGATTTCGTTATTCCAACACCGGGCAGATTGTTTTAATCCATATATACTAAATTTTCTTTTCCTTTTATTTCATATCCTATGGGTTTCATCAAGTAGGCTGTTAACACGTCTAGATGTCGCACTGGCCAGTTTGATCGTCCTGCAATAGAAAGTAAAGTGCGAAGAGTGGTTTGTTTTACCACTAGTGCGAATATTTCATCGTAATCTACATCCTATTTCTGTGAAAATCCCTGGGCTACTAGTCTTGCTTTATATTGGATTATATTACCTGATTCGTCACGTTTTATTTTATATGTCCATTTACATACTACTGTTGTTGTTCCTTCTGGTAATTCTGTTAATTCCTATACTTTACTATTTTGCACTGATTTTATTTCTTCTTCCATTGCAGCTATCTATTTTTCTGCATTTGTATGTTCACTCGCTTCTTTGGTTCTTCTTGCTCAATTGTGGGCTTGTAAAGTATTTCATAGTCTTTAAATTTGTCCGGTATTTTCCCTTGATTTATACGATTTGACTTCCGTAATGACTGTTGTTCCTGAGATGTTAAATCTTGTTCTTTTTCTTCAGCTTCATATTCTTCATGAATTGACTCCTCCTCGACTGTATTCTGAATGTCAATTTCCACATAAGGCTCTCCCATTTTCTTTTCTTCAAGAAATTTCACGTCCCAACATACAATAACCGATTTTTTGCTTACATCAGTTAACCGATATCCTTTGCATGTCTCGCTATAACCTATGAATTTCAATTTTACAGCCTTCTTATCTACTTTTCTTCGTTACTCATCAGGAATCCATGCATAAACGTCAGATCCGAAGACATGTAAATCTTCGAGCTTCGGATTTACACCGTTCCACAGCCCATATGGTATCTTTCCAGTTGCACTTGTCACAAGTCTATTCTGTATATAATTTGCGATTCCCACAGCTTCTGCCCAATAGCATTTATCCAGTCCAGATTCGGTCAACATTGTTCTTGCAGCTTCTATTAATGTCCTATTCTTCTTTCGCTTCTGAAAATTTTTGGCTCACGACGTAATTTATTCTTGATAAGCTCCACAAATTGTTCTACCTTGCTTGCAACTTCGGATTTTTCTTTTAAAAAATAGATTGTCGAATGTCTACTGTGCTCATCGATAAATGTAACAAAATATCGACTTCCTGCAATTGATGGTGTTTGCATTGGGCCACATACGTCACTCACAATGACATCAATAATGTCCTGACGTGGATATGTCGATTTCTTCGGAAAACTTGATCTCGACATTTTACCTTGTAAGCATGGTTCACAATCGCCACTACAGTTGCAGTTCACAAATTCCAGGCCATACATCATCCAGATTACGATGAGCTAAACGACGAGGCCAATCGTGAATGCACAGTTTTTCTGATGATTTGTTTACAGAATATACCTTGTGATTATGGCATTGCTTCATTATAAATAAATCGTTCTTCATCTCAGCTCTTGCAACAACGATGCCTTCCTTGTGAATCTTGCATTCATTTCCATGGAAATTTAGTTCCAAATTCTTCTCCATCAACTTTCGTACGGACAACAAGTCCTCTCCTCTTGAACTGAAGGATTCATACTGGAGAATAACGATCTGTTGTTGCGAATGTGACAAGTTGCTCCCGAATCAATACACCAATCAAATTCCGTTAGTCCCTGCATTGTTGTGAAAGCAATTTCAGCTTCATTGATTATATTATGTCGAACTTGATGTGCCTCTTGCGTTTTTGATTCTTTCTTCTTGAGCCAGTCCTTATACTTTTCACAATTCTGTTTGAAATGACCTCTTTGCTTACAAAAATGACATTTTAGCTTGCTCCTTGCTCTTATCCTGATTTCCTTTTGTTTCTCTCCTGTATGAGGTCGTAGTGTTCAGTGCAGTTGCTGTTTCTTGCGACAACTTTTGTTTGCACTTATCATACTCTTGAAGCAATTTCGACCTGACAACTTCCAGCGTAAGTGATTTCTCGTCACGGACTTCGAGTGCAGTTATCAATGTTTCATATTGTTCATTGACGCTTGTTAACAATATTGCGAATGAAATGTCATCATCCAGATTATACCCAGATTCTTTTAATTCTCCATCCATTCAAACAACTGTTGCAGATGCTTTTCCATGTCTCCATCCTTATCCAGTTGTGCCTTAAACAGCTTCTTCAACAATCGTATTTTGCTGCTCAAAGTACTCTTCTTATGGTAATTTTTGAGACGATGCCAAGCTTCCTTTGCATTAGCTGCATCTTTAATGTGGATAATCTGGTCATTTTTGATACAAAGGACAATGAGATTGTATGCCTTCGCATTCGCTTTCTCGCAGATAATCTTTCGTTGGACATTCTGTAGTGATTGCATCCCAGCACTCTTCCTTCTTTAACATGACCATCATTTTGAAATTCCAGTACTGATAATTCCTATTGTTCAATTTCTCAAATAAACTTAACATCTTGTCTGCCATGATGCCATGATGTCTTTTTTAATTATTTTTATTTTCAGCTTTCAATTGATTTTTTTCGCTATATTCACAATTTCAGGTGTCTGGTGCCCATAACCTGTTGGAGTTACTATATATCTGAAGTGGAAGGATAGTCTTTATGAGAAATATAAATACTTTATTGACGTTACATATTACATATCTTTTTTTATTTTTTTTGTAATAACAACTGAACAACATTATTGTCATTTTTGGGATCGAGTCATTGTATCTTCCAACAGTTATTACAATGCGTGCAGTGTGTATGCCTGTAACGCGGAACTACTGCTAGGAGTTATCGTGCTCAGTGTTCTTAGTTGGGTTAGAATGCACTGGTGAATTGGCACTTTTGACGGGAAAGTTAAACTTAAGATATTGAAAATTGGGACACTATCTGGGGAAATTTTACAGTATTAGGACACAGTGTACTAAAAAATAAATGGCATTAAATATTATTTTTGTTCATTAACAAGAAAAATATATATATGAAAATAATCGCATTGATATTAAATTTATAATTTTTTTCTCCTCATCCACATTCATAATTGCAATTATTCAATTATTCCTGTTTCTTACAATTAGATTTCGAAAATTATCTTAAATACATCATTTCTAACATCTGTATCTATCTACTTACACTTCGGTCGTCCAAACAAGTATACACCGTCAACCTCACCAACATATTTACGTTTATCGTATATCTTCTAAAAATAACACTATAAAAATGGTAATTTTAAATAAATAATTTTGTTTATTTCGCTCCGTGAGCTAAAAAAGTCCCAAGTCATGCAGCTATTAGCAACATATAGTAGATAGTAACTATACATGATCCACTCTGCAGTATGTGTTAATAACATAATGCCTAACTGCTCAAAACTTAAATTTTAAGCTAAATTTAAACAAAAAAAAAAATCGAAATTTTGACATAATACATGTGTAGCATTTCATCTCGATGCGATATTGTCAATTTAAATAATGTTTAAAATTTAAGTTACTGTGGATATATGACAAAAAAGTACCCATCTCGGCTAACTGAACTGACCTCGTGGACTAACACTTTTCTCACGTATCATATATATTTTTATTTACTAATAGGGTTTTCCATATTTTTGATTTTTATGAAAATATTAGACCCCTATTTTTTTATTTTGCACAAAAATTAATAGAATGGGAGAAAAATTCAACAGAGTTTTGCAATGTGCCATGCCGTCACCGCGTGACGTAGCCAACCCAGCAAGAGAGAATGCTTGATTATCTAAAGAAATAGAAACAGTGTAGGTGCGTTCGGTAAATCAAACGGAGTTGGAGTATTTACGGAGCGGTGTTAGAGTGGAGCAGGAGTAGCGCTAGCTACTCTAGAGTTGGAGTGTATCGAGGAAACAATGTATGTACACTCCATTATTTGTGATAACCGAACGAGTCGAGTTAAAATTTTAGTGCACGAATATGATAACCTCCTTTTTTGACAATCTGATTCCGATATACTACTAAAAAAACAAAGAATCATCCAGAAGTTATTCAATTTCCAAAAGAATTATTCTGTAATGATTCTGAAAAATAATATTAGAAAAATTCTTCACTTCAATGCATTAGTATTTGTAGTATTATACTAATCATCAGAGTTATTAATTACACTTAGCAAATAGGCGATCATATTCTCCTGAAATTGATAAAATTTGACGTTACGTTAAACGCTCAAATCGAAAGTAAATATCATTTGCGCGCGAAAACTCGTATTCACTTCATCTATGCTTGCGTTTCGAGGTTGGGCTTATGGAGTTTTCACCAACGACCACAAAACATGCCCTATACGTCACTATTGTTTGTTATGTTCTCGGCTGGACGGAAAGAGACAACTAGAGATAGAGATATATCAAGTCTACTCTAAAGTTTGTCGAGAGATGTCTCTACAGTCCATATAATGTATTTATGACATTTTGCTCCTTTGTTTGGAAGTTGTGGTCGTTCGGGCCTCGATTTTGTAACTTTAAATTCTGTCTGGCCACAGGGGTCAATTTTGTGCCATTTAAAATTCGAAAAATATTTGGTGTCGGTCGGGATCGAACCTGGTTCCCCAGATTCGCGACCAGACACTCAGGATCGCGGCCACGAGACCCGATGAGAAATTTGTCTACGGGAATTTCGGTAGGACTGTATTAATAACGATATCCTGGATTACGATCCATTAAATAATCATGGCATTCTCTTGCTCAATTTAATTTTAGACATATTTATTTGAAAATCCAAATCCACATATAAAACAAAAATAAACTTAGAAAAAACTACAAGTAGAATAAGAAGCAAGTATATAAAAACAACATTGTTTAAAAATCAATAGAATAAAATAAATAATTATATACAATTACTTTACCTTTTCTTAATACTGATAACAATTTGTTTTATGCATTTTATAATTGGTTTTCGTTAATAATTCAAATATAGTACAGTTCATTTTAATAAAACAAGCAGTGGCATCTAGCGAATACTCCGTGAGGGGCCTTTACATATCTCTATCCTTAGTTGTCTCTTTCTGTCCAGCCGAAAACAAAACAAATGCTATGAAGTTATATCTAGTGTATTTGTGATCGTTGGTTTTCACTTTATTTTTGACTCCATTCTACATTTGCCGAACGCTTCATATTAAGACGCGTATCACTCCATGTAATTATCGAACGATGCTGGGAGTTTGCAGAGTGAAAAGTGTGAATAGAACTCATTTACCGAACGCACTTTGTGTCAAGTGAATTTAGCTTCAAAATTAGCGAGCGAGAAAATCTATTACACTATTATTCACGAAAGATGACTATTCAAGGTCATTTATTCGTTGAAAGAATACACATCACTTTATAGCAGTAGCTTAGCAACATTTTATATTAGAAAGAGAAAGATTATTTGTCCTATGTCTATTTAATTTATGTAGTGTGACAGATATACGTAAATAGTGGCATTACTTTCTAACACATTATAAATAATAATGCCGTATGTCGTAGAATTACGGATACCTAATTATCTACTGCACTGCCCTCTGTGCTAATATTTACCCAGTGGCGTTGACGTTTAAATTAAATTATTATTTCTTGGTTTATAAGTTAAGTCTATGTTTTCGTATTTTGCAAAAACATAAGTTAAGAACATAAATCTTTCAGAAAGGCATTATTTAGAAAGAAACATAATTTTCAAATGAATTATTCTTATTTTTTCAGTTAAAATGTGTCCATGAATATTTCATGTTGCACGCCTATGCAAACGAAATGCAATGAAGTTATCTATAAGTAATATTATAACAGACGGCTCACAAATGACCTTGAATAGTCATCTTTCGTGAATAATAGTTTACATTGTTTTCTGTATAAATACTTGTTAAACACGAAGGTTCAATCACAGTTTTTGAAAGCATAAAAAATTGTACTACTTATTGATACCGGGACTGATTACTTCTAGTTTAATCAAAGATTCAACCTGTATAAAAACACTACAAAAGCGTTTATATTTTCTTATAATTGTTTATAAATATTATATAAAATAAGTATTTGTATTATTAAAAAAATATATGAACTATACATGTTTTATAAATGTTTTCATTGTCTACTTTATTGATAAATATAAATATGAAACACAAGAAATCAATGCGGATTGCATATTTAGATGTTATGGGGTTGCCTACATACGTAAAATAGTTCTGGTACCAACCAAAGAGTGGCGCTGAAGATGGTCCCATCAAATAACAATACAGTTTCCGATCTATTATCAAACAAAACATATTTCTAATCTGTGGATAAATTTGACACTGAGTTATAATTTCGATGCTATATTTTTTTGTTTATCTGAGGAATAAGATATCCATGGTTTATCCAAGAATTGTAAAATTTATCCTAAATTGATATTAGTTAATTAAAAAACCAATAAGTGCAGGATTATTTACATTGCCATTTATTTGGAAATTGATGTTATCTTTTAAATTAGAGCTCCTAGCCGAAGCCATTATATTTCCTTTTGTTTTCAACTAAAATTCAAAGTACAAAAACATACTGTAATCTATAAACACAAGGAAAAAATAAAAGAATTAATTACAATTATCTTTATGTTTGAATGCAATATGCAATTAATAACATTTAATCTGGCTTGTAACACTGTACAGTAGATGTACACTTTCCTAAACCTACAGGGCCGTGTGGAAAGTATCTATATTTTATTCTTTACGCACTCATTGCATTTTGCATAGCCTCAAACTGCTCCTTATCTAGCATTATGAAGAACATTAGACAAAACTTTATACTATTCATTTCAAGTATACATACTCGTATATATCAAAGTCAAGCCTCATAGGGTGTACATTAGGTGAACTGCATTTCATATTAGTTATGATGGTGGCTTAAATTGTTCTTTTTGCACGATTGGGTTATTTTTTATACAGAGAATTTATTTTAACATGCAACATATGATCATTCACTTCCATGGTAACACACTACTGTCAAAATATGACAGCAATGTATTATTTGTCCATTTTAAAATGCAACATACAAAATTTGTAGTTTTGTATTATTAATACTAATTACCAATATATTAGCCTACATACGATTAACAAAAATTCAAAACTTTAATGTAGCACATCTTAACAAACTTTGGCTTACAAACATACATAATTTTAATGTAATAAATGTTCAAAAATAAGCCCATTCACTCTGAGGCAATATCCTAGTCGACAGTAGAAAGAATTGTTACAATTTGTGATGTACTCTGGAGGTATATCCTGTGCTATGCAATACTATTTATATTGTTGCATTTTAAAATGGACAAATATTACATTGCTGTCATTTTTGACAGTAGTGAGTAACCATGGAAGTGATTAACCATGTTGCATTTTAAAATAAATTCTCTATATTTACCGATGGTGTTTCCAAGACAGTAGATCTTATTTACAAATTACTGAACGGTAAGTGATGTGACTCACGTCGGTAAGTAATGTGCTTCACTTACCGTTCAGGAGGCGAGACGGTAAATAAATAAAAACAAAAATCAAAGCTTACATCAAAAATGGCAAATAATTTTTTTTAATATGTCAAAATAATTTTCAAATCTTATTTTTCTTTTAAATTTTGTGCGTCGATCGTGCAAAAAATAGTATAAGCATCACGAACGGTAAGGACAGTTTACCGATCTCAGACAAAATTGGGACCTTCGCTTCGCTCAGTTCCCAAATATTGTCTTCGATCAGTAAACTTAATATACTATTTCGTCATTTTTATCAAAAAATACAGAATACCAGAACTTTAATGTGCTCGGCTATCCGCGCTATTTACATACTTAAAATTGATATAATAAAGTACGGGGAAGATATATTTGACAAGAATTTTATAAATAATACTCGATTTCCTACGGCGGTAACTTTTTTGTAAATAAAAATAAATTAATTAAATAAAAAATAAATTGGTTCTGTTTGTTGATTGTTTATTTAGACGTATAATTTTTTCGTTAAGTCGCGACGATAATATCGGGCAAGTGGCCACCGCAAGAGTTGATGCACATCCGGGCTCGTTTCATAGCATTCTCCAGGACTTTTCCCAAAACTGTTCTCCTTTAGGGCCACTAAGGTCTGTGGCTTGTTCGTATAGGCCAGTGATTTAAAAAAAACCCCAAAGAGAAAGAAGGTAGGAGCGGTCAAATCGGGCGATCTTGCGGGCCAGTGCAAATCGCCAAAACGAGAGATTAAGCTGGCGGGAAACGCTTGCTTTAGAATTATTCCGCGTTCTGAGACACGGGCAGACACGTGACTTTGACAAGTGCTTGTAGGGCCCCACAAGGGTGCCAAGTATGTAGCTTGCCTGTGTTGCCAAATCAATTCAGGCGTAAAATTAATAAACAAAATTGTAAAACTAGTTATTATTAATGCATATATTTTTGTTTTATTTTCTGATACATTAAACTTAATTTATAAATTAATTTTTATAAAGATAAAGCGTTCAACATGAACTGATGGTTTCCTCAAATTTAGCGCGCCAAGAAATCTTTGTATCGTAGATGGCACCTCTAATCGCTCTATTTTTATAAAAAATAATTTATAAAAAGTTTGTCAGAAAATAAAACATGACATTCATTAATAATAACTACTTTTACAATTATATTTATTAATTTTACGCTTAAATTGATTTCCAATAATAAAGAAAATAATACAGGTGTCCCGTATCCGAGAAACAGCCTGTATATTTATTAAAGTTTGAAAAGTACATGAAATTTACTATCCAATAGTATAAAAACAGCCATATGATTTAAATATTGCATTTGTATTAAATACAGAAGAACAGACCCGAAACACTCTGTATATAACAAAAAATTATTAAATAACATAAATTTTTATTAGACAACGGTATTAACCATTTGCTAAAAATTGACCACTTTGTTAGAGAATAAAGTACAAATATGTTTTATTTAGAGTGAATATAATCTAGAAATCAAGTCAAACTTTTCAGAATTTAAAAGCCACTGAAAATGAAAACAAAACAAGTTTCAGTCTAGAATATAATCTACAGGTTAGAGTATTTTTGTAATTATTCTTCCACCATTAAATGTTAGCTTAATGTAGTGCCATTTTACTCCATGACTTTAATAATTGTTTAACTATATATTTTTCATAACGAAATATTTTTCCAATTTATTAGTCATTAAAGCTTCAATTTGCCCCTAAATGTGCCAAAGTAAACTTTATATCCTATATACCACAGTTGTTGTACAGCTTCACATATTTAACTTTAAAATTTAGCTTCTGCTAATGTCGTATTTCAATGTCTATTTTTGTGTAACTGTAGGTAAGAAATATGTCTCATTTTCAGTGCTTATTGAACCATTCTCAAAATTTCTAAAATCAATTACTACTCTAAGCTCTTTTTGAGATTGGTTCATCACATTACATAGAATTAAGCAGCAATCAAATATGTAAATAATAACGCCGTCAATACTGTCAATAACTTATTTTTACAGCACAAACTCTTTATCTAGCATTTTGAAAGACTGATAAACAAGTAGGATAAACAAGAAGCGCTCTTAAAATTTCAAAATGATTTAATTTCAGATTTTTGACCATTATAATCATTTCTCGCTCAAATTTAAAATTAAACATCTTGTAATTGTTAAATGATGTGTTTTAAATTTGAACGAATTGTCAAATATATATGTAAAAGTTGTCATGTTTGAAATACGTTTTAATTGTTCTCTGTATTTTATTTTTATTGTACTTATTGTTCTAAGTAGGTAGTATTTTATAACTTTATGTTTACTCTTCGCATCTAAGAGTACACTATATAAATTATATCTATTACAGAGTACTTAAGGCCTTTAGTACGTAACTATATATTCAAAATTATTTGAAAAATGTTCTATAATCATATACGTGAGCTATTGTATTATACTAAATTATAGTATGTACTTACTTTAAACATAAAACCAAAGTATAATATTTAAGTTTTCATAAATGTATTGTATTTGTGCTATTGTTCACTTTAGGCCCACTTTTACAATTGATGGATAAACTATGGTATAGCTATCTGAGGTATAACTTTATCCTAGTAATTATACCTTCGATAAACAAGACTGTCTTTTTATCTATTAGATAGTTATACCAAGAATTACGTTAAATCACTTTAGGTTGATACTGACAATAAAATTATCTTCTTGTTAGACTATTTTTCTTCAATATTGTTATTATTTCTATCTTCTAATTTGCATTTTTCACGATGTTAGATGATATCAAACGCACTACCTTTCTTTTTTTCGCTAATTCTATGTAGTTTCTATGGATACTTATTTATTTTATTTCTACTCCGGCGGCGTAGAAATTAGCTATTTCTACTCCGGCGGCGTAGAAATTAGCTATTTCTACGCCGCCGGCGTAGAAATTTCCAGCGGAGTAGGAATTAAACTTCTACCTTGTGAATCAAGTCACAAAAAATGCCATTTCTACGACGTTTGAGAAAAAAATGATATTTTTGATTCTGACAGTGATGATGAAATACTTGATTGACATTCTCAAACGTATGAATAATAACACATCGTTTGTGTTTACGTGGTATCCATAAGAACAAGGGATAAAGTTATCCGAGGTTTATACGACCGATTTCCATGGGATAAGAAATACTGGTGTTTATTCTACCTGTGGTTTATCCGAGGTTTGTAAAATACAATTTTCAATTTTATACCTCGTATAGCGTTATACGAGGTTTATCTAATGATTGTAAAAGTGGCCCATAATCTACAAATTTCTTAATTTTACATTCTTCATTGTACTTAGTAAGTTTTAGAATAGATGTTTTGTTAATCTTCGAACAAGGTTTGGTAAATTTAGGGCTGAATTTTTTAATTTGCTATAACAATAAACATTTATCGACAATAAGAACTGTAAGAAACTAGATAAATTGTTAAGTAACACATACCAGCTTAGATATAAAATTCTTATGCCATTATTGTGGATGTAATTAATAATAAACAAACATATTTTTCATATAGATAATTATATTTTAATTATCTATAAATCACTGTATTCTTGAGCATAAAATTTGCTTTATAAATACATATGTGCAAATAATATTTAAATAATTCAATATTTCCTTCATTGTTCATTAATTTTAGATACCTTCAATCCTTTGAATGTGTACTGTTATTTAAACATCCCTATTTATAATTTTTCAGGATAAGGGTAAGTATTTTTATATTTATAAAATATAGAGAATAAAAATAACTAAATCTTGTTTGACACCATCATAATCATACTCGTATATTGTTATTAAGTCTGTTAAAATTTTTAGTAACAATTATGAAAAGAATTATAACCCAAATGAAACCTACGATATTTGTCTCTGTTAATATGCGACATACCTATTAAAAATTTAAACTCATTAAATTGTGCAAAGATGTTACTTTCAATATGGCACGTTTACCTATTGGGAATTTAAACTTTGTAAATCGTGCATGGATGCTACTTTAATATGGAGCATATATCTATTGGGAATTTAATCTCAGTAAATCGTGCATGGATGCTACTTTTAATATGATTCGTATACCTATTGGTAATTCAAACGCAGTGACACGTCCATGGATTCTGCTTTGAATATGGAGAGTATACCTATTGGGAATTTAAACTCAGTAAACCGTGCATGGATGCTACTTTTAATATGGGGCGTATACCAATTAGGAATCTAAACTTAGTAAATCGTGCATGTATGCTTCTTTTAATATGAGGCATATACCTATTGGGAATTTAAATTTAGTAAATCGTGCATGGATGCTACTTTAATATGGAGCGTATATCTATTGGGAATATAAACTCAGTAAATCATGCATGGATGCTACTTTTAATATGAGACGTGTACCTATTAGGAATTTAAACTCAGTGAGTCGTGCATGGATGCTACTTTTAATATGGTTTTGCTCTATACGCTATAATTCACGTTATAAAAAAGAATAAAAAAATCTGATGTGGCCAACACATTACTTTCCGTCAGATATATGAGGCATTTACAAAAATTCTACCGGTGACCTGTTACCGGTAAACAGCTGTTTATAAAGTCTAAAAACTGAAAAAACCGCAAAGGGTACCCTTTGCGATATTTTCAGTTTTCAATTTTTGGGCCATTTCTCAAAAACGGTCGTTTATACATCCCTAGCGATATCACCATTAGATTCTACGAGCAACATTACATAAGCATACCAATTTTCATAATGTTTGAACAAAATTTTTGGGTAGCATCTATACAAGCTAAAAAAATTTTAATCGTGCATAGATGCTACTTTCAGGTAGCATCTATGCACGCTAATAAATTTTTGATCGTGCATAGATGCTACTTTCAGGTAGCATCTATGCACGCTAAAAAAATTTAATCGTGCATAGATGCTACTGTCAGGTTGCATCTATGCACGCTAAAAAAAATTTTGATCGTGCATAGATGCTACTTTCAAGTAGCATCTATGCACGCTAAAAAAATTTAATCGTGCATAGATGCTACTTTCAGGTAGCATCTATGCACGCCAAAAAAATTTATTCGTGCATAAATGCTACCTGAAAGTCGCACCACTTTTGTCGAATTTTGTTGAAAATTTCTGGTGGTATCAGGATAACAGAAATAAAAAGAGCACTTGGAATTTAAAGTTTTTTAAAGGATATACTCTTTAGAAAACTGTCGAATTATATGTAGGCATGTATTTAAAATATAAAAACAAGATATATTTAAAATCTCAACAAAGTTTAGGGGTCAATCACGTTTTGAACAAATACCTATCAGTAAAAGAATAAATAAAACATTTTTTAAAATAAAAATAAATATTTATTGCAACAATTACAAGTACATTATTGTTAATTAATAATAGTACATCCTCTACACAATAAATAACAATCGCAATTAGAACAATTACAAACATTTTATTTGTATTATAAGCTAAAAGGAATTCATGGGTGAAGGTAAGGCGTACGTTATTTGAATAAATATATTTTTTTGAATATATCCTACACTAACTAAATTTTATAATTAAATTAATTATTTAATAATGTATCTTGAGATGTCCTTAAGTGGTCCTTGGTCCGCTGTTGATCCTGTAATCACACAGAATAACATTATTAGACAGTTATTTCCAAAAATGCACTTCAGACTTCAATAACTCCCTTAACATCTAGCCCTAGAGGCTCAGATTTGTCTATCTATTAGTCCTTTGTTCCTAGTTAACGTATGCAAAATTTGAAACAAATCGGAGTCAAAAAGTTTTTTTGGCAAAAAAACACCACCTTTTTAATTTCGATCGTGAAAAAAATTTTTGAGTTAGACATGGCAACCCCTTAATTCGACCCCAAGGATATCGAATCCGGCGTCCCAATTTGGATTTGATTATGTCTACCGGAATCGATATTTTAAGAACGCAAGTAGTAAACAGGATCATTGACATATTACATAAATGGACCCAACGTAGAGAGAGAGGAATTGACGCTCACCTTAGAAAAGGAAAGATAGATAAGCGGGGCAACGTCAAACAAGAACATTGTTGCGGTCTGTTGTTTTGTTTGCTAGTCTGACAGAAGTGACAGCTAGTTAAAGTGTAATATATTTCCTCAGAAAGTGAGTAATTTTGATTTAATGTGAAACAGAAATAATTTGAATGTAGTTTGCTGGTAATTCAGGTTATGTTCTGTCATTCATGCGATTAATGCTATGCATATAAGTGTGATTTCATTTATATTTCAGAATTCTTTTAAATGGTAATGTCATGCAGTGCAAATGGAACAGTTCGTTATCAAAAAGACATAAAATTTCACAAGTCTTTCTTATTCGTCGTAAACCAAATTTCCGAAAGATGAACTGTGAACAGACTGCTTATTGCAGTTAGAAGACACAATTTCAAGCCATCTAAACATTCTGTGATGCAGAAATCATTTTCAATCGACGGACTATACCTAAAATGTATAAAAAAAATAGTTTTAAATAAATAATATTAGGTAAAGCAAAAGCACTTTTCTATATTTATTATTTTTACAAATAATTTAATATACGAATGAAATATTTTATGTTAAATCGAATATGAACTATATTTTACATTGTCATTTATTACGAATGAGATGAATATTCCTAAGCACTCTGTTATTTTTCATCTTTTGACTTTGCCCCTAACTTAGCTCTATCCTTTTCTAAGGTGTGCGTCAATGCTTATACAGTAAAGCAGTACCTACGTTGCGTCCATTTATATAATACGTCAATGAACAGGATAGATCCATAACCTATAAAAAAAATTGAAAATTTGAAACAGGTTAGAAATTTGATGTAGTTAATAAACTGAGCAGAGTCCTACTTTGAACACATTTCCACTTTTAACGCGTGCATTTCGCTTTGCATCACTAACTTTTTTTGAGATTAGATTCTTCATGAATCCGGTAAATGGATCTGGTAGATATTGTACAATTTTCGAACACGGTAACTTTTTACCACTCGTGTTTTCGAACATAGTCGGTAGTCGACAGTTGTATGTATTTTATAAAAATTCCATACAGAAAGTTTCGAGCAAAACGACCCTATATTTCGAGTAGAATAACACAAATATACTACGAATATGTCAATTGACACTGACATCTTTCAATTAGAATTTTCTTAATATAGTAGCTGTTTCTAACACAGCTAGCTAATTTATGAAATTTAATTTATTTATAATTTTTTCTATTTCGGTGTTCTTATGTTTCTATAAAAGCACTGTTTTTCACTAAAAACACGACGTTTAGAAAATCTATAAACGTACTGTTTTTGGCGCCTTTCGTATTCTAGAGGTGGTAGTTATGACAGATGAATTTCATATAACCTCAAAATGGTAAGTTGTTTATGTTGAAATATTACTTCTAATTATTGATTTTTATCTTATCTCCAGGTGATAGGACTAGAAAGAAAAGAAATTTATAGCTATATCTGTGTTAGTTCAGAAAGAAGAACCTGTGAAGTTAAAATCTTTCAACTTAAAAATTAGGAAACGAAACAATGCGCTCAGATTTGCTTTGTCAAAATAATTTAAACGGTAAGTTTTATTTATTACAATTTAATTTTATGGTAATATTGCAATTTTCAGCTGATTGTATTATATCATCAGGCGGGTTTTGAAATGTAAGGTGCACGTTACTTGAAATGTTGACACTGTCAACTCAATTTGTAGGTACTTACAAGTAAATACGAAAATTTTACGATCCATGATTTCCAGTTCCACGTCGAGGCGAACTGTCTAATATATAGTATAAAGTATAGAATAGAGTCCAAGCTCAAAATGCATTTAAATGACTACATATCGGTACATTACCCTTCTATTCCATAAAATAAACCAAAATTAGGGCTCGGAAGCAAGGATTTGTGATGATTTGTTCATTAATATATTTCATTATTTAAAGAGTTTTATTTATGATAACTAATACGAAACAGCGATCCCGATTCGTTATTTGGTAAATTTACCTTTATTACTCGTCCTTTGTAAAACTCGCCTAGCGGCTCGTTTTCCAAACTTGTACTCGTACGTTAACAGATTGCCTTATGATACTTGTGTTTTAATGTACTATTTTAACTCTATATCCATTTAATATGAAGTATAAAATGCAGTCAAATCGTATATAGAATACAATGTTCTTTAATATAACATTAAATGTGAAAAAATGATATTTAACATCGTTTTTTCAAGAAAAACTGTTAAAATCTTCAAATGAGGGTACTTCCGGTTGACCAATTATAACCAAAATATAATCAGCTCTTCATATAGATGCAACGAAGAGGAATACGAAAGAATTATAATTTTTGGAATTGTAGTATAGTTATCGTAGACGAAAATTTTGTTACACACCCGCACGCACGCCCGCCCTATGTGATATGACTACGATGAACTGGGACATGTGGTGCAACTTTGGAAGGGCCATCCTAGATGTGCTTTTGTTTTGACAAGAATTCTCGTAAGTTCCTAGAAAATGACGGAAAACTGAAATTGGTCGATATTTTCATTTTGAAATAACTTGTAAACTAGCAGTAATGGACCTTGTTCTTACTATGCGCAGATTCCCATTGCGCATATCTTCTATCTCTTTAAATTGAAAAGGTCCATTGCGGAAAATGTTTCAAATAAAAAAGTTAGATATTTTTATTGTCTATCCAGTGGTGTATGAAAATAATTTTCTATCGGTAAATTTTTGAGATATAACACAAACTATATTAATAAATAAAATATTAATTGTTTTCTTTTTCGACTGGTGTATATGAGTTAAAATTAAATTATGGAACAGGATAGTTATAAAATAACTTATTTAAGGAAAAATAAAATACTATTTTAAAAAACTAATGTAATTACTGACAAAAAATAAGAAATTTCATGAAAAATAACGAAAATTCTAAGATTTTAAGGTTAAAATAAATTTAAAACACAATAATTCTTATACGAATCGAAAGAGAAACAAAATACGTATTTTTACCTTCCGTCACCTTTAGGTAAGGAAGGTATTGTCTTTGGTCAAAAAATTCGGTGGTGAGTTTTTGATGAATAAGCACGTTTTATGGTCCCTAGAATACGATTTTACTATTTTTACGATGATGTCTGTATGTGTGTGTGCGTGTGCGTATGTGCGTTTGTGTGTTTGTGTGTGGGTGTGTGTGTAACAAAAATTTCGTCTACGATAACTTCCATACTACAATTCTAAAAATTATAATTCTTTCGTATTCCTCTTCGTTCCATCCATGTGAAGAGCTGATTAGATTTTGGTTAGAATTGGTCAACCGGAAGTATCCTCATTTGAAGATTTTAACAGTTTTTCTTGAAAAAGCGATGTTAAATATCATTTTTTCACATTTAATGTTTTTATAAATATTAAAGAATATTTTATTCTCTATACGATTTGAATGCATTTTATATTTCATATTAAATGGATATAGAGTTAAAAAATTATAAAGAAATTAAATATCATATATTAGCCAGCTATGCTATAACTCTGGAAACAGCTGCTATATCAAGAAAATTCTGATTGAAAGGTGTCTGTGTAAAGTGCAGTTGACAGTATGTAAGTATGTGTTATAATTTTACTGGAAATATATGATCTTTTGCTTTCTGTATGGAATTTGTATAAAATTCATACAACTGCCTTAAGGTAATGTACAAGAAATAGAATCTTTTGCAAAGAACTTTCTGTATGACATTTATACAAAATACATAGAACTGACGGAAGGTAATGTGCTGGCCACATCAGATTTTTTAGACTAAAAATCAGATATGGGTTCCATTTAAAAAAATGTTTACCAATATAAAAATTGTTTTCATACGCAACTGAATAGACAATAAAAATATCTAGCTTTTTTATTTGAAACATTTTTCTCGATTACTGATAGTTTAGAAGTTATTTCAAAATGAAAATATCGACCAAATTCAGTTTTCCGCCATTTTCTAGTAACCTATGAAAATTTTCGTCAAAACAGAAACAGATCTAAAATGGCCCCCCAAAGTAGCACTACATGTCCCATTTAACCGAAGTCGTATTTCTTTTAGTTTCCGAGAACCCAATGATGTCCTTCGAATTCCGGATATCCCCATATATACATTTATTAAATAAATACAATTCCGTATACAATATCACTATATAGGGAGACACCTCCCTCAAATGCCAAATCCACGCTCCCCATTTATACATTTATTAAATATATACAATTCCGTATACAATAACACTGTATATTCTAACTTAAACTATTGTATGAGTCTGCGCAAAGTAATTATTTGATATGTGTTAAAAGTTTGGAACACGACGGGAAACGTGATCCAAACCTTCGAACAAAATAAAATGTTTTTTACACGTACATCATACACTATTTCTTCTACAAAGACTATTTTTCATTAAAATTTGTATTTCTAATAATTTTTTGACATGTCAAAATTGTCGATTTGTAGTTCCATTCGTTATTACGAAGGTAACTAAATCACTTTTAACGCTAGTGTTAAAAGTAACAATGGTTTTTAACACTGGTATCACAAAATGACATTTTTAACCCTAAAAACAAATATTAAAAAGCTTATTTTAACAGATTTGTAGAAAAACTTATTTTTAGTATTGCGAATAGGTACTTATTAATCCTTATACTTGTAATATTACAAAATGAAAAATTTATTGTAATAACTTTTCTACACTATTAACTATTATTAATTACAGTTTTTATAATTCTATTTTTTTCGTACATACTGGTTCATATCCATGATCTATTCTTCTAGTTTGTATAACCTTTTTGTAGTACACAGCTGAAGATTTTGGAATGCGTTTCCTTTTTGGGTCGTTGAAATCTACCATGTGAATTCCAAAACGTAATCTGAAAATATTAAAAATTACTTAAATACAAATATGTATACGAAATGTATAAGGTATAAGTGAAGTGTAATTATATGATTCCCGGAAAATTGATCGCGGAAAAGTGATCGCCGGTTTTTTTATTGATTTATTTTTATTTAAAATAATTAACCAATGAATTTCAAATAAAAATTTATTAATTATTTATATAAAAAATGCAGTATTTCAATTCTAAATTATTAATAGAAACTGAGATCTAACACTTTTACTTTTCGAATGAGTTTATAAACCACAATCGAAATACTACAAATTTATGTTAAAATTGTGAATTACTTGCTGACCATTAGCGCAAAGCTTAGCGTAGGCGTAGAGGACAGCAAGCGGATAATCTGCTAAGTACGTTTACATTGTACACACTTTTATAAGAATACAATATACTTATAAAAGTAAAATATACTGCTGGTGCCGTATCTCTCTTAAGAGAAGTCTGCTACAAACATTATTGTTTATCCTTGTCAGTTAATGTAAGTATTTTCCTCCCGCTAGTCCCCCTTACCCGTTCTACACCAATAAAATCAAAGCAATCCGACGCTTAAAGACAAGTGCAGCTATGCAGATCTGCACTAACTATAATTATTTCCATAGTAGTCAAGTGTGATATATTAGCATTTTTGTGAATATATACAATAACACCAGTAAAAAATATGGTTAATCCTAACTTAAAATTAATAAGTTAATTCAAAATACATCTTACGTGTAACCAGAATTCCATTCAAAGTTATCCATGAGACTCCAAGCCGTATACCCCTGAACATTGCACCCGTCCTTATACATGGCATCGAGAACAGCTCCGAGATATTCCTGTAAGACAATTCCTCATAAAAATAATACTCTTTATAACCCCGCGCCCATTAAAACTGTCAGCCAAATCGATATTTATCCTGTGCTGGAAATCGGGAAACAAGAGGATAAAGCAGAATAGAAAATGAAGTGCGAAATGGGAGAGAGATGATTTCGAATATAAGTTGCAAATGCCCAAAAAGAAATATGGAGGTAATAAGAAAATAAAAATAAATTTTAGACCTTAAAGAAGAGATTTATTGGGGGAAGGATTGCGGAATTTATTGAAAGCTTTGAAGTTTTTATTATGAAAAGTTTAGAGTTGTTTGAAATTAAAAAGGAGTTTAGAAAGAAATCTTTCCAAAGGCGATCAAAATTAAAATATTTGTCATTAACTCCAATGTTAATGAAGTTTATTTACGAAATATTCTTTAACTTATGAAATTGACGTCACACAACACACATTCTCCCCTCCAGTACTACATGTCTTTAGAAAAAGACGGCAGACTCGAAGAAAGAGACAGTTTTATATTCTCAACGTATTGTCCTAATCCGATTTCATATTTGCTGCCTTATTTTGCGGTGGTGTTTGACGTATGTATGAGTACTCAGTTTTGTTATAAATGATTTGTTAGCTGAAGATAAATCTAAAAAAAAAAAATAATACCGAAACAAAAAATTAATCAACACATTTAAATATTGTTTTAGATTCTATCTAAGAGGTCATGGTAGTGCTTTGCTGTCTCTTTCTTTAAACTTGTCGTCTTTGTATAAGAGGTTACTTCAGAACTCAGTAGATGGAAATAGTAAAATTCTAAAATCATAAGTCCCCATTAGAATGCTCTGGGTTCGAATCCCAGCGAGATCCATAAATTTTTCACATTTCTTACTTCACCATCATCATTGTAGGCATTACGGCCCTTATAGAGCTCTAGCCGACTCCACAATCTTCCTCCATTGGACTCTGTTTTTGGCTTTTTCTTTCCAGTTTGTTACCTTCAGCTGTTTTAGAACATTTAGCATTGAATCTAGCCATCTAAGTTTGGGTCGTCCTCGTGGCTTCGTTCCCTGCGGCTTGGCGTTAAATATTTTATAAGTCTTCCCTCATACGAATGAGATGTCCTAGCCAGCGGATCTGGTTTCCTTTTATTATTCCAGTTAGATTTGGTTCATTGTATATTTCTTCCAGTTCATCGTTTCTTCTAATTCGCCAAACATTTAATTCTTCTTCGATTGGACCATATATTTTCCTCAATATTTTTCTTTCAAATGTTTTCAAAAGAATATCTTGCTTTTTGGCTAAGGTCCAGGTTTCGCTGTCATATAAAACTACAGGTCTAATTATAGTTTTATAAATACAAATTTTTGTCTTTCATGAAAGTTCTTTAGACCTCAGAATAGCTTTAAGCGCTGCGAAACACTTTGTGGCATTCGAAATACGGGCTTTAAGTTCTTCTGTCAAATCATTATCGCTGCTAATAATTGAGCCTAAATATTTCAATTGTCTAACTTCAATTCTGTGTCCATTTATATTGACGTATGGATCTATTCGTTGATCCTCCCTAGATAATACGGAATATTTTGTTTTCGTCTCATTTAAAGTTAAGCCTACCTACCGCTCTGCATACTCTTTCCAAATGTTCTAAAATCTCTTCAATTCCACGTTTACTTCTGGCAGTTATGGCCAGGTCATCTGCAAATGCAAATATTTGATGTCTGCCATTTAATATTACTCCTGAGACATTTTTTGGTATTTCCCTTATAGCCTTCTCTAGCATAAAATTAAACATAAGCGGTGATAGACAGTCCCCTTGGCGAAATCCGCTCTTTAGTTCAAATGGGTATGTAATTGTACCTTCAATTTTTACTCTAGCGATGGTGTGAGATAGAGTCATGTTTATTAGCTTTATATATTTATGAGGTATACCAAATTCCTCCAGTATAGAGTATAGCTTATCTCTATTTACACTGTCAAATGCTTGCTTGAAGTCTACATATAGTATATGTAGATTTTGATTATAATCTAATGATTTCTCTGCAAGTTGTCGAATACTAAATATTTGATCAATAGTACTGCAGTTTTTCCTAAAACCAGTTTGATACGAACCAATTATTTCTTCTGCAAACACTTTTAATCTATCATTTTTTTCTTCGTTTAAATAAATTTCTCCTGGATCCTAAAGAGCATTTCTATGATTTAAAATATTTTATTTTTAGTTTGAAATATTTTTATAATCAGATCAAAGTAATGAGACAATTTATGTTCTTTGAAAACTTTATCAATTTAGTCATTAGCACGCTTGGAAATAATTAAAAGAATATTATCATTAACTTTTAAAAACAGATATGTACTTTTTGAGTATAGGTTTGTAAATAAATAAATAAATGAATACACACACCGACAAAATTAGAAGAACACAAAAGATTAATTATTAAAAAACTAAATTATTATAATACTAGCTGTACCCGTTACAAATATTTGCAACAAACAATATTATGGTGTAAAAGTTATTAAATTATAAATTTTATATCTATTGAATTTTGGTATTCTTCTCCAGTGTTTATTTAACCACCGCTGCTAGAAATAAATTATTTAGGGCCGATTTGTTAATAATTTTATTGCTTATTATTTGATGAGAAACTTTGGATATTATTGTATTGTGCAAATTTTATAGTAAACTGCAGCAATGTTCAATTTTCTAATCATAGCAATGAGTACGTTTACACCACGCGTACTAAACATTTAGTCCGCATACCAATTGACGTAACAAGATGGCGACGAATGGTGCGAACACTGACTACGTTTACACCTTGCGTACTATTCTGGTTCGCGGACCAAGTGTATATTAAAATTTATCTTAGTACGGTATGTTTACACCGGTATCTATATAAACATACTAAATATTTTGGTACATTACACGCGCTTGCGTAGATTCAACTGTCAGAGTTACCCTAACCTAAAACTACTTAATTAGGAAAAATAGTTGCAAATCTACGTAATTTACATCGCCAAACTATTATAATTGTAAATATTACTAAACTTACACAATTTCCCTAAATGTTAGTTACAATGAAATTGAATTAAACGTAATCATATATCGCAGAAAAATCGCTTTGATACACTTGCTGTTTACACCGTGCATGAGTAAGGTCTGGTACATCCCCCTTTGAACGTACCAAAAATGTGTACCAATTGCGTACCAAAGGATTGGTACAGAGTGTTTACACCAGTCGTCGCCATCTTGTTACGTCACTTGGTATGCAAACTAAATGTTTAGTACGCGCGGTGTAAACGTAGTCACTATGTACCAAACCTTTGGTACGTAATTGGTACACATTTTTGGTACGTTCAAAGGGGGATGTACCAGACCTTACTCATGCACGGTGTAAACAGCAAGCGTAACAATTAGGGTACCTTTATAACCAGGGTATGGCCATGGCGTGGCTCACGTTTCGTCCGCCATTACCGGGACATCTGTTATATGTGTTGTTCTTGCGCAAAGTATTATGTATTTTCGTGGCTATTTGTTTTATTTTAATGAAAAACACATTTAATTATCATTTTAATATGTATTTAAAGTGTAAGTAATATATTTTATCTTATTTACTTGTGTAGTTTGTTAAGATACCCACCAAGATTACTGTCACTGAAAACAACTAAAAATTACCAATATTAAGCACAATCATTTAAATTTTTAAAAGGTAAGTTTAGAATATATAATTATTTTGTAATTAAGAACTAGTGATATTAAATTAGATGTGATAATAACAATACATATCATATATTCTACATAACCTATAAATGCATGTCTTAATAATAATTGTATATATCTTAAATAAATTCATTTTTATTACCTTTTTAAATTCACAGTGTGATTATTTAATATTATTTTATAATATAATATCACATTTAATACAAATAAATAGGAAAATCAATAACAGACAATGGCGGCGACCTTGGCCCATGGCCATACCCTGGTTATAAAGGTACCCTAGTAACAATGCGATTTTTCTGCCATCTATAACTACTTTTAATTCAATTAAATTGTGTATTAACATTTAGGGAAATTGTGGAAGTTTAGTAATATTTACAATATTAATAGTGTGGCGATGTAAATTATATTCACAACTATACTCTGTTCCATTTAAGCCATTCAGCAGATGTCGCTAGTATCAGCGGTAGTATTACACAGCCGAAATTAAAAAATGGCGGTAATATGAACTGCTGTCATAGGCTGTCATTTGTAATTTTATTAAAATTATCAACCACTATATACAACCAAAACTCATATTTATGGATGAATTAAAAGCATTACTTGTTTATTTACGATAAACTGTTAATTACTTATATAATGTACAATTGTTTATAATTCTTCATCGGTGCTAAACTCACTTTCTTCGGAACTCCCAGTATTGACTGTGAAACTTAAGTTCTTCTCTAAGAGTTCCTACACGTTACCGTCGTATGCAAATAATTGGGTTTCTTCTTTTTTTATATGTTGTATACAATTTGCCCAAAGTTCCGGAGTAACTTGCTCTACTGCCTCGTAAAATAATTCTTCGGTTTCTTTTAATTTAAAGGTTGTATTTCTATTACGCACATAATTTTTTATATTTGCCCAAATTAACTCTATTGGATTTATTTGGCAGTGGTATGGTGGAAGCCTTAAAACTTGTCTTCCGCTTTCTTCCACCATTTTGTCAACAACATATTCGATGGGTTTGTATTTTAAAATATTTTTCACTGTCTCCAACATTTGTATTTTTAAACTTGTTTCTAAAACTTCCAAACCCTTGCTTCTTAACCATGCTGCGATGGAATCTTTCTTCCACGCCGAAGTAGGACGATTTTCAACTTTCCTTGAATGGTATGGAGTGTTATTCATAACAATTATCGCTCCTGGTTCTAATAAAGGCAAAATTTTCACGATCCACTTTTCAAACACTGCAGAATTCATGTCTTCATGGTAGTCACCAGTTTTTTTCAAAACAAAGCATAATAACCCATTCTCGACAAAACCAGTTTCACTACCAATATGAGTAACTATAAGTCGCTGTCCCTTACCATGAGGATCACGAAGTCCTGTAGTAAGCTAAGTAAGTTAGTCCTGGATTAATCCAAGTTTCATCCATATAGTATATTTTCTTTCCTTCATGTCGAAATTGAAATATTTTAGTTAAATAGCTTCTACGCCATATAACAATTTCAGGTTTTTCTATTAAAAACTGATTTCTACCCCTCTTTTTATAGGAAAATCCAAGTTTTTTCATTTGACGATACAGTGAAGTCCGCGATATATCTGGAAATTCTTCGTCCTCTTTAATGACCTGAAAGTAAAATAGTAAATATTATTTTCTCGAAAAAGATCTCTTTATAACAATGGGTATTCGTACTTCTAAAATTGTATTTATAGTGGGTAATTCATTCTTCTTAAAAAATTCATGAATGACACGACGAAGTTTCTTTTTATTGTCTTCATTTAAAAGTTGTTTCTTCACCGTCCTTTTTATCGTCTTCTTTGGAGAAAGTAACTTTTTATTACTTTTAATTTCACCCACAATATTCCAAACTGTACGAGTATTAATTCCCGTATCATTTGCAGCCATATTTACACTTCGTGTTTTAGAATTTCCAGCTTTTAAATATTTCTTAAAAATGTTATATACCATTGTCTTCTCGCCACTGCGCAATGACTTCTTCTTTCGTTCCACTACTAATGCAGAAGATCCTGGTCCTGTCACTAATTGTTCTGGTTTTGGATCTGGATGATCAGTCATCCTAATATAAAATGAAAAATATGTATTTTCTACGATTTAAACTACGCGGTATTTTTGTGTATTTATCATGACCATGACTCAGCAAAATCTTGTTTGGCGGCAAGGGTTGGCGCAAGCGTACTGACGAAGAGAGCGAGAGTAGGGGAGCACGCTTCGTGAGAGTTACGTGTCAGTCTGGTAGAGAATGTGAGCTTGTCAATGTGTATTATCATTATCACGCAATTCTTTGTTATCTAAATTTATTTAAATTGTATTGCATAAATATCTTCAAATAAATGACATTATATCAATTTACTTCAGTGTACTAAGTTGTAACAGTGAGAAAGTTTATAACAACAGTTATCAGCAAACATCATGGAATGGTTTTAAAATATTTTACATTATATATTAATTATAATATTAAAAAGGAATTATAATGTCATCGAAATTGTGTATATTATAGTCAATAGGAGTGAAATGTAAACTATTATTTACCTGTTTTCCAAATGTGACATTACATATAAAAAATGATAGATGTCATTTGTCACTATAAATCAATCTGAATTTACAGTGCGTAAACTTGGCTCAAATTTCAGCCAATCAGAGTGCTGAAAACTATTCTCTATCCTTCGCAATACTGAATGGCTTAAATGGAACACGGTATATTTTTCCTTATTAAGTAATTTTAGGTTAGGGTGACTCTGACAGTTAAATCTGCGCAAGCGCGTATAACGTACCAAAATATTTAGTATGTTTATTTAAGTACCGGTGTAAACATACCATACTAAGATAAATTTTACAATGTTAGTATACACTTGGTCTGCGTATCAGAATAGTACGCATGGTGTAAACGTAGCCTATGAACTATGGTGATCGACGTACTTAATAAACTCAAGAAACTTTAAATAACTGCACGGTTGACGAATACTAAATAACACAGCACTGGACAACGATCAAACAACAAAACAAAGCGAAAGCGGTTATGATAATCAATAAACTGCAAAATTAGGTGATGATTTATACTTGCGTTTTCATTTTGTGGGCGCACTTCTGAGTAAACTTTGAGAATTAATTATAAAAAACTGCAAAATTTAGAACTCTAACTATTTCTATGGCACTTCTGGAAGCTGAAAGAATATCTACAAAATTTGGCTTCGATATGTAAAATTGTGCTGTAGACTTTACTTATATATATATATATATATATATATATATATATATATATATATATATATATATATATATAAGATTGATTTTTATAACCCTTCAACAGGATAAAATCCCTTGGTGTACATATACAAACATCAATCCGTAAACGGCAAACCGGAACCGGCCTTAAGCGTGTCCACCAGAGGTGGAAGATTTGAATTTAATACTTACTTTATAATATCTAACCCTAATTTCATCATTGGCAATCATTTCTGTATCACCAACTCCACTCTCTGTAATATAAACTACAGGATTATCATATTCTTTCTTGATAAAATTCAACAGCTTCCTCAACCCCCATGGTGCCATCTTAATCCAGTACGTGTTCGTTGGCTCCCAGTGATCTGGTTGGTTTATATTTAGTCCCAAATCAGAAGAGTACAAAATACTGGTTGTATCTGGATTGTCACTTGCTTCCACCTCAAATGAAGAATAGTGGTTTAGGCCAAAGAAGTCAGATGTTCCCCTGATGTAGTCTATTTCTTCCTGGGTGAAAGATGGTAGACGGGATCGTTGGAAACCTTCAGAAGAACTGAGTTTTTCAATGCGTTTTTTCATAATGGAAGGCCAGTCACCGGTTTTGGAGAAGATTGGATGGGCAAACCAACCAAACTAGAAAAATAATATTATTTAAAAAATCGCAAAATGTAAATATAATAAGACTAAGAAAAATGTAACTTACATTCATTTGTAAAACCAGTTCTGCGCCTTCAACATCTTCGGTACGTTTGGATTTTGGTTCAAACCAAAATGTGTCAATTGTAATGCCAATTTTTCCTAAGTACAAAAGGAAATGTTAGATACTTTCCTTTCATTGATTATAATTACAATAGAAAAATCTCTACAAATTTATTTATTATAAGCACCTACTATACATATTATATATATATATATATATATATATATATATATATATATATATATATATATATATATATATATATATATATATATATATATATATATATATATATACTATTATTCACGAAAGATGACTATTCAGTGTCATTTGTTCGAAGAAAGAATACACATCACTTTACAGCAGTACCTTGGCAACATTTTGTATTAGAAAGAGAAATATTATTTGACCTATGTCTATTTAATTTCTGTGGTGGGACAGATATACGTAAATAGCGGTATTACTTTCTAACACATTATAAATAATAAGGACGTATGTCGTAGAATTACAGATACCTAATTATCTACTACAATGCTCTCTGTGCTAATATTTACCCAGTGGCGTTGCCGTTTAAATCAAATTATTATTACTTGGTTTATAGTTAAGACTACGTTTTTGAATTTTGCAAAAACATAAGTGAAGAACATAAATCTTTCAGAAAGCCATTATTTAGAACGAAACATAATTTTTAAATAACCTACTCTTATTTTTTCAGTTAAAATGTGTCCTTAAATATTTCGTGTTACACGCCTAAGCTTACGAAATGCTGTGAAGTTATCTGCGAGTAATATTATATCAGACGGCTCACAAATGACCTTGAATAGTCATCTTTCGTGAATAATAGTTTATATACTATCTTTCGTGAATAATAGTATATAAACTATTATTCACGAAAGATGACTATTCAAGGTCATTTGTTCGAAGAAAGAATACACATCACTTTACAGCAGTAGCTTAGCAACATTTTGTATTAGAAAGAGAATGATTATTTGACCTACGTCAATTTAATTTATGTGTGTGTCTAACACACTATAAATAATAATGACATATGTCGTAGAATTACAGATACCTAATTATCTACTACACTGTCCTCTCTGCTATTATTTACCCAGTGGCGTTGACGTTTAAATCAAATTATTATTCCTTGGTTTATAAGTTAAGTTATTTTTTTGTATTTTGCAAAAACATAAGTGAAGAACATATATCTTTCAGAAAGGTATTATTTAGAAAGAAATATAATTTTCAAATGAATTACTCTTATTTTTTCAGATAAAATGTGTCCATAAATATTTCATGTTGCACGCGTATATATATACGAAATGCAATGAAGTTATCTGCAAGTAATATTTTATCAGACTGCTCACAAATGACCTTGAATAGTCATCTTTCGTGAATAATTGTTTAAGCGAGAATCACGTTAGAATTATCGAGAATAAGAAAATCGGGTAGGCTGTGGAAACCAAAATTTGCACTATCGTTTTAAACAGTTATTTATCTGTCATTTGAAATTAAGTTGCAAAAGTTGATTTAGGTATTAAGAGCCTTCTTTGTTGGCTACAATTTATCGATGGTGTGTAGTTGGTGTGTTGGTGTGTAGCATTTAGACGAAAAAGAAAAATCTGTTCTGGGCCAAAAAAGAGCAATGTGCCCTCCTACAGCTGTTATCGGAAAAGTCATTGCTACTGTTAAGCAAATAATCGCAGAAGACAATAGGGCGCGAGCAGACACGTGACTCGAGGGACCTTGACGTGCTTATAATCAGCTGATTTGTGTGCGCATGTCATTTTGACAAGAACATTGTCATTTTGACAAGAACATTGTCAATTTGACAAGACCAATGTTTTGATTTATTTTGAATTGCTAAAATGTTAATATTTTACCATTTTTAGGCAGTAAAACACATGAAATTAAAAATAATAACATTTTTGCAGTTAAAAATCAAAATAAGTGAAAACATTGGTCTTGTCAACATGACATTGCTCTTGTCAAAATGACATGCGCACACAAATCAGCTGATTCTAAGCACGTCAAGGTCCTTTGAGTCACGTGTCTGCTCGCGCCCTATAGGCGATGTGCATTTTTGATACGCGAATCAATTTTGACATTTCGAGAAAGTAATATAATTTGTAAATTTATTTTGAGTTTTCGTTACTATATATGAATATTATGCACCTTAGTATATCGAAATGAATAAAGAAATTATTTAAAATGCTATATGTGATGTGACTAATTCAAAAAAGTCAAAATACCAGCGAAGGTACTGTGGCAGAAAATATAATTTTTTTCATAATATGTGTAATTTCTGTAAACCATTTTATCATATTTAGTTTTATATTATAATTTATAATATTAGTTAAATATTGCACGATGCACAACACATGGAAATTGCGATAAAAGGGTTGCAAAACTTGGATGGTTTGAGAGAACAAACTTTCTGCATATCACGATATCAGTGGATGATAATAACAGCTTTCGTTTACATTCGTAATGAATGAATATTCTTCATTGAAAATATACCAGGCTCTAAGTGGAATCAATTGCTCAAGCTCGGAAAATAAAATACACGAAAAATACGAACCATTTGAATTTCTACCTTTAACATAAACATAACATGTACAAAGTCTAATAAACAAACGAATTATGTCAAAAATATATTTCTATTTCATACAACTGCAAGTATTATACAATTTTAAGACAATTACTTTTCCACATAATTTTCTGCTTCTTGATTGTATCTTATACAAATATTAATTAGACACACATTTTTATACAATTCATTGTTTCAATCATACGACCATTGTTTGAATTTTATTCATGCGATAAGTATCTTCTACAATGAGAAAATATGTAAATTTAAAAGAATTTTTCACGCAAGTAGAAGATATCAGTTAAAAATTTATTTTCTTGAGCATCTATTCCTCATGCAATGTTCTACGAAATTTATAAATTTTGATAGTTCAATCGGTAATTTTATAAGAATTATTACATCCCCCATTGCATCACATAAAATTTGTCGTCTTATCATTCGCATTCATTGAAAATATTTTATAAAATATAAAATGCAAAATTATGAAACATAAAACATAACCTTAACCTTGTTACGTTACCAAAACAAGCCAAAACTGTCATTTTTGTCCGCTGTCGGCACTGACCAAGGAGGACCGCACTGACACTGACTACTTTTGTGCACACCGCCTATAGAGCCACTTATGCGATAATAGATTATAAACTGAAGATTGGATCCTCAGATATTAATAGATTCATACACGCACGATAACCTGCATTTAAAAAAGTTATCGGTCGTTTTTGCCACATCAGCTGTCTGATTTCCAAAAATGGGACCTTATATACAGAGTGATCAAAAATGGCAGAAGCTTGCCGCTCCATACGAATTTGACATTTGCCGTTTACTTAGTATGACAGCATTACTATTTCCACGGGCGTATCTTTCGATGGGGCCTATTCTGTATCTCAGTGGTTAATATTTAACCACAGGTTAATTTTTTTAACCAATCAAGTATTTTGACATATAACAAAAAAAGGGATTTTTAGTTGTCAAGTCAATAACTATTGAATAAAAATTTTAACCAGTGGTTAAAAATTAACCAGCGAGTTACAGAATATGGCCCGATGTTTGTTAGCTGTCATAATAATAATCATAAGAACCATCTTCTTTACGTTCACCGGAAAGAAAATATGCTTCAAGAAGAAATTTGTCACGCTCTTCATTAAAAACAATATTGAAAAGGTATGCAAAACAAATATCAACTGAATAAACGTACGGCAATGATATATCAAATGTCATGCACCTGTCATTATCTGTCATATATGGAATATAGTTTTGATGAATTGTAGAAAATTGAAATATAATTTTGACCTTATTTTGGAACAAAAGTTGTCACGTGACTTTTAGCAATTTTTGATCACTCTGTATATGTGACAGAAAATGAAACTTATTTTTTATATTCCTTTTTTCAACGTACAGGCGAAGAGAGTCGTTTATGGATTCATAAAGCTAGGGAAACACCAACAATGACCAAGAAGCAGCGATCAATGAAAACAGTACCTAAATAATGCAGTATTCTTTAGAAGTACCAGACTGCAATTGTTACATGGACATAAGACAGTGGTAGTGATATACTGAAACAGATTGCCTAAAGTGCTCAGAATAGTTCCAAAGACAGGAATTACATTGAATCTTGGTAATACGTCTTCTCATAGGGTCGCTTGAAAATGTCAGAATATATATAAAAAGTAATATGTGACGTCATCATGATATGATCGTGGAAGAAGACAGTTAGACTGGGAAGGAAAGAGATAGTTATAGACCAGCGTCACAATTAAGTTATAGTAGGTTATGATACAGCGACAGCTGGCTATAACCACAGTATACACAATATATACAGTAGCAAAACTCTGTGTCGGCACCTTTGAACTTTTGATACCAAACTGAGTGACCTTGAATGAAGCCGCCATGTCTGTTGCGCGTAGTGGCGCCAATTCAAATGGTACCGCAAAGTATAATATCGTATTATACTACAACCAGTTATACTATACAAATAATAAGTATTTTACATGGTTTTAGTATAATATAATAATAAATTCAAGACTATTATATTCCCGCCTTCTGTAAGAATCATTGAAAACAATACCATAGGTGGCGATATCAACAGGCAGACACGGATGCATATTTCTTGAGCCTGAAGATACTGAAATTTAGCTAAATTGTTATAAACTTAAAATATATGACCGTTCAATATATTTTATGTACAAATTAATAATTGTATTGAATATTTTAATTGTGATAAAAGTTAAACTCTACGCTCATGTTCCTAATTAAGGGGAAGCCATGTTCTCGTTGTGCTGATTGACGCATGCGCGCTATGACACAGAACAATGAGTTTCGCTACTGTATAATACTTTTTATACTGTGCTATAACTATCTCTTTCCCTCCCAGTCTAACTGCCTTTCACGATCCTATCATAGTGACGTCACATATACCTTCCCCAAATTTTTAATAATTATTTTCTCGTAAACTACGAAAATATCATACATGGTATATGTAAAAATTTGCTCATATATTCCATTCATGATTATGTTGAACGCATTTCAAGAGAAGATTGGTTGGAAACGTTTTAAAAGTAGAAGGAAAGAATGGTGGTGTTTACTGTTAAAGATAAATATTTTGAATATATTTAAAATAACATTCTAAAAATTATGAACCATACGTCTTATTTTTAATAATTCTAGCGCGAGCCTCGTATCTTTTTCAAGAAAAGTATAAATTATCATAACCTTTTTGCTGAGCCCTGAACTCCTTATCATACACATGGTACGCCTTTGCATGGGCCATCATCACTGTATACGAACACATATACTTCCCAACCCCCTGTGTTTTATACCCTGGTGCGAACATCCCTAATTCATATCCAGTTATACAGATATGGTACGGTTCGTTTATTGTTATCCAGTATTTTACCCTGTCTCCAAATTTCTGGAAAGCAATCCTAGCAAAATCCGCGAAGATATCAGCCAGGAAGGGGTTTGGCCAACCCCCGATCTCTGCTAGGGGTTGAGGGAGATCCCAGTGATAGAGCGTAACCATTGGGGTAATGTTGTGGGCTAGAAGGGTATTGATGAGTTTGTTGTAGTAAGCTACACCATCAGGGTTGATTTTGTTTGGGTAGCCGGTGGGTAGAATTCGGGGCCAAGAAAGAGAAAACCTAAAAAATAATTATTTATTTGAAACACAAAGGGATTTTTTATGTAAACTATTATTCACGAAAGATAACTATTCAAGGTCATTTGTGAGCCGTCTGATATAATATTACTTGTAGTTAACTTCATTGCATTTCGTATGCATAGGCGTGTAACATGAAATATTTATGGACACATTTTAACTGAAAATTATGTTTCTTTCTAAATAATGCCTTTCTGAAAGGTTTATGTTCTTCACTTATGTTTTTGCAAAATAATAAAACATAGACTTAACTTATAAACCAAGGAATAATAATTTGACTTAAACGTCAATCCCACTGGATACATTTTAGCACAGAGGACAGTGTAGTAGATAATTAGATATCTGTAATATGTCATTATTATTTTTAGTGTGTTAGAAAGTAATGCCACTATTTACGTATATCTGTCACATCCCTTAAATTAAATAGACATAGGTCAAATAATCTTTCTCTTTCTAATACAAAAGGTTGCTAAGCTACTGCTGTAAAGAGATGTGTATTCTTTCTTCGATCAAATAACCTTGAATAGTCATCTTTCGTGAATAATAGTTTAGGTATTATCTAGCCTTGAAAATAACAAAAAACAATCGCAATTTAGTTAAGAGCCTGTGAAAGCAAGAACCTTAGACCAGGAATCGACGGGGAGGCAAGGCATAGCCACGCGTATATTTCCAAATCATCTGAGCGATTTTGAACCTTATTGAAATGTCAAAATCAGCCGCAAAAGGCTAGTCGACCAGTTAAATACTGTAATGTTACAGTTGGCCAAATCTAAATAAATACTTGATTATCCATAACTACAAATTATCTTGATTTTGTTTTATAAAACTAAAATAAATACGAAAGAATATTAATAAAGAAAAACGTAATGTAAATAACGGACAAGTTAAAACGGTAGGTGACGCTTGCTGACATTGAAAACTTATTCGTTCGACTGCACACGTATGTAACACATCTGTCCGACTAGCCTTTTGCGGCTGATTCTGACAGTTCAATAAGGTCGAAAATCGCTAGAATGATTTGGAAAGTCGTCTTATGGCGAAATACATAGCATGCCCTGTCTCCCCCTCTATTCCTGGTCTAAGGCAAGAACTAAGGAAAACAGTATATTGTTTTGACAAAACAAATGATGAAAACTGTATTCTTCAAAATATTTAAAATTATTATACTCTTTTCGCGATCGTCCAGAAAATGAACTGTTTCTGATCATATTTCTGCAAAACTTATGTGACAAAATATATATTTATGTAAATAGTTTTAAGTATACTTTCAGAAAAAAATAAATTGAAAAATATGGTATGAGCCCAAGCCAAAGCGGCAACGCCGCATGGCAAGGGACAGGGTGCGGAGAAGGGAAAAAGTTGAGCATCAGTCCATACTTATTTCAAATAAGTTATTTGACGGCGAATATAGTAAATAAAAATTTGAAAAATTTACATTTTCGTTTATTTCTCGTAACCTGTACATCACTTAAATGACAAACTAAGAGATTGTCTAATTAATATTTAACCGAATTCGTAGTTCGTGTTTCTTATTTTAGTTTCAGAGATCCCAATGTACTTATACTGGTATACTTGCGTTATTTGGGACATTCGACATTCTGTATATTTTCATTTTACAAATCACATAATTTTAGATAGCTCTTGAGTATTTTGTTAGACTTGGGAAATAAAACTCATGATAACCTGTAAAAATGCACTCCCAGATTCTTCAATATCTTTACATCTTCGTCTATTTTGTGATAGGAATCACAGGCTATGTCTCCTGTACTTCTATCTAGAATTCTATCAGGTTGGCTGTGTACGTATCTGTCCCAAATACTCTCACCTTTCCCTAAACAAATAAAATTTACAATTCAGTTCTCAAGTTCCTCCTCTTCGCAATCAAATTTAAGTGTTTCACAGTAATAAATTTTATTGGACTAGCACTTAAATTTGCAAGTACAAATAGTGTTTTTATATTTTGCGTTCATACTGAAGTCATTACGATACGCAATTGCGTATCGTAATGACCTTCATTTCGATACGCAATTTTTTATTTTAAACGGTTGGTACTAGATGACGTTTCTTTAACCCATTTTTACCTAATTTATTTTTTAATTAATTTTAAAGCGTTTTAGTTCAAATATAAGAAAAAATCAAAATTTCCTGAACACTGAGGCTGAAAGGGTTAAATTGCCAAACGTCAAACCTAGAAGATAAGAAATTTCAATATAACCTCAAAATTTCTTTTAGTTTGTAGAAAGCGCAAAATATAAAAAATAGTATAAAGAACTCATTTTATAAGACTTTCTTTCGCACTTGTCAATTAAAAAACTCGCTAACGCTCGTTTTCTAAATTTTGACGCGTGCGAAAAAAACATGTCTTATAAAACACGTTCTTTAATATACTATTGTTAGTATCAATTAAGAAGACTTGTATATTGAAAATGCAAGATTTTTAATAGTTTTCTTTTCCCTGTGCCGGCCTGTGGCTGTACATGACCTTGTTGTTTATAGATTAAAGTTATTGTGGTTTAAAAACCCAATTAATAGAAATTACGATTATGTGGAAATTTGTTATCTGTGAATTTTTGATAGATATCATGAGGTATCTTTTATGTGTATTATATTATAATCTGAATATTCACAAATAAAATAGTGTTTTAAGTATCTGATCTGTCTTTTGAAAATAAGTTACGAAAGTTAAGTTTGTTATAGCTTAATCAATTTATTAAAGTAAATAAGATGAGGCTAAAATAGCTATTTGTGTATTAAGAGCGCAAAATGGGACATTGTCGATTGAGAGGTTGTTGCCGCGCGACGCAGGAGCGAGGCATACTCTCGAAATCGACAATGTCCATTTGCGCTCGAAACACACACAAGATTTTTTCTACAGTCGCCACAATGGGGTCCTCCACCATAACAAAAATTTATTTTTTATTTATTTTTACTTATCGGTGTTTTCCATTCTTCTTGAGCTATTGCTTCAATCTAATCTAAGCATTTTATACTTTCGTTTTTGTAAATGAATGCCCTATTTTATTTTCACAGCAGTGCGGCATTTTGTTTGGTTATGTAACATACCGACAAAGCAGTTATATGTCAGATTGACTTGTTAAGTGGGGAATGTGTAACTACAGTGTCATTAATTCCTGACTAAACGTTTCCATTAAGAATGTAGCCAAGTAACATTTCTCAACATTGTATAGTTAGAAATATGAGGAGCGAGCGTTTTTTCTACTTTGTCGCTCTAGTGCGGCAAAGTAACATTTTGCGTTGACAAAAGAGAGCGCAAATGGCTACTTTGTACATAGACTGTAGAAAAAATAACTTTTAAGCTGAGGTGCACTTTACATTTTTTAGCGAATAGGTATGACAAATTTAATTCCATATGCTCACTCGCAAAATACTTTCAAAAATTGATTACCTAAGTTTTAACTAACATTCACAACTTAATTTTAAATGACGGATAAATAATAGATAATAATAAAATAAGAATATTTTTTTTAATCTCAAGAATTAATCTAGTATGACCCCGTAATTAAAAAGATTGATTATATACCAATACCAATAATTCCTTACTACTGTATTATACTAATATAGTACAGGGTAGGGCCTAGAAAATTCCTGTTTTTCAAGGCGAATAAAATAAAACGTTTTGCCGACAGACAAAATTTGTTTTTGGATAATTAAAGAACATAATTTCAAGGGGGAGTTTAGTCATGTTGAAATGTAATGTTTTTTTCCAAATTACTGCAGTACTATACATGCAATATTACTATTAATGCAATAAAAGTAATAATATATAGCGTATTTTTTGTATAAACGAAATTAAATTTATCGTTAGTTAAATCGCCCGCAATACGATGACGTATACGGCATCTTTGGTTCGCCGTAGTTGTCCGCTACGAGTTCTAATTTAGAATGAAAACATGAACGTACATAGGTGCCGGTTTTTGAAAATATGTATGGGTGCTCTAGCCAAGGGCGCAGATAATTATATAAAAATAATTATGCAATAATGCTGTGGAGTGGGGGTTAGAAGAAAGCCGCCTAAGACCAAGTGAACTAGATTTAGTACAATTCTCAGATTTTCTTTCTCGGATTGAAGTGACAGTGACATAAATCTAGTACCGTAACCCAAAACTAGGGTATTATTCAAGTGATTTTAATAAAATTTGATTTATAATGTTAGTACAATTTCAGTTTCGCCAATCGCAACCCTGGCAATAAATAAAAATCTGATGTGGCCAGCACATAACCTCTCGCCAATATTTTATCTGGTTGTACGCATAAAACGAAAAATATTTTTAAATATAAATACATATATTCATGTCTCACTACAAAATAATTCTCACATATATTTGCAAAATCTATGGGATATAAATTATGTACAATACATACATTTTCTTTATATTCAATATCCTAAAATTTTGTTTTTCTACTTTCCTTTTCTTTTTCTATATTCGTCATTTTTTCGCAAATTCCTTTTATATTCTTTTTACGTATATTCTTTTGCGTTGTGGACTTTTTTTATTTTCATAATCTTCATAATAATGTACAAATATTTTTGACAGTGGCATACAAATATTTTTGACAGTGACATTTATGTGTCAATTGCAACATTTGAATTTCTTGCCTTGAAGTAGTTTGATCTGAGAATTTTTACATTAAATTATTTTATATGCATATCTTTATCTCAAAATCTATAGAAGATATAATAATGAATTTATATTTATCGAATAAAAAATTTAACGTTCTTTAATTAAGTATTTACATAAATTTTCGATAAATAATATTTAGAAGATTTTTTTCTTGTAACTACTACTTCCGGTTGTCCAATTGTTACCAAAACTGAATCAACTCTTCCCATTATTGTTAGATTGAGGAATCCGCAGTTAAAAATGTCTTAAGTCTTATAGTATTTGAGAAATCGGGAATCCAACATCCACACATCCACACACACATACGGACATCATCGTAAAAATGTTTTAATCGGATTCTAGGGACCTTAAAACGTGCTTTTTCACTAAAATCTGGATATGAGATTTTTAGCATGAATTCAATACTCCTCTTAGCGAGAGGTAAAAAACTGGGAATCCCGGAACTTTTTACACTTTCCCGCAAAACACCGCTAACTTGACCCATGCTTAAAAATTTTGCTTTGCCTTCATAATTTGAATAATTGCGAGACGCGAGAGTGACGATTGGTAAATCTTTGTGCGCATTTCGGAAATTTTGGTTTGTTTTGTTCCTCGCTTCTTATACTTGGTGGAAAATGAGTGACTGTGACTTTATGTTATTACTTACTCAATAGTGCAACTAAATCGCTATGTCCAAACGTCATTGATTTTAATAGCAAACTAAGTTCCGCTGATGCGGCGCAACGCGCGGTAATAGATAGGCATAGGCACAAGCTGCGACTAAATAGGGGTTTGTTGCAAATGCGTAACAAATTATGCGCATGGTCATTGTAAGGTTTAAAATAACAGTTGGCATTTGAGTTTTTTCATCTTTAACTCGGTAACTTAAAAATTGTGTTTAAATAGTAATTTTGAATAAAAAAAATTCAATTCGCAATCGTAGTTAAAAATTTCCCTCTAGTGGCGCAAATCAATACTACGAAAAGCAATCGTACAAGCGCCATATTGAATAGGTGGCAGCTGAGTGAGTAGTGTAGTCATTAATAATTAAATATTTTAACTTATCGCCTACATATAAATAAGTTTTTAAACTCGGTTTATATACACAATCAACGAAACACAGTAAACAATGTGAACTGTCATATGTCAAACCCATCGTATAGCGGTCATCTTGCTTCGAAAATCAGCGCCTCTATCGTTAATTTCGATTGCGAATAACTGAGTAATTTGTATAGGTGCTTGCGCACCCAGAGCACGTATGCTTTCGGCACCTATGTGAACGCATGTCTTCTTCATTTGATATTGAAAGGTCAAATTCAATGTCGAATCTTAAAAACCAAATTATATAATTTTAACTAAACTATTATTCACGAAAGATGACTATTCAAGGTCATTTGCGAGCCGTCTGATATAATATTACTTGCAGATAACTTCATTGCATTTCGCTTGCATAGGCGTGCAACATGAAATATTTATGGACACATTTTAACTGAAAAAATAAGAATAATTCATTTGAAAATTATGTTTCTTTCTAAATAATACCTTTCTGAAAGATTTATGTTCTTCACTTATGTTTTTGCAAAATATGAAAACATAGACTTAACTTATAAACCAAGGAATAATAATTTAATTTAAACGTCAACGCCACTGGGTAAATATTAGCACAGGGGGCACTGCAGTAGATAATTAGGTATCTGTAATTCTACGACATACGTCATTATTATTTATAGTGTGTTAGAAAGTAATGCCACTATTTACGTATATCTGTCACACTACATAAATTAAATAGACATAGATCAAATAATCTTTCTCTTTCTAATATAAAATGTTGCTAAGCAACTACTATAAAGTGATGTGTATACTTTCATCGAACAAATGACCTTGAATAGTCATCTTTCGTGAATAATAGTGTATGTAAATGAAAACCTAGAAAATACGATAAATACAGAAATTAAGTGTCAAATGTAAATAAAACAGGTACCGTGTTTTGCTTCTGTCTGTCTATGAAATACGTTTTGGGCACATATGTCGAGACTTAGTTTGCACATAGTTAATGTGTACGCCGTAATGGCGGGAAGAAAATATTGCAAAAATTTAACATTTTTTTCTCCGGTATTTTTAAATTTTTTACATAATATAAAAGTAAAAACGCTTTAGATTTAAAAATATTTTAACATAAAAAAATCAAAAATTTGAAAACCCTCATTTTTAAATCATGTTGTTTTAAACAAAATATCTTGAAGGTGGTGGCTACAGTTCTCCATGCACTGATGCAACCAATTTCTGAAGCTCCTCTCTAAACATTCCAACATGCGGACTATTTCCTGCCGAATAAGATTCTTCTGCTGAAACAGGGTGCAGGACGGTGTTTGTAAACCTCTGCATTGAGAAATTCGGCAGGAAATAGCCCGAATGTTGGAGCTTCAGAAATCGGCTACATCAGTGCAAAGAAAACGGTAGCCATCAACTTCAAGATGTTTTGTTTAAAACTGCATGCAGGGGCGCGCCGTATCATTGTGTCGCCTGTGTGCCAATGCTCATCTTGACACCTCCCCCCCCTTCTCAAAATTCAATAGTTATAAAGAAATAAACATCGCCATTCGAAAGAACATAAAAAAGTGACCTAAAAAGGTGCAAACTCAAATCTAGTACTACTTCATATTTGGAAAGTATGTATTCACAAAAAACTGCAACATTTACATTTTTGAAAGAAGACTGTTTTGAGTGTAATGCAACAGTGAATTTTCTGTAACTCGTAGTTACCATCAAATGTATTATAAATCCGTCTTCGTTTATTTACATTTTTGCCTACGGATTTTTTCTCAAATAACGACACCACTAAAATGGTCTTCTAATGGGGCAACAATTATGTGAACACGTTAACTTGAACAGCCTGTGTACTTTTTTATAGTTACCATATGTTTTAAATAAACCACTAATTTTTTTACCCTATAAAATTAATAATTCTTGCATTTTCTGCTTGAAACATAGATACATCATTGGAAAGCTAAAATAAACTCTCTTTCGATGGCATAATTTTGCGATTATGGAAATTATAAATTGGACTCCATTACTTGAAATCTAATAGTGATAAAAAATCTGAGCATTGTTGTTTGAAGGAAAATAAAAAAGGGTCCTTAAAGACCTCCATACCAAAATTCCATATAATTTCATATTTGGAAGTTATTTGTGAATATAATAAGAAGTGGTTAGAGTACCGAACGCGGGACCGTGTTAAAAAAATTAATATCTCAAATTGACATGGTTTTCGCAATTTCTCTAAATATACCCCAACATTACCCAACCCAACGCCCAAATTCAGGCTTGGAAAACGCGGGCCAAAGTATGCGTTAGGTGAGGTTATTGTTGTTCTCTTTAGAGTAATATATAAACAACCTTAGTACGCTATTCAACAACGGTCCCGCGTTCGTGTCGGGATTTGAATTTTTAACAACGGTCTCGAACGTTCGACGTTTCTAGTACTAAACGAGGTACTAAATCACGTATTTAGAGTTTTGTACAATAATCATTTGTATGCATTTTTCGGGAAAAACAAAAACATCTTTAAAATAGTCTATTAATGGAGCAGCTTTGCTCTAATTAAATCGACTTCGTATCTCTTATAGTTTACCAGATCCCAATGTGAGCCGCGAAAAACGGACATATTAAATTTAAAAAAATAAGTCATTACAATGTTGCTGGCCGTGTCGCCCCTGACGAAGTGTCGCCCGTGTGCGACGCACACATCGCACCCTATGACGGCGCGCCCCTTACTGCATGATTTAACTTGAAATTATTTTCTTTCATTATCCAAAAATAATTTTTGTCTATCGGCAATACTTTTATTCGCCTTCAAAAAAAGGAATTTTCTAGGTCCCAGCTGTATTAATCTACTTATCAGTCTTTTTTCTCACCGCTCTCGTTCCATGCTCCTTCGATTTGATAAGACGAAGACGCCGCACCAAATAAAAAATCCTTGGGAAATTCTCTGTCGGCGGAAGTGGCCATTAATCTGTTGAAAACAAACTAATTGCATCAACTAGAGCAGAACTATCTGTAATTGTGTGATACTGACACATAAACTCTCGATCGGTATATGTTTCACGACTAATAGACCATGATAATATTATCACAGTTTCTTTATAAAAATGCCGATCAATATAATAAATGAAATACGATAAGTATGTTTGTTTTGATATTTAAAATAGGAAGTTTAATCTCAAAGAGGTCAAAATGCATAAAAATATAAAAATTATTACATTAAAATATTCTATGAGGCAAGCTCATTGTTTTAGAAATGACATGTGTGTAAATATTACAGGCGTGCTTAAAATGCTCGCGTTCAGCCGGGATAGCGCTAGCCTAGTAAAAATTTTCGCTGTTTGTTAGCGCTAGATGCGTATTGAACGGTATTTATTTTGTTGACACTGTTACTGCGATCTGTCACAACAAAACTGCCATTTCACTAGATGTCTTAGCGAAATATTTCTCGCTGGTTATTTCTTCTAGCGCTAGATCAGCGCTAGATTCTAACAAATCGTTAAATTAGTGTGCTAGTCGAGCGCTAGCTAGCGCTAAATCGGCTCTTTACACTTTACTCTCTAATACTTCATGTGAATGTCTCTAAGACTCTCCCTATATGTAACTCTATAACTATGTAACTAACTCCCGAAGATAAGAAATCTATTTTAGCATAAATGTTAATATTAATTTAAATAAATAAGTTTCATAATGTTAAATTATTTCAGTAATAAAATAATTTGTAAAATTGCTTTTTATTTATATTAAAAAAAACACAAAAATTCAGTAATTTCTCAGTGACTTCTAAAATATTCTCTCACGGCGTGAGTAATGTTGTACGTTAGTTATTTCAAATAACCATAGTAACAAGTATATTATGAGTCGGTGTTGGATAAAATATATATATATATATATATATATTATAGCAACATGAACAAAATAATAATATAAAAACTTAATATTTTCAATATTATTAATATATACCGTGCACACGCCTATGCCAAAGAGTGTATACAAAAGAGGCTTGTCCCATTCAATGAAAAATACCATAGTGATGGTCGATATGTGTTTTGGCCGGACATGGCAACATGGGGCCTCGTGGCCGCGTGCTTGAGTGTCAGGTCGCGAATCTGGGGAACCGGGTGCACTCTCCACGCCAGCAATGATTGCCCGTGAGGTGCCGCCTGGTAAGCGCCCGCACGGTACAAATATTTCATCATTACCGATATCTGTGTACAAAGCAGATTGGCACACCGAGCAATGGATAATAAGCTGTGATGATATATTTATTTATTTTATTTATCGCAACATCGCACTACGCAAGAGGTACTATTGAAGTTTATGAACGGTACAAAATATCGTTTATTCCTCGCTCAGAAAATGCACTAAATGTGCCACAATTAAGACCTATCGAATGGTTTTGGTACCAATTAAACAAAAAGTGCATGAGAACGGGTGGAAAGCAGAAGATTTAGCTGCATTAAAGACGAAAATACAAGCAAGACTTCACTAATTTGCTGTGGAATACTTCGAAGTTAGACAAGCTGCTGATTATGGACCTGATTATATTATTTCACATTGATTTAATCATGGTTGATTAATAAATAATGCTGTTCCAAAAAATGTCCAGATTTTTAATTGGCATACCCTTATATTAGATAAAAAGCGTTAAATTAAATAACATACCTGGTAATCTATTAACTTAGTAACAGTTACATAAATAATCTCACTGTTTCAAACTGAACTGAATTACTTTAGATGATATTTAAACACTTACATGAAAGCCAAAATAAAAAGAATGATAATCATTTGAATCTTTTTATCGTACTAAACAAACTAAAATTGATCTTACACACACTATATTTATTTATCCCCACTTATTATAACACTCTTATCTCATTTCTTAATTGCAAAGTACTTTTTTATTAGAAATAATTCAAACTATACTATTTATAGTCTAGTCTGCTAAACACAAGACTCTACGTGTAAATTATTTAGATGATAGAAATTGAAATTTAAAACCGGTTATAAAGTAAATACCGCTGCTACTGTAGAAGTGGAGGAAACCTTACCTTCACCTACGTTCCTATGTCTAAGCAAAGTTGTTTATTTTGTCATTCAAGATTATTTTAATTATTTGTTTTTTTATTATTGTTATTTAAGTATATGTTATGCACTTAATGATGTTATTGTCATTGTGAATCATATAAGATGGTGACCGGCACTTCCGAACATAGAACTTAAAAAAAATGTAAAATCATATTTTCGCAATTTCCTGCTTCCCTAATTATTTTAGGTAAAAAAGCTTTAAAAGAAAGTTGTACAACATAAAAATGATAGCTTTTAGTTCACAGAACGCATTAGTGTACAAAATAATTGAAAAATTAGGGACAAATAGCTATTTTCCTGATTATGTATTACTTTTAGACGACCTATTGGCGAAAAAATTCAAAGTGGGTGACGTCTGGGGGCAGATTTGTGTACTAGAGGAATAAGGAAACCTTGATAGCATACATTGAAACGTATGTAATTTTAAACATATTTAATTTGTATTTGTTGTAAAAGAAAGTGAGATATATAGTGCATATTACATTTTCAGGTCTAAATAATGACCAGTAAATGCCATAGATACTGCTCAGTGCCACAATGCAGTAATTACAAATCAAAAAGTGTAAGTTTATACTATATCCCAAGTGACAACATATAATCTTGAAATTTTCTTCCCATATAGTTTTGACGTTTCCAATCAGGATGGCAAAATTCTTCTAATTTTATAGCCAAACTATATTGTTTATCATCCTTTTTAACAAGTTTTTCCCTTACTTGTTCCAAATCGGTACACCTAAATTTTTCTGTTTCTTCTGCTCTGTAATATACAATCCCATAAACAAATAAATTAATAGCATAATAAAAATGATAACTTTTGTCGTAAAACAATAAATATAGTTTTAATTTTTACTAACCTGTTTATATGCAACAAAACTGCAACAACATGTTTGTATTTGCCTCCCAATTCTACTCTAGAACTAAATTTTGCTTTCCAGTAATTTATATTCTCATTTAATAAAATTTCAATCATATGAGGACCTCCACGCAAATGAATGGTTTTTAAACAAGATCCCAGTATTGTACCTGATCCATCATCTTTTATTCCACAAAGCAATACATGTCCTGCCTTAAAAACTGCTTCGCCTTTCTTTAGAGAACGTGCAGAAGCAATGTATTCAAAAATATCACATAACTTTATGTTAATTTTGTCCATATTAAATACTTTGCACTTTGAAATGTATATTTCCAGCAATAAGGAATGAGAGAACTCTCCTTATTCCACCACCATCTTGCTACCATCCGGCCTGCCACCTATAGTTCAGTTTTTTCGCCCATAGTTTAAATTATAAAGTTAAATGCCACTTTTTGGTGTGATGAGATCCAGAATTCTACTTCCGGTTTCGCCGAAGCGAAATCTTCGTTGGTTTTTAAATGGAATGGTATACATATTTTCATATTTTTGAAAAATATTTTAAATTAGCTTTACACTGGTGTCAAACTTTTATTTAAAAATGACCTATACCTTGTTCCATTTAAGCCATTCAGTATTGCAGAGCATAGGGTTAGTTTTGATCTCTCTGATTGGCTAAGATAGATAATTGTAAACTTAAGTTTACCCAATGTAATTTCAGCTACTTCAAATTGGCGCTGTTGCCAGTGTCATCTACTGAATAGTTTAAATGAAACAGTAAGTAGATATAAATTTTTGAAAATTCTGATATTTTATGTGATTTCAGTTTGCCACACATCTGTGTCTTCTTTGTTTGAGTACGTATATATTTTAACGTTTACCTAACATATCATTTATTTTTGATTATTTTGAACTGTCAAAGAATTTAGAAAAATATTTTAAATTTACTCTTTTTAAATTTTAGACAATTTGAATTGTTCGAAATAATCAAAACAAATAATACATAGATAACGATTTTTTTGAGAAAAACGCAAGTAAAGTTTTATATTAATTTGATTAAAATATGCCTATAATAAGAGTGTCATGAATGAAATACGCTAACGCTCGTTTTCTAATTGACAAGTGCGAAAGAAAGTCTTATAAAATGAGTTCTTTATACTATTTTTTATATTTTGCGCCTTCTACAATTAACATTTACTTACTCAATTTGTGATTATATTTGTAACCATTTGTACATTTTCATGTAAATAATCTTCCCTAAACAAAAAAAATAATAATTTCGACATTATATGATTAAAATGAAATGTCAATTAACTAAAAATAAATTAGGTAAAAATGGGTTAAAGAAACGTTATCTAGTACCAAACGTCTAAAACAAAAAATTGCGTATCGAAATGAAGGCCATTGCGAATCGTAATGACTTCATTATGAACGCAAAATATAAAAAAAAATTATATCACTGAATTCAGAATTAAATTCTCTAACGAAAAATATATGTTCTCATTCAAAATAAAAAAGTTAGGTCCCGTATTTTGAGAACCACTGATCGAAAAAAATATTTCTTTTTATTTGTCTTGTAAAATAGAAATTATTTGCCCATGATTTTTAAATATTATTATTAATATTTTATTTGTATAGTTTTTAAGTGCATTCATGATAATTTTATTATTGAATTACGCAGTGTTTAAATTCTTTTATTCAAATTATATGACATATATTACACAAGAAAATGATACAACTTTTTTAAATCATGAATTGATACAATACTTGTTTTTTATCACGGCATACTATTTCATTAATGAAAGGTGTTGCCTTCTATGATTATATTAATTTCATTGTTTGACACTTGACAGTGATAAACGTCAACACCCTCCCTCAATGAAATTCATTCAACATTTTACTAAACCTAGTATCGTACAAAAATAATTAAATACATTTTTATTTATAGGCTTCGTAAATAAATCGGCTACTTGTTCTTCACTTCTTATGTACTGGACGTCAATAATCCCTTCATTAACCTTGTCTCTGATGAAGTGATGTCGAATATCGACGTGTTTCAGCCGTTTGTGGTTCTCAGGATTCTTAGCCACTTTTATCGCGGACTGATTGTCTTCGAAGATGATCACAGGCTTGGTTTCTTCATAAATTTGAAGATCAATCAAAATTTGACGTAACCAGCATGCTTCGCTAACTGCCATGCTCAGTGCCACGTACTCTGCCTCGCAGGACGATAAAGCTACAGTGCTTTGCTTGCGTGAAGTCCAGGATACTGATGAGTCATATATTTTGTAAATGTAACCAGACGTTGATTTTCTGTCGTTCAAATCGCCTGCCCAATCGGCATCAACAAATCCTGTCAGTATTTTTGCATTTTCATCTCTGACGTAAACTAAGTTAAAATCAATTGTACCTTTTATGTATCTTAGTACATGTTTTAAACATTTCCATAATTTTTCATTTGCACGAGTTTGATAACGACTTAAAATACTCAATGCTGTACATAAATCTGGTCTTGTAGCTACCATTGCGTACATCAAACAACCAATTAGTTTTCTGCAGCGGCTCTCGAGTTCTTCATTATGTGTTGTTTCATTTTCTGGTTCTACTAACCAATCAGACTTAAAACTTGGATCTAAAGGTGTCAATGTCGCTTTACAATCTTCCATTCCAAATTTTGACAGTACATTTTTCAAATAAGTTGTTTGATTCATTTTTATTACTCCATTTTCTATATCTTGACTGATATTTATGCCAATGTAATGTGAAACATTTCCCAAATCTTTCATTTTAAAAGTTTTGAATAATTCCTTTTTCAATTCTTCAATCTGTTGATTATTTGTTCCAAAAATCAACAGATCATCCACATAAATTAAAACGAATAACTTTTCGGATTTGTCAAATTTTGTATAGAGACAATAATCATTCTTCGAACGATTAAATTCTTCTTTCTCCATGAACGAATTAAATTTTATATTCCAATATTTTGGTGACTTTTTCAAACCATATAATGCTCTATTTAATTTACAGACTTTTCCATGTTCTTGTAAAACACCTTCTGGAATACTCAGAAAAACATCTTCTTTAATTTCTCCGTATAAAAATGCACTACATACGTCAAGTTGACATATAGACATTTTTAATTGATTTGCCACGGCTAACATGACTCTGAGGGTTGTCAATTTTGCAACAGGAGAATAAATTTCTGTCAAATCAACATTATCTTTCTGTTTAAACCCTCTAGCTACCAAACGAGCTTTATAACTTGCTGGCTTACCATCTTTATCCTTCTTAATTTTAAATACCCATTTGCTGTCAATTAAATCACATTTTTCTGGTTTCTGCACAATTTTCCAAGTGTTATTTTCCTTCAAGGCATCTAACTCTGCTTTTATTGCCTTCTTCCATTTTTCACTTTCATCACTTTCCATTGCTTCTTTATATGTTGTTGGTTCTTTTGCTTCTTCTACATCTTTAATATCAGTAAAACAAACCTGATATTCATCGATACCAAATCTCTGGGGTTTTCTCAAAATTTCCCTATTTCTTAAATTTCTCTTGTCTTCAATATCAGATGTTTCTTTCTCTTCGGTATGTGTTTCTTTTTCTTCTGAATTCTTATTATTTTCTCTTTCTTCTTCCTCGTCGTTTTCAGTTTTATTCACTCGCATTTCTGTTTTTCTTGGAAGAAATACAACATTCCGTGCACAACGTACTTTATTTTCGTTTTTAAAATATATTCTATAACCTTTAATATTCTCTTCATATCCTACGAAAATACCTTTTCTTCCTTTTGCATCCCATTTATGCCGCGTTTCTTTTGGTACATGAATATAAACCTCTGTTCCAAATTCTTTAAATTCCTTCAAATCAGTATTTTTCTTAAACCATAATTCATACGGTGTGCTTCCCTTTATTGAACTTGTTCCAGTCCGATTTATGACGTATACTGCTGCACTTGTTGCTTCAGCCCAAAGTTTCTTTTCTAATTTTGCATCGCATAACATTGTCCTTGCTGCTTCAACTATTGTCCTCATCTCTCTCTCGATTCTTCCATTTTGTTCTGGACAATACACTACTGTTCTTTCATGTCTTATTCCAAACCTTTCTAATAATTTTCGTATATCTGAATTTACAAATTCTAGACCGTTATCTGATCTCATGCATTGTATTTTGTTTCCTGTAGAATTCTTTGCTAATCTGAAGAAAATTTCTAGTTTTTCTTTTACTTCATCTTTGTTCTTCAAGAAATAAACATGACGGTAATGTGAAAAATCATCTTTTATCAGTAAAAAATACTTAGAGCCTCCAACTGATGATTGTTCCATGGGTCCGCAAAGATCGACATGAACTATTTCACAAGTCTTTCTTGATTTTGTTGTACTTGCCGGAAACGGTAATCTGTGCTGTTTAGCTTCAATGCATGATTCGCAAACGAATTCTTCATCTACATATTTTATGTCATTCTTCTGTAAAACTTCCTTAACTTGTCTTATGTTCTGGTGTGCTAGTTTTACATGCCAAGTTTTCAAATTTTCTTTACAAGTCGTTACATTTGCAGAATGTGAGAAATTATCAGATTTTTGACATCTGTCAATTTTGAAAACCATTTTGTATAATTTTCCAACTCTTTTTGCTATTGCACAAGTTTTATTATACTTATTTTTAATAATACACTGTTCATTGTCTGAAAACATCTTGTAGTCTTTATCTAAAGCACTTGCCACCGAAAACAGGTTTAGTTTTAAATCTGGCACGAAAAGTACATCTTGTAATTCACTTTTTAACCAGTTTTTACCATCGTATGCTTCTACTAATACTTTACCGATTCCGTAGGAGTTAATTAACGAACCGTCACCAATTTTAACAGGTTTTATGTTATTCAATTCTTTATATTCGGAAAACATATCCCTATTACAACACATATGTTCTGTTGAACCGCTATCCAAATACCAGTAGTTATTTGCATTGCTTATGAATACTGAGCTTATGTATGCATTGACATTATTTGCAGATTCTAAGTTTTTATTTTTATAATTATTATATCTGCAGTCCTTTTTATAATGTCCAGGTTTTTTACATATGAAACAAGTTTTCTTATTGCTTTGCTCATTTTTCAATTTAAAACAATTTTGTTTTTTATGGCCAATTTTACCACAACCGTAACATTTTATCAAACTTTTTGTAGCCAATGCACATTCTTCTTTGATTTCATTAATTTTGCGTGACTTTATTCTCTCTTCTTCAATTAGGAGTCTGCTTGTTAGTTCATTTAATTTTTGATCTCTGACAGGTACACTCTCCCACGCTGAAACAAAGTATTTGAACGGTTCAGGCAAGGATATGAGTATTTTAGTAATCAACATTTGTTCTGATATTTGTTCTCCTAAATGTTTAAGTTGATCTACAAGTTTTTCTATTTTTGATACAAATTCAGAAATTCCTTCATTTTCATATTTTAATCCAAAAAATTTCTGTTGGATCAGATGAACGCTGACTTCAGATTTTTGTTCGTAGACTGTCAACAATTTTGACCCAATCTCTTCAGCTGTAGTACAGGATAAAATATGTAATAGCGGTCCTTCCTCCATTCTGGTCACGATAATTTCTTGTGCCCTTGTATCTCTTCTCAACCATTCATCTTCTTTGACCTCTGGTCTTCTACACGCATTTGTAACTACGTCATATACTTGTTTTGACTTCAGTATAATAGTAATCTGAAATTTCCACAAATTCCAATTACTTTCTCCTTTTAACTTTATAGTTCCTTGTTCCATTTTTCTAAAAAATATAATTCTATACTTTCCAAAGTCACTTTACTTTTCACTGCCCTTATTCTTCTGTCCCACGTTCTGGGCCCATAACCTATTGAATTACGCAGTGTTTAAATTCTTTTATTCAAATTATATGACATATATTACACAAGAAAATGATACAACTTTTTTAAATCATGAATTGATACAATACTTGTTTTTTATCACGGCATACTATTTCATTAATGAAAGGTGTTGCCTTCTATGATTATATTAATTTCATTGTTTGACACTTGACAGTGATAAACGTCAACATTTATCTTTTCTATGTGCTCATATCGTTTTCTTCATTATTATTTTTTGTAATCATAGTTAATTTTAAAATACTTACCGTCTTGTAAAATATTTCCATGATTGAAAAGGTCGATTCAATATTTTTGTAGATATTTGAGACGTCAAAATCCATCGTAGTTTTGTCCGATTATACGGAGATATCGACACTCTTATAATAAAACTTAGAGCCATAGTGATAACACTTCGTAATTATTTAAATAAATAGTAGTTATTAAATTTGTTTGGATGAAAACTGATGTTTCTGCTTCTTACTAGAGCTTAAAATATTATCCGTATAGTATATGGTAGATGTTTTTAACACCTTATCTACCTATTTATGTGCATTATGTAAGTAAATACGATTATGAGAAGTGCATAAATTTTAAACTGCATCACAATATTTAAAATGCAGAGGTTACTGTACCCACTTAGTAAATGTTCGAGTATTAAAAATTCGAAGTAAACTATTTATCAACACTATAAACTAGACACTAGACTAGACTTTGAGTATATTGCAGACAGAGAATTAAATTTAAATGAATTTGAAGTGCAAATAATATTTTTCTACTACCCATTTCGTATAACCTGTCTCAACTTATAGTGAACTGGCTTTTGTTACTTTATATAGCAAGCGATTTCTTAAGAAGCTTATAGGGGTTGAGAATTGAGAGACAGAACCATATTTAAATTTTCCAACATTACATTTAGCGCAAGTGTTATTATACTTAGCTGTTATGGTTCTACTCGTTCTACATATTCAAAATTACATTTGCCAAAATAAATTTTATATAAATTAAAATAAAAGTATTTATTTAGCGGAAGAAGGCATACCATACAATCGTCACAAAATTTAAATATACTGTAAGGCCGGTTAAACACTAGGCGGTTTTTACCGCGGCGGTAAATTGACCGTCGCCGTCGTTCCTTCAGTGGTACGAAGAATCAAATGGGAGTTTGCACACTGGGCGGAAGAAAAGCCGCGCGGTAGATTTGCCGTTGGCGGTAGCTATGCTGTCGCCTACTCCCACTGGCGCTGACGGTAGTTTTGCCGTCGCCGCCTAGACAGTGGCACATGTGACCAAATGGGCGTTTACACATTTAGCGAATTTCTCGTCGCTTGCACGTGTTGGTAGTACACATTTTTATTTTGAAAAGAGTACAAAATCGAAAAATGAGTGACGTAGATAACGATATTCATCAAATGACAAAATAGACATACGAAAATCTTCAAATAATGTGTTAAAAGCTCCAAATTCTCTTCCGTTTTGGTTGATTTGATGGATCCAAATAAGGCGAATTTTTCTTTTCCTATTTCTCTGTCGACGGTATATCCATAAAGCGAGAATTTTTTGACGGTTCATTTTAAATTTACCCAATTAAATAACTTGTCAATTGGCAAAGCAAAATACAAATAAGCCAAATTAAGGTAAATTAACGATCAAGTTACCAACTCGAGCGGCTCCACTTTTACCGCTAATAGGCGGCGGCGCTTTTACTGCTTAGTGTGTAAACACATCAAATTCTGTAGGCGGCGACGGCCAATTTACCGCCGCGGTAAAAACCGCCCAGTGTGTAACCAGCCTAACGTGAACGCCCGCCGTCGCCGCAGCAATGAGCGAGTGTCTATTTATAGCGATGATGCAATCGCGCTAGCAGCCGGGCTACGTAAACAAACTAGTCGCGATGTGTTTAATTACTTGCGGTCGCCTGAACCTTTTGTGGTCATTGGTATTATGCGGTCGAACATTCTAGAGCTTTTCTAGAAGATAATGGCAGCTGCATAAAAGGGACGTAGCTATGCTCGAGAATTCGTTACATAGTTAGTAACATCATTGATTAGTAACATGGAGAGACATTCATACAGTGTTAGTGAAGCACAGCAGTATCGTGGTGAACGTATGCAGTATAGTGTCGAGTGGAGGACTCGGGAAGTTACTGAAAACGAAGTTTAGATGTATTGAAAATGATGATTTAATAATGATGATTTAATAAATTCATATTATTTAAACAAAACTGTATTTTTTAACTTTATTAATCTAATATAATATTTCTATTATTATCATAATTAACGTCAAGTATTTATTTTTTGTCGATATTTTCAATGTAATTTTCGAGATTTTCATATTTACCTAATTACTGTCGTTACAAAGCATGTAAAGGTAATTCTGACTTAGATGCAGAATTTTATGCACTAAAACTTTTATTTCACGCGTTTTTGCTTAAAATATATGGCGAGCAGGAAATTGCAAAAAACTGATTTCCCATGTTAATCTTCTATGTACAGGTGTTTCATTTTCGATGTTTTTTAAGGGAATCTCAGGTAATATTAACGATAGAACAAAACCGTTAGCACATTTCATAGTCAACTTTACGAGAAAAGTTTAATAGTTGCCGCAGGAATTTTCGATCTTCTTTTGTTTCTGAGCTATAGGCAAAAACTCGTTTTTCACTCATTTCGAAAATATTTTTTTATGATAGTTACAGATAAGGTGTTTTCACAAATTTTCAACTGTTTTTTTAGGTAGAATAAAATGGCGTAATTAGATTTTTTGAAAACTTAATAATTCTCGAGATATCACAAATTTATGATTTTTTAAATGGGAACCTATGTTGAAAATAGGCTCATCGTTTTGCTTATTTTATACGCTTTTCAATTATATATAACAAATCAATATTCTTTTGTTTTAAACATGAATAAAAGATAAATTATTAATTTATTGGGGTGAAAAAATTTAAAATGATTAAGAAACAATTGAAAAAATCAACTAAAGATCATCATTTGCTTATTTCTAATATTATTTTTTTCAGTTTTACTCATTTTTTCAATTTATTTACTTCAATAGCAAAATAAACCATTTTATTCGAATTGTGTCAAAGCCAACTGTACCATCGATAACGAATAATTTAACTAACCCGAAAATAATTGGTTAAGAATAATTTTGAGAACTTAATTAATAGATATAGAATTAAAATAAACAAATAATGATCTTTAATTGTTTTTTTTCAATTGTTTCTTAATAATTTTCAATTTTTTTACCTCAATAAATTAATAACTTATCTTTTATTCATGTTTAAAACAAAAGAATAAGCAAAACGATGATACTATTATCAACATAAGTTCCCATTTAAACAATCACAAATTTGTTTTATATCTCGACAATTATTAAGTTTTCAAAAAATCTAATTACGTCATTTTATATTACCTAAAAAACAGTTGAGAATTAGTTAAAACTATTTTTCTGTAACTATCATAATAAATAAGATACCTATGAGGTATTTGCGAAATGAGTGAAAACGGGTTTTTGCCTGTAGCTCAGAAACAAAAGAAGATCGAAAACTCCTGTGGTGACTATCAAACTTTTCTCGAAAAGTTGACTGGAAAGTGCAAACGGTTTTGCTCTATTGTTAATATCATCCGAGATACCTTAAAAAAAACATCGAAAATGAGACACACTGCACACCTTTAAGATAAACACACGGTATACCAAATAACACCCAAAGGCGTGTTATGAGTTGTTATTGTAATGTTGTCAAGAAATGGATATGGAACAAAGCCAAACAAAAAGCAGAAACACTCACAGCCTACCTACCTACTCCGTAAATTTTATTAAAACTTTCTGATCCGTAATCCGTAGAATAAAAAAAATTATAATCGGACGTTAAACGTTGAACGCAGCACGGGAGTTAAACGGAAAATAATGCCTTCGGTCAACGTACACACCTCGGGCCAGAGGCCCTCGGAAGTACACTGTTGACCTCAGGAGTTATTGTCCTTATAACTCCCTTGATACGTTAATTACTCTTAAGCTGTTCAGTTGGCAACCTTGTGGGGCCATACAAGCATACAAGCACTTGTCAAAGTTCACTTTTTTTTATAGGACATAGGAAATACAATGTTAAAATTGTCATTATGCGATAGTTCGTTCCCTACGAATTTTAGAACAAAAGTGTAAATACAAAAAATGTTCAGAATTAAAAACTGCATCGAACAAGCTTCAATTTATTGATATAATTCGTCCCTGGCATGAGATAAACGTAAAATAAAATTTATAATTTTTAGCTATTTACAGTGTGCCATGGAAAACAAAACATTTGTCATTGTCATTAAGTTATTATAAAGAGGAATAACACTTCCTGTTTCATTAAAAGGGTTTATAATTCTGCTAATAGTCCCACATGCAGGAATAGGCCGGGCCTGATATAATGCACTAAATAAATCTCTCACTTGATTTAACGAATTTCCAGCCAAATACCATTTTATCCATTGAATTTTTCAGAGATAGTAAATGTATCCATAATTACTGATAAATAATTTAAATGAAGGCAATAATTATTAAATCTTTACAATAACAAATGTCATCTGTCAAACTCAAACAGTACGACTGTTTGAATTGTATGTTTTGTTTTCCATGGCACACTGTAATTAGCTAAAGATTATAAATTTTATTTTACGTTTATTTCATGGCAGGAACGAATTATATCAATAAATTGATGCAGTTTTTATTTCTGAACATTTTTTGTATTTACACTTTTGTTCTAAAATTCATAGGGAACGAACTATCGCATAATGACAATTTTAACATTGTATTTCTTATGTCCTATAAAAAAAAAGTGAACTTTGACAAGTGCTTGTATGCTTGTATGGCCCCACAAGGTTGCCAACTGAACAGCTTAAGAGTAATTAACGTATCAAGTGAGTTATAAGGACAATAACTCCTGAGGTCAACAGTGTACTTCCGAGGGCCTCTGGCCCGAGGTGTGTACGTTGACCGAAGGCATTATTGTCCGTTTAACTCCCGTGCTGCGTTCAACGTTTAACGTCCGATTATAATTTTCTTTATTCTACGGATTACGGATCAGAAAGTTTTAATAAAATTTACGGAGTAGGTAGGTAGGCTATGAGTGTTTCTGCTTTTTGTTTGGCTTTGTTCCATATCCATTTCTTGACAACATTACAATAACAACTCATAACACGCCTTTGGGTGTTATTTGGTATACCGTGTGTTTATCTTAAAGGTGTGCAGTGTGTCTCATTTTCGATGTTTTTTTTAAGGTATCTCGGATGATATTAACAATAGAGCAAAACCGTTTGCACTTTCCAGTCAACTTTTCGAGAAAAGTTTGATAGTCACCACAGGAGTTTTCGATCTTCTTTTGTTTCTGAGCTACAGGCAAAAACCCGTTTTCACTCATTTCGCAAATACCTCATAGGTATCTTATTTATTATGATAGTTACAGAAAAATAGTTTTAACTAATTCTCAACTGTTTTTTAGGTAATATAAAATGACGTAATTAGATTTTTTGAAAACTTAATAATTGTCGAGATATAAAACAAATTTGTGATTGTTTAAATGGGAACTTATGTTGATAATAGTATCATCGTTTTGCTTATTCTTTTGTTTTAAACATGAATAAAAGATAAATTATTAATTTATTGAGGTAAAAAAATTGAAAATTATTAAGAAACAATTGAAAAAAAAACAATTAAAGATCATTATTTGTTTATTTTAATTCTATATCTATTAATTAAGTTCTCAAAATTATTCTTAACCAATTATTTTCGGGTTAGTTAAATTATTCGTTATCGATGGTACAGTTGGCTTTGACACAATTCGAATAAAATGGTTTATTTTGCTATTGAAGTAAATAAATTGAAAAAATGAGTAAAACTGAAAAAAATAATATTAGAAATAAGCAAATGATGATCTTTTGTTGATTTTTTCAATTGTTTCTTAATCATTTTAAATTTTTTCACCCCAATAAATTAATAATTTATCTTTTATTCATGTTTAAAACAAAAGAATATTGATTTGTTATATATAATTGAAAAGCGTATAAAATAAGCAAAACGATGAGCCTATTTTCAACATAGGTTCCCATTTAAAAAATCATAAATTTGTGATATCTCGAGAATTATTAAGTTTTCAAAAAATCTAATTACGCCATTTTATTCTACCTAAAAAAACAGTTGCAAATTTGTGAAAACACCTTATCTGTAACTATCATAAAAAAATATTTTCGAAATGAGTGAAAAACGAGTTTTTGCCTATAGCTCAGAAACAAAAGAAGATCGAAAATTCCTGCGGCAACTATTAAACTTTTCTCGTAAAGTTGACTATGAAATGTGCTAACGGTTTTGTTCTATCGTTAATATTACCTGAGATTCCTTTAAAAAACATCGAAAATGAAACACCTGTACATAGGAGATTAACATGGGAAATCAGTTTTTTGCAATTTCCTGCTCGCCATATATTTTAAGCAAAAACGCGTGAAATAAAAGTTTTAGTGCATAAAATTCTGCATCTAAGTCAGAATTACCTTTACATGCTTTGTAACGACAGTAATTAGGTAAATATGAAAATCTCGAAAATTACATTGAAAATATCGACAAAAAATAAATACTTGACGTTAATTATGATAATAATAGAAATATTATATTAGATTAATAAAGTTAAAAAATACAGTTTTGTTTAAATAATATGAATTTATCAAATCATCATTTTCAATACATCTAAAACTTCGTTTTCAGTAACTTCCCGAGTCCTCCACTCGACACTATACTGCATACGTTCACCACGATACTGCTGTGCTTCACTAACACTGTGTGAATGTCTCTCCATGTTACTAATCAATGATGTTACTAACTATGTAACGAACTCTCGAGCATAGCTACGTCCCTTTTATGCAGCTGTCATTATCTTCTAGAAAAGCTCTAGAATGTTCGACCGCATAATACCAATGACCACAAAAGGTTCAGGCGACCACAAGTAAGTAAACACGTCGCGACCAGTGTTTACGTAGCCCGGCTGCTAGCGCGATTGCGTCATCGCTATAAATAGACACTCGCTCATTGCTGCGGCGACGGCGGGCGTTCACGTTAGGCTGGTTACACACTGGGCGGTTTTTACCGCGGCGGTAAATTGGCCGTCGCCGCCTACAGAATTTGATGTGTTTACACACTAAGCAGTAAAATCGCCGCCGCCTATTAGCGGTAAAAGTGGAGCCGCTCGAGTTGGTAACTTGATCGTTAATTTACCTTAATTTGGCTTATTTGTATTTTGCTTTGCCAATTGACAAGTTATTTAATTGGGTAAATTTAAAATGAACCGTCAAAAAATTCTCGCTTTATGGATATACCGTCGACAGAGAAATAGGAAAAGAAAAATTCGCCTTATTTGGATCCATCAAATCAACCAAAACGGAAGAGAATTTGGAGCTTTTAACACATTATTTGAAGATTTTCGTATGTCTATTTTGTCATTTGATGAAGATCGTTATCTACGTCACTCATTTTTCGATTTTGTACTCTTTTCAAAATAAAAATGTGTACTACCAACACGTGCAAGCGGCGAGAAATTCGCTAAATGTGTAAACGCCCATTTGGTCACATGTGCCACTGTCTAGGCGGCGACGGCAAAACTACCGTCAGCGCCAGTGGGAATAGGCGACAGCATAGCTACCGCCAACGGCAAATCTACCGCGCGGCTTTTCTTCCGCCCAGTGTGCAAACTCCCATTTGATTCTTCGTACCACTGAAGGAACGACGGCGACGGTCAATTTACCGCCGCGGTAAAAACCGCCGTGTGTAACCGGCCTTACAGTATATTTAAATTTTGTGACGATTGTATGGTATGCCTTCTTCCGCTAAATAAATACATTTATTTTAATTTATATAAAATTTATTTTGGCAAATGTAATTTTGAATATGTAGAACGAGTAGAACCATAACAGCTAAGTATAATAACACTTGCGCTAAATGTAATGTTGGAAAATTTAAATATGGTTCTGTCTCTCAATTGTCAACCCCTATAAGCTTCTTAAGAAATCGCTTGCTATATAAAGTAACAAAAGCCAGTTCACTATAAGTTGAGACAGGTTATACGAAATGGGTAGTAGAAAAATATTATTTGCACTTCAAATTCATTTAAATTTAATTCTCTGTCTGCAATATACTCAAAGTCTAGTCTAGTGTCTAGTGTCTAGTTTATAGTGTTGATAGTTTACTTCGAATTTTTAATACTCGAACATTTACTAAGTGGGTACAGTAACCTCTGCATTTTAAATATTGTGATGCAGTTTAAAATTTATGCACTTCTCATAATCGTATTTACTTACATAATGCACATAAATAGGTAGATAAGGTGTTAAAAACATCTGCCATATACTATACGGATAATATTTTAAACTCTAGTAAGAAGCAGAAACATCAGTTTTCATCCAAACAAATTTAATAACTACTATTTATTTAAATAATTAGGAAGTGTTATCACTATGGCTCTAAGTTTTATTATAAGAGTGTCGATATCTCCGTATAGTGTCCTATAAAAAAAGTGAACACCCGGTATATATATATATTTGTGAATTTAAGTAATATTATTTCTGCACTAATTTTAAATATTTAAACAAAATTTTAAAAGTACCACTTTCGCACTTTCTCCATTACAAGTTGTTTACCACTTACCAAAAGTTTATTTACTCCATTGCAAATTTTTCACGTACTGGTACTATAAAAATAAAGTTTGATATCTTCATGCATAAAAAAATTATAATAGTTTTTATTGTAAATATTATTAAACTTACCTGTTCACAGCAGCACATATGATAAATTATATATTTAAATTATAGGAATATATTTATAAAATGGAATGAAGTATGTGACCTTGATCTTATTGAATATTTTTAAAAATTGTTACATATTAATAGAATTCGAGAAAAACAGCAATAATTCACGCAACGAGAGCGAGAGAAAGATCTGTACCCATCTATTTCGCTTCCATTGCTGGTATTAGTTCACATAGGTGATGTCACAGAAGTTTTAATTCTGTTCTTTATTTTACAAATTTTAAAAATAGAGATCCTTAGCGCAAAACTTAGCGTAGATGGCAGCAAGGAGCTATTCTCCTATGTACGTATTACAAGGTACAAACTTTTGTAAGAATGAAGTAGCACACAGATATTGTGTGTACACTATTATTCACGAAAGATGACTATTCAAGGTCATTTGTTCGAAGAAAGAATACACATCAGTTTACAGCAGTAGCTTAGCAACATTTTGTATGAGAAAGATTATTTGACCTATGTCTATTTAATTTATGTGGTGTGACAGATATACGTAAATAGTGGCTTTACTTTCTAACACACTATAAATAATAATGGCGTATGTCATAGAATTACAGATACCTAATTATCTACTGCACTGCCCTCTGTGCTAATATGTACCCAGTGGCGTTGACGTTTAAATCAAATTATTGTTCCTTGGTTTATAAGTTAAGTCTATGCTTTTGTATTTTGCAAAGAGTTAAGTGAAGAACATAAATTTTTCAGAAAGGCATTATTTAGAAAGAAACGTCACTTTCAAATAAATTACTCTTATTTTTTTAGTTAAAATGTGTCCATAAATACTTCATGTTGCACGCCTATGCATCCGAAATGCAATGAAGTTATTTGTAAGTAATATTATATCAGACGGCTCACAAATGACCTTGAATAGTCATCTTTCGTGAATAATAGTTTAATCATGATTTTTTAGTTGTGGCACAATATATCAACACAAATATAAAATAATATTCAATAGGTGCAATGAAACAAACGTTTATATAATTTAATAAATACGTAGGTCGGTCGTATTTACTTAAAATTTTAGTCACCCTAACTAACTAGTTACCATGGCCATGGCTACCATTTAAAAATACATTGGAGTGATTAAAAAACAACTGAATATGTTATTTTAGTCATAGCTTAATCACCCCTGGTTAAGAGTAAAAATACTACCGGTTATAAAGTTTAAATTTATTATTTTAATTAAAGGTTACATTTGACGTTTTTACATGTATTAAATAACGAATTCAAATTTTGGCGCCATTCCTGGATTTAAAAAAATTCTTTATGCCATTTTTTTCAGTAGTGTTGTCTTGTACGTATTATTAAGTAGGAGAACAATAACAAAACTAACGAACTACTAACTAAAAAAACAACGAAAACTGTGTAATATGAAATATAACGCCAACAGAACTGATTTTGTCAGACGTCAAAATAATTGATACAGTTGTCAAGCAAATTTAAATTTCGCGTCAAATATTTTACTGTGTAAACTCGGTTCACGTTTGAACCAATAAGAGAGCTAGAATCTTAGGCCCTATCTCACCCAACGCTCTATAGTTAAAACGGATAGAGTATAGTTCACTAGCAAACTAACCTTGAGAAATATTATGCTAAGGATCTCATTAATGAATTTATACTGTATTTAAGATAAGAATAGACTTAGTAGCGCTGCAGACCCAGCCTGTTTTACACATATAAAACTTACGAATTAGTTTTGTTTCGTGCGTGACATACACTGGCTTGCAATAAAACCGCGTACACCTTAAAAATCAAGTAACCGAGTTTTAACATTTTTTTTTTAGCTATTTAAATACAATTTTTCAGGCAACTGTCAATGGAGTTGTCACTATCATGTCAATTTTATCTATAGTCGAGTAAGTTCTTCATCTTGTTTGAGTTACTATTAAATTATATAAACATATATACTTGTATTCCAGAAAAATGAAAGAACAGATTATAAAGTCAAAATGGAATAAATAATATACCTGCTTAGATTTCGCTATTGTAAACTTGGTTTGCGTTTAGACCAATCAGAAGCCTGACATCGTAAGCCCTATCTTACTCCTGAGTCTATTCTTATCTGAAATACTGTATAATAGTTATTTTGCAACATTAGTAAATAAATAGTCTTACTTCACGAATAGGAAAGTTTGATCGCACGAAGCGTGAAAAAATAGTGTACCATGGCGTTTCATTTTTTCAAATGTTTGCGTTAAAAAAATGCACTTTTATTATGTAAAAAAATACATACTACATGAAAAAGTGTACATTTTTTTGTTCACATACCCCATTATAAACAACAAGTTTCTTTTTCATTTTAAAGTTGTTTATTATTCTGAAAAAGAACAATAACATGGAAATTATTTATTATAGGTGGTTTTTCATAGTTTAAAAAATCAGGATATCCACTTAAAATCTTAAATTTGTTTCACATTCAAAATGAAATAAAATTACAAACTTAAACAATTTTTAAAAATAACTAAAAAAACAAAAAAAAATAATCAGAAATAATATCACAAGACCTCCTGATTTTATCGATAAATTTTTATTTTGCACGAATTTTTTTGCTTAGCAACAAACACGAAAGGTTTTACCCACCGTGTAGTATCTATAGGTGAGAGCACGAGATGCGTTGACATGGCTAAGTAACTGGTAACAAAATGGTGCTAACGCGACCCGTTACCATTTGACAGAAAATGTTTTGCTACAAGATGCACAACAGGGTATAGATCAAATAAAGAGAAATATAGTCTTTTTAAGGTGCCAAAATGTACAATTTTGCGGTAGCCAGCTACATTATAACCTCAGAAACAGGTACTAAGATAAATTTCTGATTGAAAGGTGTCAATGTCAACTGAATTTGACATATGTAGTTTTTTGTTTTATAATTTTACTGGAAATACAGAAACCTTTCTGCATGGAATTTGTACAAAATACATACATAGAACTGACAAAAGATAATGATTGAAAATATAGAATATTATGCGTTATATATGAATAATTTAATATTTTAAATATTTTGTGTAAAAACCGGGTCGCAACAAAACCTGACATCTAGCAGCACGCTGTATGAACTAGCCCAGTTAGTTAGCCATTCTTCGTAATGTATTGGAATACGTCGTGCACTCACCTATAGCACAGTATAGAGAATATGCAGTAGCGACACTTCGCTGATTTTCGTTCCAACCTGCTCGGGTTGAAGGGGGAAACAATGAGGAGCGGGACTTTGAATCAGATTCAAATAATATATTACGTGCATATTCATTGTATTTGTAATAATTATCATGTATTTGTTATAATTTTATAAAAAAATATATATTTTAATATTATGCACAGGTCTTGGAAGTGTTTATTCTATACCGGGTGGCGCTCGAAATCCGTTACATAGGCAAATAAGAATAATTTGAATATTTGCCTCCCATTAAAACTTATTGCAGTAAAGCACATGTTTGGGAACACTTATTGCATCATATTAATAACAAATTGTTTAAAAATAATTAAAAATAATTAAGTAAAATAAGAAAATGTTATGGCAATTTTAATGTGATAATTATTATTACCTATAAAAGAAAGCTTAAAGTGCAAGTGATTGTATCATGGTGGTAGCGTGCTAGCTTTTTGTTCCAAAGATTGTGGGTTCAAACCCCCAGCACACTTTTTCAATTTTTTTAAAATTTTAATTTTTTCAATTTATTTTTTGTTTTTATTTATTTTTATTTGTTTCTATTTATTGTAGTTTTACTGTTTTTTCTTGTCCAATTAAAATAAATAGAAAAATAAAAATAAATAAAAACAAATAAATAAAAACAAATAAAAAATATTAAAACAAATAAAAACACAAAAATAAATTGAAAAAATAAAAATTAAAAAAAATTAAGTGTACTGGGGGTTCGAACCCACAATCTTTGGAACAAGAAGCTAGCACGCTACCACCATGCTACGATCACTGACATACTCGTTATTTGGTTATTGTTAGTATTTATTTCTTTAATACACGTATTTTTATAAATATATTTATTACTTTTTTTTATTACTGGGTTATTGAATTATTTAATTTTAATATTATTGGCTTTAAATTTTTTTTACATATTTATATTTCACTAATCTATTTTTACCATTTATCATTTGATATTAAATAACAAATATTAAATATATATTTTTATGCTTTCTCCAAATTTCGCGCTCCTCATTATTACCCCCTGCACACCGAGCAGCCTGGAACGAAACATCAAAGGTTCCGACAAGAGTGTCGCTACTGCTTGTATTCTCTATACTGTGCCTATAGATACTACACGTGGTTTTACCTAATATCAGCTTGCCTGTGTGATTTTACTTAAAAGCAAAAAAATGTGTGCTTCAAAATAAAAATTTATCTGAGAAAATCAGAGAAGTCGTGTGGTATTTGGTGAGATAAATTCCAAAGACAACGCAAAATGAAACAATTTAATTACTATTTTATTTTTAAACTTGAAATATTAATTAACTGTCACACTGACAGTTATAAACAATAACAACCGTTTATTTACTTGGTAGCGGAAAATTATCGGGGTAACAGAGTTTTATCAGTATAATACTGTTCCCATTGGTTGAATTTTCAAGTGTTATGCATCATGATTGGTTAAAAACTAGTCGTTGGAATTTATCAATATAAAACAACGTTGGGGTAAAGGGATATTCTATATTAAAAAATTATGTACTTGTCGGGAATAAGAATTTATATACATATATTGTTAAAATTGGATCATTCAACAATTACCTGTCATAATGCCAATTAAAATTTGCTTTAAAATGTCTATTCAGTTGTGTTCTGAATTGGAACAAAATTTTCATAAAACAAAACATTAATGACCTATCTAGAATAATTCAAAACTTAATAATTTACAAGTGCACAAAATATTCAAATTTTATATACAAATAAAATATCTACAAAACATATGCACAATACGTTAAAAATATCTGCATAGAAGAAAATATTTAAAATTAGTTTATTTTATACATTCAGCTGCACTAATATGTATATAATTCACCTGATTGTTTCATCTTTTATACAACTAAGTATAAAAAACAATGAGAAAATAAATCGCTAATAATCTCTGATAAGCTAAAAATTAGCGAGCGATATTAATTTTACTCCAAACTCAAAATCATTTTTTGAATATGAACTAAGATTAATTTTGTCGAAGAAAATTTTCTAAATAAAGATACCATCACAGATATTTATTACCCAATGCTAGAAGTAGCTATCAATTTTTACTAATTTTGAGAAACGATGATAATTTATCTACCATAAGAGTTTCTATAAGAAATAGAAATTGATTGAAATTCGAATTCAGTTATTGGAATCTTAAATGATTATTTATTTACATACAATATTAACTAAATTCGTATTACAATTTATACATACTTTTTTTAATATTTCACATTTATCAATGAACCTTATATAGTTTGTTTGGAGTAAATAAACTATCGTTCACTTAATAACAGTTTTCAATTAATTACTTAGTTATTAGTTAAACAAGTTCAAGTTAAGAAAATACGAATACTATTTAATTTTACATCTAATCTCAATGTACAACCTGATACAATCTTAAAGTTAATAAAATTATTCTTGAGAAGGACGTACTTATAGTTTAGTTGTTTTGGAAGTTTAAAATTTACTATATGTCGTTTAAAACTTACTAAAATTCTAAACTTTATGGAATCTAATTTGTACCAAATAAAATTGGAAACAAATATTAAAGTAATTTAAAGATGCGAATAAGTTGTACAATAAGGCAAGTAAATAATGGGACAGAATATTGATGGAGCTTTTTCCGTGATCCAAAATTTGTCGTTAATCGCTTTTAAAGATATGTTTGAGTAAAAAATATATAGTTTTCACTAAAATATATATTATAGTTTTCGTAACGTCTTTATAAAGAATGGGACAAAAATTATTCCTGTTTATCCAACAAATGTTACAATTTGTAAATCATGCAACAATCTTTGATTACTATTATAACCAAGGCAGCAACGAGAATCAGGAATTTTTCATGCAAGTAGCATTTCATATTTACATCTGGTCAAATCACGTCCGAGTGAGATAAAATATGCCTGTCAGGTACGGCAAGATTCAAAAATATTGTTAATTTCACGGTTGTATTTCATTTCATTTTAGTTCATTTAAATTAAACAGATATCTGTGCAAAGTACGAATTTACACATACATTGTAATACGTGTTTTTCATGTTATTTTTCCTATATTGCAATTTACTTGTATTTCAATATTATTATTGGTTGGTAACACTGACACTTTCAATAAACATTTGAAATTTATCTTATTTTGACATTACTTACAAGTTAGGTTAGAATCAGAATTCATATTTATTTTTGCACGATTGGTTTTTTTTAAAAATGTTTACCGATAGGGTTTCCAAGACACTACGTTTTATTTACAAATTACTGAACGGTACGTGATGTGAATCACCATTCAGGAGGCAAGACGGTAATAGCTATTTACCGGTTTCAGGATATTATTCCATTGTTTACATGTACAAAAGTAGGCTGGTAACTAAGTAATAACAGTATCTGTATGGTAATATTATTACCATACTGACTTGTCAACAACGGTCTAGAAATTTGAGTAAAATAAAATGAAAATATAATGCTCTTCATTAATACAAACAGATAACGTTAGCCTATCGTTCTAAACACGGTCTACTTTATTCTAAAGTAATAAACATGAGGAATAAAGCACATAATTTGAATATTTGTCATATTGACACATGTCAAAATAATTGTTCGGTTAACCATAGCAATCTGAAAGTAGCATTAATGAGAGAATTTCAAAAAATGATATTTATCAATGTCTTAATTTTCTGAAACCGATAAACTATTGAACAAACCACGGATGTTATTAATCATAACAAGCCTTAGATGTCTTAAAATCCTCGCTCTACGAGCTCGGATTTCAAACCGACATCTTCGGCAGTTATGATATACATAACATTCCTAGGTATGTTACTAGCTATAACATACCTAGGAATGTTATGTGCATCATAACTGCCACAGATGTAAGTTTGAAATCCAAGCTCGTAAACATGTAACATGTAAACAATGGAATAATATCCTGAAACCGGTAAATAAATAAAAATAACGATGATAACTTACTTTCAAAATGACAACTACATTTTTTTAATATGTCAAAGTAATTTTCAAATCATTTTTTTTTAATTTTGTGCGTCAATCGTACAAAAAATGTTACAAGTTATAAGCATCACAAACGTTAAGGAATTACCGATCGGTAAACTGTCCTTACCGTTCATAATACTTAATATACTATATGTTATGAACCTACAAATATATACTTTGAATTTTAATTTAAAACAGTGCTGTACTGTTTGTTGTAAATATTTTACTATAAAAAATCTCATTTCAGTAATTTACCAATAGTAATGACAGGTAATGACAACTAAAATTAAAGATATTTATTTGACAGACTAAGGTATCAACTTCACAATTTAAAAAATCCCCAAAAACATTTGTACAAAATTGTTCATTCTAACTGTTTTGTACAAAATTCACTTTTTTGATAACAAAAGTTAAGATTTTGAAAACATTATTAACAATATTACGTCCCATGTAAAGCCAGCTTTATGCAAGTATTTACTGAAACGGTGGCCTCACCTACACACATTCAGGTTTGCCTCAAGGCGTTGCGCCTCAAGGCAGATCTCTCCGGTAAATCAGAGTGTGTGTAGCCGCTTTAAAGTGCAGAGTTGGGCTTGGTTGACAAGCTGAACCCAATATAAACTCCGCCTTTATACACCGACGGGATATTTTAAGTAGAAAAGTATTAGGTTTATTAATATCATTAGCACGAATTTTTTTTTATTATTTTCTTAAACGATGTCTTGATCAAGCTCCATCATAATTTCGTCCTGTTCCATTATAATTTTAACTTACGTACAATAAGGTGCACACGCACATGGTTTTGTACAAATTCGAAAATTGATACTGAATGGGTATACACAAGGTGGATGTAGTCCTCGTCACGAATCGCACGTCTACATCTTAAGTTAACTAATTTGTATGATTTGTTTTACACGCAATTCGAAAATAAATAAAAGAATTCAATAGAAACGGAACAGTATTTTGCAGCAACTATATTTAAGTATCACTAAGACTGTAATTAAAATCTATCTACACACATAATTTACATAAAAACAACAGTTAGTGTATAAAAGCCATACTTGTTTGTTTTGTATCACGTTTTTACAGTAAAAAATCTAATAAAAAACACACATAACCTAAATGTCCAATTCTTAAATGAATATCTCCGTAAAGGTTCTTTACATGCACACCACAATTCCTTGACACGAGCAATTTTGAGCAAATAAACCTTTCGCAGACTAAAATACTTTAAACTCACCAACGCGGAGCCTTCAAATTTAGAAAACATTGAAAATTTACACAGTACATTCTCCATAACTGATTTCACCATAGCAATGGACCTTTTACATCAAAAGAGAAAGATTAACAAAAATGACATATATGTAGTGCGCAGTAGGTTGTTTGGGCATTGAGGAGGCCAGTTACAGTTTAAATAAATTACAAATGGCGGAAAGTAAAAACTCTGGCAAAAACTTAACTTTATTAAATAAATTCACGCAAAGCGTTTGTGATGAATATTTTAAAACAAGAGGAAGAGTTGAGAATCAGAAAAAGTGGTAGTTGCCAGTTTGATATTAAGTAATAAACAAAAATAAAATAGTTTTCTTTTAAATATATATTTTTTTCCTTATTAATTATTTTGTGTTATATTAATAATATTTTTATCGAAAATAAACGCTTGTCCTTTTAATCATATTACTTGACAACATGATGCCTCCTCATCTCTAGTTCATAAGAATTTCACTACGTGGCGCATTGAAAAATGACGTCAGGGTGCAAAAAAAAATGTAAAAGGTCCATATAATTTAGGGCAGGCCCGTATAAAGGAGCAGGCGAGACGGGCGACTGCCCGGCGCGCCAATTTTGAGGGGCATCGAGTTAATAAAATGACTATTTTTTTATATTAATAATTATTTATTTGTCGTATAAAAGGGGCGCCAAAATTTGTTTCGCACGAGGCGCTTAAAACCGTCCCGGCCCTGGCTTATTCGTATCACCAGAGGTCTCTTCAGTCAATTATAGTACGTAGTAAATTTAAAGAACTCCAAGTTTGCCTGGCGATTTTTTTTTTCTTCACAATAAGCAAGAATTATGCATTTTCTTAACTTTTAATAATAGATATGTAGTCTGAATATTCCTGAATTGAATATACAAAAGAAAAATAAGTCAATATTTAATGACTTTCTAAATATAATGGTATAATATACTTTAGGGTATATTCTAAAAACAAAAAATAATAATCAAAACCATGGTTTCGGATACCGACTGGTTTTAGTCACGTAACTATTGTTATTATTAAAACAGTTCGGTTACTTTCGCGGTAAACTTAAAGTTTTCTGTCAAAACATTTCGTCTATCCTAAATTATGGAGCGGAAAATTAAAATACGTAGAATGCAAACCGTAGAAAACATATGTAAACATCAACTAGTTAATAAATAGTATCTACTATCTTATGATAAAGGGCAGAAGATGTTACCAACAAAATCGAGGAAAAACTACTGTTGCGTTGGTCCTCTTCGGTTTCAACCATTTTAACCGGTACCATGTTTCATACATGTACATTTTTTTTACAATTTTAAATTATTGGGACACTTGTGATTATCCACGATTAATTTATTTTTGGAATATACCCTAAACAATAATCTCGAAGAAATCAAAAATGCGTCAGACATAATTTGGGTATATATCCAGAAAGTTTTCAATATTTCCTCGACTAATAAAAGATATGTACCGTAAAATTTAAGTTAATATATCAATCAGAAATGCGTCAAACATACGATGAATATTTCATGTCTACAAAGTTTTAAAAAATATTTCCTCAAACTTTAATATGTAGTTTGGACACTTTTTGAATGTAATTCCGCAAAATTAACGTCGTTATATTTATTAGTTTTGTAGAAACATTTGGACATCTCGAAGTAATCAGAAATGTGTCATATATTTTCAGTACTTCCTTAATTTTTAATGAAAGATATGTTGTATGAAGCTTCTTCAATGAAAAAAGGTAAAATTTAAGATATCTAGATGGTAATATTTGATTACCTTAATGAAATAAAAAATATATACGTTTAGAATTTCCAGTTTTCTTTACACAACTGATAGAAGAACCCTAAGATGTGTTTCATAAATAAGTTCATTATTGTTGAATCACAAATTACATAATTATGTTGGGAAATCAATTAGCAATATTTTGTAAAAGAAATCTTACATTATTTTTCGGTGAAGTTCGGTTAAATATGAGGGCTCCGCGTGTTTTAATCTCACAAACTTATCGTTTTGTACTAGTTAGAATTTCGTGTGTTAAATCCGGAAAAAATACTGGAATACTCTGTGCGAACATATAAATAAATGCGAATCTCAAAGCCTTGAGGTGTGGACGACATGCAATACAGTAACCACTAAAAATCAGCGTGAGTAAATGCAAGAAACGAGAACCCTGAAGCTTGGAACCTCCGTTGTCATTAACGAGTTAGTGTCTCGTATTTTTCGACCGGCAACCCATATATTTCACGAATTAAATAATGTCTTTGAATAATCTCACTACTTAGAAATACCATTCTTAGTAGCTTCGCCATTATAAAGACAGAAAACCAGAATAAAATATAATATTGAAAAGAATGTATAAGAAACCTTGTAAAGTTCAATATTCAATAATTCTATTATGTACATACACCCATATTATTACACAGAAAGTGCAAAATATTAATTATTTTTCAAAATTCAGTTAGTACGATTGGAGGAAAAAATCCACAAATTTTGTGTCTTTAAAAAATATATACAAATCGAATTTTAATAGTTATTTTGGTATAAATTCATTAAATTTTTCTCTTTTATTTAAATATTTATGCCTTCTCAAAATGTATTTCAGAAAGCTCCACTTGTAATTAAGAACAATCAATTTTAATAAAGAAATCGTCAATTATAACTAAGAATAATAAATTAAATATCTGAAATTGTCAATTGTAATGCAAAAACAAATAGTTATTTATAAACTAAGAGCGGAAAGATAAATTTTCCATATGAGCGCTGTATTAAAACACGAGAAAAGAAAGTGTCTTAAATGCGCGAATGCTGGGATGACGTTTTTGATTTGTATATTTTGTCACGAACAAAATTATTAATATACTGAAAATTTAGTCGAAATACTTGCACACAAATTTATTATAAAAATATTGCGGATTATCAATGATTTCATGTGTTTTGATCAGGTACAGAAACCAAAAGAATTTTATAAACGTGTTTTGTTCAAAAACGTTTTAATTTTTAATTAACCGTTTTATAATAATATAACGGTTAGATTAACCGGTTAATATAAGCATTCAAGATAATAAAACTCATATAAATTATTTTTTCTACGCTCGTTAAAGAAAGTTAAACAGAGTGAAAAAGTACACTTTTACCTTCCTTTTAAAAGCTTTGTTTTTTGTATTATTTGTTACCGGTTTTTTTCTTAATATGTCAGTTAATTAGTTTCTTGTTTCGGTTTTGATAAACGAAAACCGCGGAAATACTTTATATAATAAATTTGATTATTATAAAGAGTATTTTGTTGAAAATCTGAGAAAGTCTGCAAATTTTCCCGGTTACATACGACGCCTGTCTAACCTCAATTTTCCCGCGCAAAATAATGACGATAGGGCGGCGCTATTTTCCCCAGTGCAGGGGGACACATTCATGCGCATGCCTGAATTTTCGCTTTGCCATCGGGTGCGTCATTCGCTGCTTGGTAGCTGCTGTGTGAGGTGTTGTTTCAAGTGTTCGTTGAATTTCCTGAGTTTTATAACACCGTGATAACTGGAGCAAAAGCACAGTCATCGAAATGGAAGTATCCCTTGTCCTCAAGGCCGAACAAAGCGCCACAGGTGAGAAGCAAAATCAAGGGATGCTAACTGGCTTATGTGCATCACGAATTCGCATCGGAAGGACAAACAGTGACGGAAGAGTACAATTAAGAAGTTCTCCACCATCTCCGTGATGCTTTTCGACGCAAAGAGACCAGACTTCTGGACGGCGAAAACCTCGCAGTTGCAATACCAACAATGCTTCAGCTCATTTATCTCACCTGATCTAAACTTTCTTGGCGAAAAATGGAATTCTAATCGTTCGCCACACTCCCTACTCTCCAGACATGGCACCTTGTGACTTCTGGTTGTTTCCAAAATTAAAGAGGCCAATGAAAGGATCCCGTTTTGAGTGTAGAGAAGAGATAATGCGGAAAAGATAAAAAAGGCTTACAGAGGTGTTTGCAGCAGAGGAAGGATCGGTGGGCTAAATGTGTAAACGCGAAGGGGATTAGGGTCCCAACCCCGTGAAATACGCAGAGCGGATTCTTTTTAGACAGGCCTCGTATAATAAATTTTATTATTTAAGAATATTTTGTTGTAGAACGTCCAGAAAATCCAATGTTTTTGCAAATTTTCCTTGTTATCTGTACCAGGAAATTGACATTTCCGGTTGTCAGTAGATTGCGTGTCACTTCCGAGGTTGAATACAAAAATTGTATTTAAGAAGGACTCAATTGTAATTCTGAAAACTGTATAGTTGTTCAAATATGATTTATATTAATTTGTTTCTGAAATATAATGACGGTTTTTGATATAAAATTAACTCGTTTTAATTATATTTGACGTTTTCTGAAATCAAATTGAATAATATTCTAAATTACAGTTGGCAAATTCTGAATTAAACTGATAAATGCAATAAAAAAGTAGTATTAACTGATTTTTGAGAAAATTTAATATGAAAGTATCTGGTTTTCTTGTGGCCCTCTATATACGTAAATCACATTTTGTATTATGTAGTATACAAGTCAATTATATCTTTTCTGATAAATTTACAGACATAATAAAACAGTTGGTTTCTAGCAATCCAAATCCGAATAAGCGTTAGTATTTCCGCACTGTTACTCCATTTCACCTAAGCTACGAAAACCAACCTGCGTCACACAGCAAAGCTGCTAAGAACATCATCCCCGAAGGCTGCCGGCCCGTTGGCCTACTCGGACTACAAGTACGCACTACATAACTTCACTAGGATGGCCAGGTAGGTCAAGGCCGTACGCTAGTACATCAGGTAAGAGTAGTACTCGTAGACGGCGTAGAACATCTGTAGATGCACGTAGGTGGACGTGATGAAAAAGAGATGAAGGATGAAGAATCGGAGGCAGTCCTGCTGGACCAGCTGAGGAGGCGTAGGGGTAGAGCAGAACTGATCGCTCGGGATTTCGCCGGTTCGGTAGAACATGTCCAGCATGCGTTCTTTCTCCTCGAACCGCGCGTACAGCCAACGGGTCATCTCCTCGTGGTCTAATGGCACCTTAAAATAATGTAAATAATCATAAGTCAAGCAAAGTTTTAATCATATTATAAGATTTAATATTTATAAAATTTAATGATTTCAGGCAGATAAAGGCACTAATGACGTTTACTATTAGTGCCAAGTGACATCTACACTGAAGTTTAGCTTAAGTCAAATTTGAACAGTAACGTATTTCGGTTCTTTATTACTATATCGCAGTGACGTCGCGCCACAATTTTCCCGCCAAAATCTTCATAAATTATATTACCAGAAGTAATATCACAAGACCTCCTAATTTTATCGATAAATTTTTATTTTGCCCGAATTTTTTTGCTTAGCAACAAATACGAAAGTAAACTGCATGGCAAATCCCGAGTCCGAAGGCGGAGGGGTTTTACCTAATGTCAGTTTGCTTGAGTGATTTTGCTTAAAAGCAAAAAGAATGAGTGCTTAAATATAAGTTTATCTGAGAAAATCAGAGAGGTCGTGTGGTATTTGGTGAGATAAATTCCAAAGACAACGCAATATGAAACAATTTATTTATTTTATTTTTAAACGTGAAATATTAATTAACTGCCATATTTACAGTTATAAACAATAACAACTATTTATTTACTTGGTAGCGGATGTTTATCGGGGTAACGGAGTTTTATCAGTATAATACTGTTCCCAATGGTTGAATTTTCAAATGTTTTCCATCATGATTGGTAAAAACTAGTCGTTGAAATTTATTAGATTAATATTGTTCCCATTGGTTGAATTTTCAAGTGTTTCGCGTCATTTCAAGAAATAAAAACATAGGAAATTTAATTTTTTAAAATTAAATAGAAAACCAAAAACCTTGAGCCTATTATATTGTTTGTTTCAAAAATTTTGGATAGTCCCACAAACCACAAGCCTTATTTTGATACGTTACTTATACAAAACAGCATTTTGAAAAAATATTCAATATCATTTTTCAGGTTAGCCTTGGGCTGTTTTGAACGGTGTTTTCAGAACAAACATTGTAAATTCGTTGTAAAAATAATAATATTTGGATGAATATCCTATGATTTTACGATTTTCTATTTTACAAGTTTGTCCAGTCATTCTTTTGACATTTTTTGTAATATTGAATAATAGTATATTAAAACGTACGCTACAGAAGGCTAGGTTGCCATCTAGAGTTAGAAATCCGGAAACGAGCGCATAGCGGCCAGTGGGTGAACGAACTAGTGTTTAAATAGACTATTTTATAACTATTTTCTTTGTTTTGACATTTATTTACATAGAATAATAGGAGACAGTGATTGTTTTTTTTTAAATTTGTTTATTGCATTGTTGCCTAGATATTTAAACCAGTCCAAATAACAAGTTGTCATCAAAAATCGTTTAAAAATCAAGCACCTTCTAGCATAATTAAGCGTGCTAGGTGCAAGGATATGTTATTCTTAGTCCGAAATAGAAAAATACTATCTAAAAATTCCGCTTGCATTACGTACTTGTAGCTGAGTTTTTGACGCGATATTGACATAAACATCTCGACATGTGGCGTTGAAACAATCAACAACAGAGCTTGTTTTGTCAAGTTCAAAAATTTGTATATAGTATTGACTAGGCCTGTGCGATCTTACAAATTTGAAACTAATTTTTGATCTTTTGCTAAATTGATTTGTCGCGATTGATCGATTTGATCGAATAGAAAAAATCGATATTTGTTAATATGAAATCGAAATACTATATCAAAAATCGATTTTAATAAGGAATCAAAACATCGATTTTAATAATACATTAAAAATCGATTTTAATAAAAAAATCGTAAGTTCGATTTTATTAAAACATCAATTTTTACTGACATGAAATTTCTACTACGCACACGCACATCAAATTACGAAAAAATTCACGAATAACACGTAACACGCGTGAAACTCAAATGTTGGTGAAATTAGAAGATTTTTTCATCTATCCTGGAATCAGAATATAGATGATCGATATCTTTTAGAAAGATCGATTTTCCGGAATTCGGAGAAATGTTTTTTTTAATTGATCGATGTTTTTGGAAAAAAATGATTTTTCAATTGATCAATCCATTTGAAAAAAATCGATTTTTCAATTAATTGATCTTTTCGATAAATAGATTTTCGATTGATCGATCTTTTCAAAATAAAAGATCAATTCGATTTTTACAAAAAAAGATCGATCAATCGATCTTTTCCACAGCCCTAGTATTGACGCTATGAGAACAAGTATGCATGTATGGCTAATTTTTATAGATTCCCTCGCGACGATTTACTTTTTTATTTGGAGTCCTATCACTGATATAAATTCTCAAAAATAGAAGACATTAGATAAAATTGAAAAAGGTTTTGGTATCAGCTAACCTCATTTCTTTCGATGATTGTTTAGAATTAGTTTTGTCAAAAAAATTTTTTACGCTTTTTCTAAATATGTTAACGTTCATGACCTTAAATGAAAATATATTAACTTTTATAGTTTTTCTTTTGTTTTGTGTATACAGGCTGTCTTTCAAAACGAAAAAATATAAATAAATAAATAAATATACATATATCATCACGGCTTATTACCCATTGCTGAGTGTGCAAATCTGCTTTGTACACAGATATCGGTAAAGATGATATATTTGCACCGTGCGGGCGCTTACCAGACGTCACCTCACGGGCACTCATTGCTAGCGTGGAGAGTGCACCACAGGGGTCAATTTTGTGCCATTTAAAATTGGAAATATTTGGCGTCGGTCGGGGTCGAACCCGGTTCCCTAGATTCTCGACCTGACACTCAGGCACGAAAAAATACTGTGATATAAAATTTCTATATTTATAGTAAATATATAAAACTCTCGAAAATGTATATTAATTAAATTGGAACGACGTTTGTTCCATTATTAAGTATAAACCGTTTAAAGGAATTCCGTTTTGGACAAATATTGATCCAATGGACTTCACCTGAACATAAAATGTTTGATGTTGATTAGGACTGAGTCACAAAGTAAACTCTGGTACGACTAATATTTATATACCTTATTGCACATCGTACACTCATTCATTAGACAGAATTTGTATTTTGCAATGCAAATAATATTATTTATTTTTTAATGTTGCAATAAACATATTTACTTTTCATTGTTGTAATCAATATCTTTATTATTGTAATCAATGTTCTGATTGTTGTAGTCAACGTAATTAATTTGCTTTTTTAAAGCCTAATAAAGAAATTAATTGTATAGATTATATCATTTTAGGGTACAACGCATAAATATTCCTTATAAAGAAATTAATTACTATTTAGACATTCAAGCAAACGTTGACTTTCAATTTTATTCATTTTATAACATTCTAATCATTAGTTCATTCACTTAAAAATGCCAAATCATCTATAGACGATTCATTACTACGTTCAAAACAACATATTTCTAATCTTGCATGTAAACATGCAAAGAAACAATAATAAAACGAAAGAATTAGGTCAATACTATTACATTATTAAGACTTTTTATAAAGATACATTTAGAAATAGTAATAAAAATAAAAACAAAACAAAAACAGAGAATTGAATATAAATAAGGTTTTCTCTTGTAAAAAAATAAATAAGCTAATTAAAAAAATTTAAAAAAAGTATTGTCGTTTTAATTTAGCAAATATACGTAAACTTTAATATTTTTTGTCACATTATTATTTTTTAACAATAGATTTTCAAATAAACCAATATATTTTTGGGAGATTTCTGAAACAATTTTATATTTTAGAAGTTAACACATTCACATTTAGGGATCCAGATATATAGTGAAACGCGACGACATACGGTTTGTATAAATAATTAAATAAATAAATAAATAAACAAACAAATAAATAAACAAATATTTAAATATATCAACACGGCATAGTACTATAGCTGGGTGGGCCAAGCTGCTGTATACGCAGATTTCTTTAATGACGATGACATATTTATTTAGGTATTATTTCAAATCTTTAGTATCAGTTTTCTACATGGAGACAAAAATATAGTGCACGTGTTACCGATTAGAATGGTGCCAAGAATATTTGCCGGCCAACTCAAGAGGGTAATAAATTTCCATAGGTCTGAGGGTTGTGAAACTTAAGACAGGTCAGGCATGAGATTGTAGCGTGAGAATATCTACAGTTCGAATGAATATAAGAATTTGCAATAATATTTAGAATGTTTGACAATTAATAACCAACTAATATGACTAACTAACATTAACTAATTAATTTACCATTGTAGTAGCATGAGAAACAATATAACAGTGTGATACTAAATAAATTCCACAAGTTTATTTCGAATCCGGCCCTGACAGGGGAAATTGAAACCTATGAACCTATGAAATACTAGGTAAAACATGAACAATTAATAAAACAATCAACGAAGGGGTTAACAGGCTCCTAATTGATGTCGATAAACATTTCATATTTATTTAAACATTTTTATTTTGTGTAAATATTTTCACTTTAGGTAAACCAAGAATTAAATGAACATTATGAAGTGGGGGTTGAAAGCAGCACTCTCGCAGGCCATCTCTGTCCCACTCACCAGTCCGAGATTTAAAGGTATCTTTGTTTAAGTAGGGGGTGAAATCACCACTACCTCGTAGCATCTTTGTCGTTCACGCAGAATACAGATCTTGGTGTCTTTGTCTAATATATAGGGCATATGTGATTTTTTGAATGCAACTAATTAGCAAATCAACAGGCGAGAATTCTCTCCACAAACAGGCACAGGGAAGCAAGGGTGGCTACTTGGGATGAGTTCGCACAAATCAGGGACAACAATTATAAGCTGTCTCCGTTCAACATACAATCTGCATATGCAGAAACTTCCCCACTACATCGGGACATCAACGAATGAGGCGCATATCATTGAGATGTTTTTCTCAGAAATTTCTGTCTGTTACAGTTTCACGTATGAACATCTAATCTTCCATCCTTTCCACCCCCAATCTTTAGGGGTGGCGTCTATGTGTTTAAAACTGGGTGCACGGCACTCGGAAAGGCATCTTGGTTTCGACCAGGATCAGCCTCTATGGTAGCTTGATCGGCATTAATGATCATTGGTAATTTTTGAGGCTTTGGTATTGGTGTTATATGTTGGTATTGCTGTAAGGTGTCGGCTACGCTCTCACCTGCAGCCCTGGGATATTATCGAACGCATTGAACGGCTAGTGGTGTCAGGATAACAGGGAAGTGCACGCTCCACTATCGTGGTCCAGTTGCAATTTTCCAACAACGGCACTCACTCTCCGTACGGTTGCAACGTTGATAACAGGGAAGCGCACGCTCCACACAGTGGTCCAGTTGCGATTTTCCAACAATGTTGTATTCCGTTTAATATAATATAAATAAACGGTCAGTGGTGTCAGGATAACAGGGAAGTGCACGCTCCACTATCGTGGTCCAGTTGCAATTTTCCAACCTCGTCACTCACTCCCCGTACGATTACGACGTCGATAACAGGGAAGCGCACGCTCCACACCGTGGTCCAGTTGCGATTTTCCAACTACGTCGTATATCGATATTAAATATCCATGTAATAAATATAACACCATACCAAGTATTATATGTGTATTGGACATCTCATATGTCTGTGACGCTATATGCGTCTTCCTACATCTGGGGGACATCATCCACGGCCGTAGCCGCGGCTGACCACGGCACCCGTACCAAGGCCGCTGTCCCGCTCTCCGGCTGTACCACGACGCTGCCTGCGCTGTGCCCCGGTGCGGACCCCGTCCGAGCCCGCTGACAGCCACGGTCCTAACCAGGGCATACCCACGCCGTCCCCGGCCATAAGTATCAGACATTTTCATTGTACTGAAGATATTTTTAATCCATGTTTTTCTTGTTGAATAAACGTTGTTTATTGTTGAATCTATGTTTTTATTTGTTTTATTCCTCACACTACCACGACTTCAAATCAAAGAATTCTGGGCACTATTTACATAAACACAACGTAGGGTATTATTGACGATCACGATAAATTGTACGCCGGTGGTTTCACACTGCCGCGTTACAATAGAGACATTTATCATCACTAAATTTGTTTGGTGCATATTTTGCTGTCACATCAAATTATCTTTTGTAGGTACGAAAAAAATTCTGTTTTTAGGAGAAGCGTTAAAAACTATATGCGGTAAGGGCCCTAAAGTCTCTCGGGGACGTTAAAGTAAAATCTGAACGGGTACAATATAAACTGTTCCTCTAGCCAGTTTTTATACCGTTAGATAAAAATAATTACGTTGTTTAAAAAAAATCCACTTTTTTAAATACGGCAATCAATTTTTTTATCATTGTGTCACAGTAGTTAAAAATAATTGTTTTTCATTAATTATAATAATATATGAGCATTTTAAAATATATAAACCTATATAAAAATTTTTACGCGATTTCTTTTATTCGCCATAATTCTAGAAACATGAAACCAATGATAGTTTGTGACTCATTAAATATATAAAATCGTGGATTTCACGGTTCAATTGTAATTAAAAATCGTTATCAATAAGCGTGAATCATTCAGTCCAACAAATAATCACACCACATTTTAAAACATGAAAATTTAGAATAAATTATCATATTTTGTTGACGAAACGCACATAAAAATTTCATTTATTCACATATTTAAAATATTCTCATAATCTAATTGCGAAAAAAATTATATTTACAAATTTTGTTTCAAGTTCATTTCAGTACAAATAAATATAAACAAAAATTTTCGTTTGAGCAATTTATTTCGTAAGAGTCCGTTGGCGTTATCGTCTGGTCAACTAAAGGTCAGGGGTGAGAGAAACTAAAATAAACTTACCTCTGTACACGGATATAACCTATAAAATAGTATGGTTTTGCATGGTGGTCGATAGCCTAAAATTATGGTTGGAAGATCCAATGGTTTGCCTTCGGGATATGCAATCGTAATATCTAGAATCCAGCTCAAATTATTTGAGAGGAATGATTCTGGAAAGACGAAAAAAAGGATAAAATATTTAATTTTAATTGTACATCTATACAGACGAAAAGTAATACTAAAATTCTAGTATTGCTGACAATAATAATGCCTGAGATCAATAATGTACTTTCAGGGGGCCCCTAGCCCGAGGTTTGTACGTTGAGCGAAGGCATTACTGTCCGTTTAACTTCCGTGGTGCCGTCAATGTTTAATGTCTATTATACGGATTACGGATCAGAAAATTTTAATAAAATTTACGAAGTAGGTACGCTATGAATGCTTCTGCTTGATTATCTGGCTTGTATCCTTTGGCTTTATCAAAGTGTCAATAACAATTTCTTGACATTACTATAGGCGATGGAAAATAAGATCGTAGCGCCAAAATGGCTTTTAAAGGAACTAATGTTAAAGGGATAATTTGACATTTACTAATTTAATTTATGCATTACGTCTGTAATATAAAGAGATATTACATACCCAAACGCAAATATTAGGAACTTATTAGATAACACTTGTGTTTATACAGTCAAAGAAATGTCACTTGTATAAATTATCCCGTCAACTATAGTTCCTCAAAACACCACCAGATGTCTTATTGCTTATTTCCTATCGCCTATTATAGTAACAACTCATAATGCCCTTGGGCATTATTTGTTATATAATTACTCTGAAAGCAGGGTTATTTTGATAATAATAATATACCGGTGGGACATTAATTAATTAGTTGCTTTATATAAATCGGAAATAAGTACATTAAAGGAAATTAATATCAGGAGAGCATAAAATTTGCTTAAAAAATACAAGACAATACTTTTTTATTAAAACTATTAAACAATTTAAAAAGGCAAGTTCAAAAGTAAGAAAAAAATCTATTGAATATGTCACACGCAATATACATAGGTCATTATCTTATTAAGCAATTTATTAAAACTGATATAAAAATACGTATTCGTCTTTCCTGGAAAAGCAATAAAAACAATAAAAGTTTATTTTATCTTTAAATAAATATAAAAAAATGAAATATGAAAACAAGCATGAAAATAATGTATGTTTAATTTGTGAGTCCCAATTTTAAATTTGACATTTTAAATAATAATTTTGATAAACTTTAAGAACTTTGCGTGGCAAAGTAAATATTAAACTTAAGAAAAATTTAAGAATTAGTAATTACAACGAGGGTCACGCTAGAAAGGCATATAGCTCACATTTTTAACAATTTTATTTTAAATATGTTCAATGTAGTTCCCTTTAACAATAATACACTTCATAATTTTTTCCTTTTACCTCTTAAAAGCTCCCAATCAATCTTTTAGAATGTTTTCAAAATTATCATTACAGCATCAATCTCTTCTTCAAACAAAAACCTTCCACCCTGTATTTTTTCATTTCAAAAAATAGTCTAAATCGCACATTGCCAAATCAGGTGAATATGGCGGGTGTTCTACTATTTTTATATATCTTTTGCCAAAAACTGAAGAAATGCTTTCAGATTGATTGCATATTTTCGCTCACAACGAATTGATAAACTTAGTTGTAATTCAATTTTCACAACTTAATTTCAAATGACAGAAACTGTTTAAAATGATAATGTAATATTTTTCCACACTCTATCTGAACTTCTTCTTTTCAGTAATTCTAGCGTGACCCACTTATAAGGAGGTACAATTTTTACAGTTTGAAATACTGATATTTAAAAAAAATATTACAAATGTTACAAATTTTGTTATTCTCAATAGTTCTAGCACAGATTACCTATACTACCGTAACCAGATGCGACACTCTCTGTCGGAACCTTTGAAGTCAATGTCTCTAGAAAATATGATTGGCGGCCATGTTTTTAATGAAATAATTTGCTAATTCAAAATCCAACAACTATGCACATAGTCCAGTTTGGCTTGTAGCTGAAAATATGATTGGCGGCCATGTTTTTAATGAAATAATTTGCTAATTCAAAATCCAACAACTATGCACATAGTACAGTTTGGCTTGTAGCTGAAATGGTTAAGGCACAGGAACCACAGAGACTCGAACTGAGGGAGCGAGTTCAAATCCGAATAGAGAAAGTTATAGTTTGAAAGTTTTTTTTAGCTAAATATTATTTATAAAAATACAAATGTATAAAGTAAATTACATTAGGTACGCATTATAATCAAAACAAAAAACTAAGAATAAGCCACTACCTTTGTTTTGAAGCTCCTATTTACAAATTTGAGTGTATAAAATAATCGCATTCTGGAATATAATTTTATTAAATACTCATGCAGAAATTGATAACAAGGATGGGTAAATTCAATTTCTTTGATTTTCTTTACAATATTTTTAATTACATTAGATTGTATGGTCACAATTTCTAAATTTTAAAAAAACATTGTTCAAGGTTGTCATATAGGATATAAAAGAACTGCATGGCATAATTGAATTACCGAATACCGAAAGCGTCTTAATTATTTTCATACGCTTTAAAATGACTGAAAAAAGATGTTCTGTCCAAATTTAAAGGCGCGTGAGCATAGTTATTGTATACATCACAATTTTAAACACACAAACATATACTTATTTCTATATCGTGGATTATTGCACGATTTCAAGGTACAGCGGCTTTTATATTTCATATTTGTGTTGAAAACGACAACGACACAATAAAAATACGCCATTTTATTAACGAAATATGCCATGCGCAAACAATCTGCGCAGTTCAGAATTCACCCCAACGAAACTCGGGAGTGTCGCATCTGTATACGGTAGTATAGGTAATCTGTGGTTCTAGCGTGACCCTCGTATTTACATAATAAATCAATATTACATATATTTTGTTGTTCCGCTTATAACTTGCATTGTTACAATGAATTTAAACACATTTACAAGTAATAGTTATTTTAATACAAACAAATTAATTTCAAATTGTTGACGCTAAATTTTAAATTTTGTATTATATCCTGAAAACTATGCAAAGCAAATATTGAATATGAAAGAGAGACAATAAAAATTCATTGATAATTTATAGAAAATATTAAATACCCGACAATTTTTTTTAAAGTAATAAATAAATTTCCCTTACCGTTCATGTGTTCGGAGTTGTTATTCCTCGTTTCATATTTCGGGCCAACAGTATCGATGATGACCTGAAGAGCGCCGACCCTAGGCAGCGATACATTTTGTAAAACTGCTAAATTATTTTTTAAAGCATATCGTTGGGAAGTTTCTCGACGTTTTCTTAGAAAACCACCTTCGGGAAACAAAACCATCCATAATCTCTTACGAGGAATGTAAGAGGTAAGTAAATGTTTTACTAGTGCTTGTAGAGAACTGTCGCGGTTTTCTCTACCCTAAAGAGAAAAAAGAAATGCATTAGTAAGGCGCACATTCTTAATAAATATAGCAGTGTTGAAAATAAATTTAAACGGTATAGGTATAGGTCACGCGCACACGTGAGTTTTTACTATTAGCAAATCATGACTTGGTGGTTATGTCAGAGAGAAGGTCAAAAAATGTGAAATGAACCATGTAAAATTTTGTAGTTTCCTTTTTTCCTAATTATTATTAATAAATTTACACAAACTTAAAAATTAAACATTATTCTTTACGATATTTGAATAGTCTTTCTTTCAAAAATAGTTGCGACAGGGTGCAAGTTTAATTTAAATTAAGTAGTTTTTATCTATACTTCATTTTACATAAGAAAATAGTGGTGGGAAGATAGAAACAGTCTCATCTTGTTTTTGATTGGATAATAACCCGATATTATCCAATCAAACAACAAGATCAAATTTCTCCTATCTTCCCATCACTATTTTCTTACGTGAAACGAAGTATAATACACCTTTTCAATTTAACGGCTATCTCTTTCTATCGCTACAAATAGTAAGTAAAATGGCGCGAACCACTGCCAGTTGGGTTGTCAAACGAAACGTCAAAAATATTGCAGTCATTAAAATACCTGTATTCTCTGTGAAAATTTGCATCGTTAGACATTTTAGCTCCAATAAAAGCTTTTGTAACTTCTTTCGAGAAGTATTTTAAAGTTGTGAAAGATTTTTCCCACATTTTACGTCTGAATTTTTTATAAACAAGCGGCATAGATCTCAGATGTTCTTACTATGCGCAGATTCCCATTGCGCATATCTTCTATCTCTTTAAATTGAAAAGGTCTATTCGCGATGCTTGCCAGGCACTCGCTATCTAGCGCCCATACTCGTATTTCGAACCGTAACGTGGGGTATGGACCTTTTACATTTTTATTGCACCCTGACGTAATTTTTCAATGCGCCACGTAGTGAAATTCTTACGAATTAGAGATGAGGAGGCACCATGTTCTCAAGTAAAATTAAAAGAATAAGTATTTATTTTCAATAAAAAATTATTTAAACAAGACAAAAACTTAAATAATTTTGTCTTTAACTATAAAGAAATAATTAATAATAAAAAAAATATATATTTAAAAGAAAAAACAATTTTATTCTTGTTTATTACTTTCCTAATATCAAACTGGCAACTACGCAATTATCTGTCACTTTATGTGGTGTTTATTTCGCATCTTGTGGAACAAAAAACCACTTTTTCTGATTCCCATCTCCTCTTCCTCTTGTTTTAAATACTCATCACAAACGCTTTGTGTGAATTTATTTAAGAAAGTTAAGTTTTTGCCAGAGTTTTTACTTTCCGCCATTTGTGATTTTATTTGAAATGCAACTGGCCTCCACAAAGCGCAAACAAGCTACTGCGCACTACAAATATGTCATTTTTGTCTATCTCTCTCTTTTGATGTAAAAGGTCCATTGTTTACATTGTATGGCATATAGCTGTATACGGTAAGTTAAGTCTCATTTCCACCGATTGTCTTAGTGATTAAGAGCTATAATTAATATCTAAGCGCAATGCGCAAAAATGTTTATTATATGGCAACGTTTATTACCATTTCCAGCTATGCATAAGGCTTAATGCTTAAGAACTAAGAGCAATGCTTAAGAACAAAAGCTTGCAAACTCCAAGGTTTAGGCGTAATGCTTAAGCGTAATTGTGAGATGGAAATACATATCTGTCATCCGTCTTTCTTTATTTTCTAATCTGAACTGTCAGCTGTTAGTCTATTTTATAATTATTAAGTTTTTTTTAATTTTTAGATATTGATATAGATGCAAAAAATTATGTATATGACATGTTAAGAAAAGAAGAATTACTGCTGCAATGACAGTCTGCTAGAGTTAAAAATAAAAAGGATAAAAAATGTGACATTTCTGTCGAATTAGTCACTAAACAAAGTAGCTGGAAATGGTATCCTAGTAAATTGTTATAATGCATTAAGCATTACGCACAAATCATTAAGCATTAAAACATTTGGTGGAAATGAGGCTTTACTGTTTTTATATTATATATTACATGTTATTCATTTTAAACAATATTATAAGTAAAAATAGTAACATTAAAATGTAAGTGAGATAAATAAAGTTATACTTTGATTTACTATAAGTAAAATGTGTTATATATAACCTAGTATACTTCAGTAATTAATGTAATACATAATGTGGTTGTTTCAGGAAATATGAAGCTAGGACTTCTACAGTATTTTAAATATTTAGGTACTGGAGAACACTTTTTGATAGGTCTAATTCATCAACATTTTTCCTGAAACAAACAAACAGAAACCAGAAAACAGATACGACTAAATAAGAGAAAAGAAAAATATGCAAAAAAGTAAAATAAAATTGCGTTCTGCTTTTCAAAACTGATTATCGAAATAGGCCTGGTACAAAAAATTAAAACTGCCGAGATGTGTTTACATTTACCCAGCTTTGCATGGACAGATCATTGTTTGTATTGTAATACTAATGTTATTTTTGTAAAATATTCCTTTTATTCTGCAGTCAAAGTACGAATATATTTATATCTGCATCGGTATCACCAGCCATTCTTCCGCACAAATTGATGTGGCCAGCATCAAACATACCTTCTCCTTGCGATACACATCTAAAGTTTTCTCCAATACCTAATATTTTAAAATACTCTAGAAGTCCTAGCTTCATATTTCCTGAACCACCAACGTTATGTATTACGATAATTACTGAAGTATACTAGGTTATAAATCGCACTTTTTACTTATAGTAAATCAAAATATAACTTTATTTATCTCACTTATATTTGAATGTCACTATTTTTACTTATAATATTGTTTGAAATGAATAACATGTAATATACATATAATATAAAAACAGTAACTTACCGTATACATCATACAATGTAAACAATACCCTAGGTTAGAGTTCCAATATTGGTCGTGTGTAGCGCTGACATCTACGATGGCATCGCGAATTGTTGAACTTTTTTTGAATTTTTTATGTTACGAAGAATTTAAATTAGAAATTCCGTATTTTTTGTTTTCTTGAAATAAAACTTAGTAACGCCTAAAATAATTATTAAAGTTTTGGCGCGAAAGTTGTGACGTTAGCGTCACTCCGCCATAAGTAGAGAGAATTGACAAACGTTGCTATTAATATCGTAATATACAATAATTGTTGCAGAAATAAAAATACGTATCCATTGCAAACTGTGCACAGAATCCAATGGTTTGCGTAACACTGCCACTTTAATAAACACATGCCAATGATGTATACAACCCGCAAAATACAGAGCCTCCGCGAACTATCTGAGTCGCTACACTCTTTAATAGGTAGATTATTGTCCCATCAACATACAAACTAAACGGCTTGCTTCAATTGGCGTAACAATGGTCTATCTCGCGCAGGGCGGCTCGGCCCACTTACGCGTCCCTTTAGATACTTCCGTGTCGAAGGGCCTCTAATTGCCACAGATACGCCGGTGAGCTCTTTAACGATAGCTTTTTGAAGGTGCTACAATTTTTATTAGGATTATTTTCCGGTATATCGCAGCGTTCTCGCGAATTCGGCCAAGGAAGCTTAAAAATCACAATGTACTATGTTCAAGACGAAAGTGGATACGTTATGTGTAACCCAACTTCTTTTTTGCCCTGTATGATAAAAGACCTTATCATTGCAATTAATATAAAAATAAAATCAGCTCTGTAGATCAAATGGTTTGCGCACCAATGCGACTTTACGAAAACCGCTCTAATGGGGTATACAACCCTCAATAACTCGTGCCTGCGGAGCATTTCCGGGTGGCTACATCTCTTAATCGCTAGTACATGGTCCTAGTATCATGTGAACTAAACATTCTTTAAATTTAATGACTATCATTTGATTTTGAAATATCAAAAGAATTAATTTTTTAATGAATTTCATTTTTGGACACCTTTTTATTTTAAATTTTTCTGATAGAAGAAAAATGTACGAATAATTTTGTGAGCCACTGTATTTCAATACGGCGTGGGCAAACATGTGACTCGAGTGACCTTGAAATGCTTAAAGTCAGCTGATTTGTTTGCGCTTATCACTTCAATTTTTTTTTTATTTTGTTCTTTTACTTGTTTTTTCAGTGCACAATTACTTCAAACTATTCTATTTATAAAATATATAACAAGAAATTTATACATATTTCTATTGAAAAATTTTGACCAAAGGTTTAGGAGGTAAATTTAACGAGAAAAAATATACCATTTAAAAATAAATATAATCTTTATACAGCATGTTCAAAAACAAGTGTAACACATTTGTAGGACATAGAGAAGAAGTCAAAATAAGTTGAAAAGTTTTATACTACATGTGTTCAAAAATTAACTGTTTCGGAGAAAGAGGTCATTTTGTATTAGAAGCGAAGAAAAACTGATAAATATAATGATCAAACAAAATGTTGTTTCTGCAAGTAAATAAACTATAAAAATACAATAAAATTTAATATGAAACATTTTTCTTAATTTCTAATAGTTACGAAGTTATTTAAAATTAAATATTGGCCAAGGTTTACCACAACGTTTAGTACAATTATTTGTTTGTTTTTTATCTGTTTGAAAAACAAAACCACATCTAAAATGATCTCTCAAAGGTAAATAAAAAGTCTCATTTAATCGAGATCGTAACTCTTATAGTTTTCGAGATAGCAGAGCTAAATCCCGTAAAAACTTTTTTACTGCCTTATATCTCGGAAACTATTGAAGATCAGACACATATTCTATAAAACTTTTTGACTTATTTTGACTTCTTCTCTATGTCTTATAAATGTGTCATTCTTGTTTTTTAATAGCCTATATATGACAGATATACAGGATGTTAATTTGTTTTAAAAATTAATCTGCATTATTGCCTGATTATGAGACCCTTAGCGCAAAACTTAGCATAGATCGCAGCAGGTGGATATTCTCCTAAGTACGTATTACAAAATACAGACTTTAGTAAGAATACACGTACATTATTGTGTGTAATCATGACTTGTCATGGTTGTGGTGCAATATATAAACACAAAATATGGAATAATATACAATAGGTACAATAAAAAAACGTTTTTAACAAATACGTAGTCTAAATTTATTATTTTTATTTTAATTAATGGCTATGTTTGACGCTCGTTTGGCGTTTCAAAGTCTTTTGAAAGTTAAAGTAACTAGTTGACTAGCGAATCTATCGGGAGAAATATTGTACTAAAGCTCTCATTGCGAAAATAATAACTTTAGCAGTTCCAAATCAAAATAATTTAAAACAATGAGCACTCCAAACAGCAATATTTCAGGGTCGCACGAGACACCTGTACGCTCGCACCCTTTACTTCAAAATTTATTCACCCTATCTAATTACCATGGCTACCGTTTAAAAATACATTGGCATGATTAAAAAATTTGTAACTTTAGCCATATTTATATTATTCCTTTGCAAACTAAATTTGTATATGTACTGTCCTGTTGAGCATATGTAATTTGCTTTCAAATTTATAAAACTACCAAGAGATAAGGCCACATAAATATAAGAATCAGCTGAAAGCTAATCTATGACCGCTGTCTGTCTAGCTTCTGTTTACGGTACACTCATATACAAAATTATAAAAAAAAAGTCAGTAGGGAAATCCAAATAACAAAAGTGCAAAAGTATTAGAAAAAAAAAATCTGCATGGTGTGGCCAACACAATACCTCCTGCCATTTACAGCCCGAGTCACAAAAATGATTAAGTTAATCCTTATTTTTGGATTAGCGAATTTTACTTTAATATTGACAGTTTATTTCTTAAAATATAGTCTAATCTAATCCAAGTAACTACCTTTTTCTAAACCCCTCAACAGGATTAAATCCCAATTACAGAGTCGGTTCACATTCACACACATCCATGCCTTAGTGGGATTCGAACCCAGAGCCCCGAGGGCACTCATGACATGAGGCGTTGCTCTAATCATTGAGCCACCGGAACTATAATAATAAAATGAAGATTAAATTTTAAATACCGAGATAGAATAGAATTCACTAATCCAAAAATAAGAATTAGCTTAAACATTTTTGTGAATCGTTAATTTTTATTAATCTAAAATACATACCTACATATTTAGTTATGCTGGAAACTGTATTAAATTCCTTTTCTATTGTTCTATTTACTTTTTTCTTTTTAACACGTTACTAATATTATTTTGAAATGATTAGTTCTTTGATAGTGACATTTAACTGTCAGTTACTTACATTTGAATAACTGCATTTTGTTTGTTTAAAGCGTAGACTCTGGGATTTAAATTATAGATAATTTTATAAATTTATCCATAAAATATACAGAAAAAGTATTAATGCAAATGTATAGAAAATTTAAGAAGCTTTTTATAATAACATTAATATCGAAATAATAACATTTAAAGGTATTTTTCGAAGAAAAACTATTTTGAGCTTCGAGTAAAGTGCCATTTCCGGTTATCCGATTTTCACCAAAATCTAATGGGCTCTTTCCATTACAGAAAAAGTTCGGAATACAAGGTTTCAATATTTTCTAAATGATAGTATTCGAGTTAGAGTGGAGGATACACACACACACACACACACACACACACACACACACACACACACACACACACACACGCACGCACGCACGCACGCGCACTCACACACGCACACACACATGCATACACACAGACATCATTGTGAAAATGTTAAAATTGTATTCTAGGGACCTTAAAACGTCGTCATTTACCAAAATCTCGATATGCGATTTTTAGAACGATCCCTATACCTCTCTTACCAAGGATAGCGGGAGGTAAAAAATAAAGAAAATAATTTTAAATATCTTTCTGCATCATTGTTTTAGAGATTTAGAGTAATTGTTAACATAAATATAATTGTAGAAAGTTGTTATAAAAATCGATTTGTTATTCGTTAGATCTATTCGAGGATCTATTACATGTTTTGTTATTAGAAATCGTCCAAGACTTTTTATGCGTTGCATATTTATTTTGCGTTTCTATTTCGGTAATGACGATATACAGTATCGTCCAAAAATATGGGTACACCTAATAATTACGGGAAGAACAATAAAAAATTACTATAAAATTTTAATGAAATACCATTTTTTGCTATTTGTGACAAGCTATCCTTTATTTCTTATCTTGGTGCTATTTTCCTTATTTATGTAATTTTGAATATTCACTACTTTCAATAATTAAATAATTATAACTATCGCTCGTTTCTGATAAGAAAATAGCAGTTGGAGCTTGAAAGCCTACCGTTTTTATGTGCTAAATAAAAAATTTAAATTTATAATTTTTTTTCTACAATTGTGCAGAAAATAAGTGATCTCAAACTCAAAATAAGTACGGGAAATAATTAAAACCGAGATTAAAACGCACGATTTTTGTTTTGTTGTCATGAAAGCAATTTATGATCGTATTACGGTCAAAACTGTAAGTTTTAAATCTGTAAAAGAACTGACAAAAATACATCTATTTTTGTTGATTAATATAAAATTATACGTAAGGGGGCAAGTTTCGTTGCGATTTTGTTCACTATTTACAGATTTAAAACTTACAGTTCTGAGTATAATAGGGACATTAATCGTCTAGTTTCAAAATCCGATATCCATTTATGGTCAAAAAAGTTTGACACTGAAACTGATTCGTCTTATTCTTCATAAATTTGTGTGATGTTTATTTATCAAAACTAAACAGATCCACATGAAATTTATAATAATGAAACACTGGCACACTGTAGGGGCGAACATAGTCACAGTAGAATTGGGTCCTGCATCATAACAAAAAATCTGATGTGGCCAGCACATAACCTCCCGTCAATACCATGGTTAAAACAGCAATGAGCTTCCGATTGATCGTTTGTAAACAAAATCTAATTTCTCGCTCCAATAAATAGAAAAGTCTGTAATAAGAAATTTTGGATTATATTCTATCATGTTTTTCCTCGAAAATCTGTTAAGAGCTCCAAATTAAGCACAACTTCCGGTTTATCATATAAGTATAGTCAAAATCGAGTTTTAAATACCAAATTTGATAAGTTTTGGATTATGTTTTACTATATTGTTTCAAGAAAATCTGTTTATGGCTTTCTATAAAGTACTACTTCCGGTTTATCAATTTTAGAAAAAAATATAATACGTCGTTCTCATTAACATAAAAATCTTAAATACCAAATTTTGGATTGTATCAATATATTTTTCACGAAAATATATTCAGAATTTCAAATAAAGTATCAATTCCGGTTTATCAATTGTAGCCAAAATCTAATATGTTGCTCCCCTTCATATTAAAGTCTTAAATACCAAATTTGACAAGTTTTGGAATATATCATAATATATTTTTTACGAAAATTTGTTCAGAGCTTCAAGTAAAGTATCACTTCCGGTTTATCTATTTTAGCCAAAATGTTATTCCCCTTGGTATAAAAGTCTTAAATACTAAAATTGAAAAGTTTTGGATTATATTTTAATATATTATTTTATTAAAACTGTTATGGGCTTCGAGTGCAGTATCACTTCCGGTTGTCCAATTTTACCCAAAATCTAATCAACTCGTTTTATGAATGTAGAAAGCTTAAATACGGAAAATAGAAATTTTCGAAAGTTTGTTGTAAGAGTTATCGTGGACGAAAAAAATCGTCACACATACACACACAGACATCATCGTAAAAATAGTAAAAACGTGATGTGGGGACCCTAATTCGTGCTTATCTAGTCAAACCCCAACATCGAATTTTTGGCACGATTACATTACCTCCCTTACCTACGGTATGACGGGAGGTAAAAAAATTATTTTAATAATTGCTTTGTGAGGTATTTGAGGTTTGTTGCCAGTGTCACTGTGACGTCACATTAGTGCTACCTTTCTTTCGCTGCCTACTAGAACTTGTGCGAGAGAAAGATACAGCAATAGGTGTCGCTACAGCTACTAGATAATACATAGCTGATTCGTCCGCCATTTTGGTGCCAAAATGAAAGCAGTAAATTATGAAATAAAAGTGCACTTCTTACAAGTTTATGTATGCTCTGTTCCATTTAAGCCATTCAGTAGATGGCACTGGCAACAGCGCAAATCTGAAGTAGCCGAAATTACATTGGGTAAACTTGTCTCTTGTCTGTAATTTCAGCCAATCAGATAGGTCAAAACAATTCCCTATGCTCCGCAATACTGAATGGCTTAAATGGAACAAGGTATAGTAAATATTTTTCATAAATAAAATAATAATACAAGAAAAAATACGGTTCGTTAAGATTTTTGAGGTTAGAGAAAAATATATGTATTGCATAAGTACCTGTAAAAATTAAAACCATTTCTCAAATGATTTGCACAATTTGGAGTAGAACAACTCGTTATTATGGATAATTTCTATGATTAATAATACTGTAACGCTGATATTGAATGATTTAAGTGGCTCCAAAATGGTGGACGAGTCAGCTGTAATTTATCTAGTAGCTATAGGTGTCTCCGTGACGTCATGCTGACATTAAAAATCAAATACAGTTACAATAAAAACAATCAAGACTTTTTAATACTACGAATTGCTTCAAAATTAAAAGAACTTTCATTTAAAATGATAAAAAAAACAGAGTGCAGGATCCCATTTAAAATCCGGTGGTTTGAATGTTAATGTTCTATAAGAAAAACATAATAAAATACAATAATCCTTCGTAGGACGCTCCTATAGTTAAAAAGGATTATGTTGTACGCAGTATCAATTTGTGGGAAGCACTTGATGTGATCCCCGATCGAATTGTCTAGTTGTCTTCAATTTTTAAAAGTGTAATTTGACTTATTTTTGTAATATAATGAAATAAAACCCTAATGTTTTCATACAAATCCAAAATAAAGTTTAGGAAGTAAGTTTAGAAATCTGTTACAGTACGCGAAAAATCCAAAGTTTAAAATCAAAACTCGACAAATCCATATTTTAAATTGAAATTACGTACACTACCTGAATATTAAATATTACAAAGGCCAAAGTAAAAATTTGGATAAATATCACTTATTTCTGTTGATTTTATTTGGTAACTGACAGAAAATAGCTACCGTTATTGTGAACACTGTGAGTATTTATTTCCCTATCTAAGAACAGTATGTTATTATTATTTAATTAAAAATTAATTTTTTAATTAATTAAACAACATTAATAATACTTTAACAGTAATATATGCATATGAGAATAAGTGTTATCATTTATAATTTCAAAGGAAATAAAGATAAACAGTTTTATTGTGTTTTGTAACTGTCATTATGAATTATGAGAAAAATAATTCCAGTACATTAGTTTTACAATTCAGCAGATGTACCCATATTTTTGGACGGTACTGTATGTGTAAGGTATAAGGCATTTATGGGTACTAAAAGCTAAATAAAATAAATGACGTCATTTAAACCTATAGACTGGTATTTTGAGGTTCTGACTAAGTATATGAGTAGCTAGTCACCCGACTATCGTAATGTAATAATATATCTTTAGTCAGGTGACTAGCTAGTCGCATGTATAATTGAGAGCTCAGAATACCATTCATTTATTTTTATCGACTGTCTCACGAAGTTCAATAGACGTATAATTTATTAAATTGTAAATTGAATGATATTAAAACTCAATACTATAATTCCTAAAACGAGTAGGTGTGTAATTGTATCGCAATACCCCATAATTTTAAACTATTCATATAATTTCGACTATAATAACAAATTTATCGTAGTACTGAATATACACAATCTCCAAGGCCGTAGATTTCAAGGCGACACCGAATAAGTCATAATAATAAAACTAGCATCGATAAAATTTGCATATTGCAACACAAAAATAAAAATGATTACTATTCATGACATGGACTTACGGATATGATGAAAAAGTCTTGGTGCAAGACACTGACAATGCCGAAGTTCGTGTACTTGAACAGTCGGTCCATAATCCACATAATGTTCGGCAAGACGTGCGGCTTCGTGTTGAAGGAAGCCATGAGAAGTGGCACATCGGCTGTAGATTGGTGATTGGCGATGATTAATGTTCGTTCTTTCATGCATTTTCTTATGTCATCGCCCAGTTCTACAACTGAAAGAAAATACAAAATTAGAAACATTTATTGATATCAAATTAATTGTATAAAATGGAATGGAACTATGACATGCAAAAAGGAACAGAAAATGTAATAAAAAATAAAATATACAATACGATAGGAAACTAAAACTATTATGATTACCCCTTAACCTTAAAATTAATTTTAACAAAAACACTACCGTACGATATAGCTTCCAAAAGTTTAAATAAAATTTTTAAAAATCAAAATTTAACCGTAACTTACAAATCAAATAATACCATTAAATCGTTATTAGGTAACCCTAAAGATAAAATAGATACTAACAAAAAATCCGGTATTTATAAAATTAGTTGTAATGATTATAATAAAGTTTACATCGGTCAAACTAAAAGACAAATGACACTCGGTTTAAAGAACATTTTTATCATCTAAAAGCGGTAATCCAGAAAAATCTAGCGTAGCTCAACATATGTTCATTAATAATCACAAAGTTAACAATTCTAATATTAAACTTTTAAAACATATTAACAATGGTAGATATTTAGATGCATACGAGAGTTTCATAATAAATAAATATAATAGTATATTAAAGAACGTGTTTTATAAGACATGCTTTTTTCGTACGCGTTTAGAAAACGAGCGTCAGCGAGTTTTCTAATTGACAAGTGCGAAAGAAAGTCTTATAAAATGAGTTCTTTATACTATTTTTTATATTTTGCGCCTTCTACAATAACATTTACTTACTCAATTTGTGATTATATTTGTAACCATTTGTACATTTTCATGTAAATAATCTTCCCTAAATAAAAAAAATAATAATAATTTCGACATTATATTATTAAAATGAAATGTCAATTAAATAAAAATAAATTAAGTAAAAATGGGTTAAAGAAACGTTATCTAGTATCAACCGTCTAAAACAAAAAATTGCGTATCGAAATGAAGGTCATTACGACACGCAATTGCGTATCGTAATGACTTCATTATAAACGCAAAATATAAAAAAATAATTTGATGAACGCAGATCTCGGTCCCATAACAAACTCAAAACTTTTCAATTTATTACAAAGTTAAATTTTATTGGACGATTTAAAATTTAATGACTTAATATTGGACGAAAATTATCTTAGTTTTATAGGTAATCATTCACCTATGACTCCCATCCCTATAGGGAGTCATAGGTGCCATAGGTCCCAGTTCTCTCCATTGTTTTTCAGAGTTGTTATGACTGACCTCTGGCATGGTTGACATGTTGAGTAATCTTGACTACTCTGTTTAACGTTCACTTGTTGTACTACTGATGATGAGAACTTAGTTCTCGAAATACGTATTTAGTTTTTGTTAAAATTAATTTTAAGGTTAAGGGGTAATCATAATAGTTTTAGTTAAAATTTAGCCTTAGACTCCATCTATTATTAATTTTTAATACGATAGGACCTATTAATAAATATATTCACCCCAAATCTGTAAGAATGTTGCTAAGTCTTAGCAGCAATGCTAAAAATTGTAACCAATAGAAATAAATGTAAAGCCTGTAATTTTCATGTTTTATTCAGTGTTTGCAATTATTATTGGTTATTTGCTTTAACACGGTTGCTAAGAGTTAGTAAATTTGTTACAGAATTGGGATGATTGTGGGAGTTTTTTTGGTAACGACGATATATTTATACTACATAGAGCGCTGTTGTGAAATTATTTTTCTGCAATTAAAAAATTAAAAACAATAAATAAATTATCAGTTTTTTAAAGAAATAGTCAGTACTTATTGTTGAGTGTGCCAATATTATTTTTTGTAAGTTTCAGAAATGAGATATTCTACTATAAATGATGTCCTCCAATAATTTTTTTCCTGTGAAACTTCGTCTACTAAATTGAATGCGATCTGTAGTTCTAGTTCTAGAAAGTCTTTTAATTATTATTAGTTAATCCGTAAACGCTGAAACACGTCGGTTTTAGTTTTTAAAAATATACATTAATATGTACGATTCACCTTTCGACTTTCATTTGTTTTTAAGTTATGACATGAAAAAAAAATTAAATGGCAATATATATTTTTAGTAACGGAATCGACGCGAAAAGCAGCGAAGGGAAGCGCGGCGAAGAGAAGTTTTCGCCTCGTTGCTCGGCTCTCCGCTGGTCCAAATTACACGTATACCCATAATAATACATTGAATGAAAAAACTTCTCTTAGCCGCGCTTCGCTTCGGTCGCTTCGGTGCGCGTTGGCCTTCATGATTATGCAAATAAATCATAAGGTTACATAACCAAAAATTCGAACAGAAAATTTAATAATAAATAATCAAGATACCTAGTTCTCACTTTTTGGTTTAGAATTTTTCATTTATCAGTTATAACTACAATAATACCAACTTCAAATGTTTAAAGATTTAAAAGATTTACCAACGAAAAATTCTAAACTGAAATATTAAATCTATACTCTATCCGTTTTAACTATAGAGAGTTGGGTGAGATAGGGCCTACGATTCTAGCTCTCTGATTGGTTCAAACGTGAACCGAGTTTACACAGTAAAATAATTGACGCGAAATTTAAATTTGTTTGACAACTGTAGCAATTATTTTGACGTTTACTAAAAATAAATAAAAGTCAGCAAAATCAATAGTGCACAATTTATTACAAATTATTAATTTCTGTTCAGTTCTGTTTGTTAAGTATATTATTGTTCTTTTCGTTTATATAAATTTCATAGTGTTTTGGCGTTATATTTCATATTACATAGTTTTCATTGTGCGCGTTTTCTTAGTTTTTAGTTAGTAGTTCGCTAGTTCTGTTATTGTTCTCTTTGTTAATATTATGGATAAAAATAGACAGATATGTACAAGACAAAATTACTGAAAAAATGTCAGAAAGATTTTTTTACATCCAGGAATGGCGCCAAAATTTGAATTTTTTATTTAATACATGTAAAAACGGCCGCGCTCGAAACGCCATCTAGTCTATAGTTAAAACGGATAGAGTATAGGTATCTCGATTATTCATTATTTTTAAATTTTCAGCTCGATTTTTCTCAGAATTTTTGTTATACAACCTTATGATGTAGTTACATGAAAATAAAGGAAAGAAAAATCACTATCGGAATCCACTACGCCATTTACTTTTTTTTGTGATGACGTCATAACTTAAAAACAAATGAAAGTCGGAAGGTGAGTCGCACATATTAGTGTGTATTTTCATAAAACTAAAATCGACGTGTTTTAGCGTTATTAAAAAAAACCGGTTAGGTTCGCTGTTTTTTTTTTTATTATTATTATTCCATACTTTAAATCCCACACTGTACAAATATGTTTTAAACAACTTTCGTGGTCAATAATAAGTATGCATGGAAATTGGCAACGTTATGTAATTCAACCTATTTTTCACTTTCATACAAACGCAAGTGTATCTCGCGTGGCATCATAAATTCAAAAAAATATTATTTGGTTTACTTTCGTTGTTTCGTTATTTTCTGCATTCATTTCCTTGAGAATGGATTCCGTATTTCAAAAAGGCGACAGCAGAAAACTTGAAAGTAGTAAGAATTTGAAATAGAGTACATGCATACATAGTAGATGTGTGACGTAGATGGCGCACATAACATCAGACAGAAGCAAAACGGCCACCTGTTTGTTTATATGTGACACTTGACAATTTTACTTCTGTTTACCGTATTTCCTGTTTTACGTTTACGTATTTAAAATCAGATAATTTGCTTTTTGCGAATTGACATTGACGTTTAATTTCAAATGTAAAAGACATGTTACGCAAACGTTCTTGTTTTCATTCTATACTAGCGCTTGCAGCTGTTAGCACACAACTACGGCCCAAAGATGCCATATACGCAGGGTCGGATTGGCCAGTCGGGATAATCGGGAATTTCCCGAGGACGCGGCTTTTTTGAGGCGGCCGCTTAGTGATTACAAACTAAAATTTGAGTACGTAACATCATCTAATTAACTTCACCGGGCAACAGTTCTTATTTAGATAGTTTTCAGTATTTTCTAATTCTCGATAAAATTTCTTTCGGTGTTGCAGATATAGTCCGAGCTCGAATAATATGAGGTTTTGATAATTTCCTACTTTGTAGATTTTGAATGATTGGAATTAAAGTTAAGGTATTGTTTAGTGTTGGTGTGTTGGTTTACGGTAGGGTAGACTGATGTTATTAGTCCATGGTGTGCTTTCTCTGTTAAAACATTCAAGAACGGAGGAATTCCATGAGACTTTTTCTCCATTGTGAACCTAATATAAGTATCATCGACATATCTAAGCCAAAGTTTAGGTCTTATATTGGTTGTATCTAGTGCTAATTCTTCAAAAAATTCCATGTATAAATTGGCTATAACTGAGAAGAACCCATCAGCAAACCATCTTCTTGTACAAAATATCTATCTTCTTGGAAATATGAGTACTGTAGGCAGCATTGCAAAAGTTCCATAATACCATCAAGAGGCAAGTCGGTTCTCTCGTAAATAAACTTACAACAAGCTGACGAAAAGATTTTGTGGTTGTAATTGTATTTAGCTCAAAAGTTCTACAAAATGTTTTGAATTCTTCACATATGATGTTCTTTTTCTTTGAAGTGGCTGAATGATTGGTAATAGAAATTGTGATAGTTTGTAAGTAGGAGAATTTATGGAACTTTTGACGGGTTTCTGATATGCTTAAATCTTTCTTATATGGATTTTGGGAAGCCCCCCTGTACAGGTGTGGAAGCTTGCTAAAATATGGAGTGAGATCTATTCTTGTTCTAAACGGAATATAATTCTTTATATTTCTTAAGAGCACGGTACACTTTGTTTTCTATAGAGGTAGCAGATTTTGTTCTATATTTTAAATACTATTTTTAGGAGCGTTTTTTTATATTTCAACATCTTTTATAACTATTCAATTTCTATGTAGGCAAAAAATTCGTATTATCCAACACCAAAACTAATTTATTACTTTGTGGCACTATAATTATAAAATTAAAAAAAAAACTGGAGATGAGGCTGATCATGCTAGCATTTTCCCGGACTGCTGAATCTTTCCAATCCGGCTCTGCATATACGTAATCGAATTGCGGGCGATTTAACTAACAAAATTTAATATAGTTTGTACAAAAAATACACCTTATTTTATTACTTTGACTGCATGTATAGTATTGCATTCACGTGCAAAAATCATTACATTTCAACATGATTAAACTCCCACATTTTATATTAAATTTTATAAAATCGTATCTATATTGATTAAAAAGGATAATTTGTTATTGAAGATTGTTTGGTTTGGAAATAGAAGGTGTTTGTTTACTCCAGCTTAAATTTCCTTTTAACATTATTGAGTTCGATTTTAAAACACAAATATTTCGTTACAAGTTTCATCAAAATTCATGTACCTGTATTACAGTTTCTAAAATAGGAGATAGGTTTTTTTTTCTGAACTCCAGAATTTATTAATATTCAAAAACAATACTTCAACAGATAAACTTCTACTATACTTTGTTCCATTTACGCCATTCAGTATTGTAGAGAATAGGGCATAGTCTTGAACTCTGACTGGCTGAAATTGGAGACAAGAGACACGTTTACCCAATGTAATTTCGGCTAGTTGAAACTGGTGCTGATGTTAGCGCCATTTTCTGAATGGCTTAAATGGAACAGAGTATAGAGAATAAATTGTCTTTAATACTTTCAAATACCTTATTAAGCTTTCAAATGTCCCTTTCTGCGGAAACATTTGAATGTATTTTTTTTTAACCTCTGTCCGGTATAGTTTTACATTACTCTTTGTCCAACAGCACTTTTTACAGGGCTAGTCCGGCAAAAAGATAGGGACTTTTATGGTTATAAGTTGGTATTCTGGTGAAATGTCAACTTATAATTATTTTCAACACAAGAATAGACTCCGAAAGTGATGACGTCAAAATTGTGCGGGAATTACAAACGTGAAATATTCTTGAAATATGTATCCGGTTTGTAAGTGTGGCCGTGGTGAACAAACCAGATTACCGGGCAATTTAAATAACTGTCATCTAGGTGCGTTCTTAAGTTTGGTTATGTGTATTTTTCACCACGGCCAAACCGGATACGTATTTCAAGAATATTTTGGGTTTTGTAATTCCCGCTCGATTTTGACGCCAGGCTTTGGGAGACCCCCTTTTAGACACTTTTTAAGACTTTGTCACTTTCTTTTAACTATTTTGGTCATACTTTTTGCTGGCAGCCCTGATATAGTATTATTCACGAAAGATGACTATTCAAGGTCTGTCTAACATATTATTTGCAGATAACTTCACTGCATTTTGTACCCACAGGCGTGCAACGCGAAATATTTATGGATGCATTTTAACTGAAAAAATAAATGTGCTCTATTTGAAAATTTTGTTTCTTTTTAAATACAGCTTTTCTCAAAGTTATATCTTCTTCGCCTACGTTTTTGCATAAAACAATAATATAGACTTGACGTAAACCATAAAATAATAATTTGATTTAAATGTCAACGTCACTGGATAAACATTAGTATAGATGGCAGTGTAGTAGATAATTACATGCCTGTAACTCTACGACATACATTATTATACAGGGTGTAAATGAAATAAGTGCATTAAAATTAACCAGTAATATAACTCGGCGAGAGCAACAATATTTCTTAATAACTTTTTCTCGAAATCGCATATTTTTTTAGCATTTTTACCACCCCGTAAATTGACGAGTCGTTCCAAATATTTTTGTGATAATTGAATGCAGTAGCAATAGCTATGAAAAATTTTGTTTTAGCAATTGGCAGTCCTGTCAATTGTTGCAAATAAATTTTGACATTAGTAATAAACTTGTTTATAAGGTAAAATTCTGCCAAAATGCGAGTACACAGACATTGTAATTACTTACCTATGGTTTATTTATTTATTTTTTTACTCGTATATGTACATTTTACTTGACATCACGGTTGACATAAAGAAAGTGTCATGGAGTTGCCAACGCATTTACACGGAGCGTTTCCAAATCATCACCAAATCATTCTGTTCTTCATATTCGCACATTTGTTAATCTTTTACATCTTTATCACATCACAATACGGAGTGTCACATATGAAAATTTTAAAAAAAGCAACAGTTATATCCATAACGTGAGCAAAAAGTTCTATGTTTTCAGCACATAACAGACTTCAATTTTGGGAATGGCTCATAATGTTCATTAATGAGACTGAATTTACTTGGGAAGGTGTATTTATTATGCACAATACACATCTCGACAGACGAAAATGCTGTAAAAATTTTCATTAAAACATATTTGAGCAATAAATGGACTAATTATTGGTACTCATGTACCTCTTTTAAATGGACAAAAGTTTGTACTTACATTTTTTGAATAACGTATTTAAACTATTATGATTTATCGACGATAAATAATCATCTCATAACCTAATAACTATGCTTTTGATCTTCCTGTCGTTACCTCGTCCCTCCTTGTCTTCCACTATAGGGCACGGAAGATCACGTGACCTATCATATGTTTTGTCCCTTTCTCTCTTCAGACTCGATCTTCAGCTCTGTTCCATGCTAACTTCAGACTGTACTTTCGACGCAGTGCGCATGCGTCAGTTTGAATAGCTGTCACATTTTTTTAGCGGTAAATTTTAAGAATGAGTTTGCGCAAGCGTGGAATTTGTTACCTTGTTTGTTGTTATTTCTTTTATTGTTTTTTTCTGTTTGTGAGTGTTGTCATTCTTTTTCAAACGATGCCAGTGCGTTGTAGGGTGCAAGTATGTCGTCGGACTATAATATAAAACTGTTTACTATCCCATCAAGCACCGATTATCGTGGTAATATTTAAAACCTAATCATATTTGAACATAAGTAACAAGTGACAATTTGTAAAGGTAGGGTAGGTGTAGTAGGTAGGTTACATGTGAAAAACAAGAGAGACGTTGTCTGTGGCTCGTGGCCGTTTATATTTATGAGAATATCACTTGCTGACATATTGGGGTGTATTCTGTAAAAAAATGTTAATTTTAACATGCCTTTAAAAAATTATATTTTAACATGACTGTTAACAATAAATTCATTTTTTGGTATTCTCTACGCGAAAATATGACAGTGCTGTTAAAATCATAAATTTTAACATGTCTGTTAAACACCAGAATGAAGTGATCAACAAGACAAAAAAAAAGGCACGTCTTTGCTAAAGTAATGTAGTTAGTAACTATAACACAAATAAATAAACATGATAAAAAGAGTGAACAACTGTCAGTTTATGTGTCACTTTGAAATTTTAGAAAACTAATCTGTCACTTTGAAATTTTAGAAAAACGAATGGAAATAATGCTTCGGAAAATAAATAAAAACCTGCTGCATAATCCTGTCCCATTTTTAGGTTCCATATTAAAAATGAATTTCATCGAAATTGTAAATTATTAAGTTATCATTAGGTATGTAATATTTCTTCTTCTTGATCCTCAGAATTGACAATCCAAAATGTTAAGTTACGTTGATTTGACGAACAAGACAGGAATAAGCAATTTTAACTGCATTTAATACCTACATTATAATAAAGAACTATGTTTTACGATACATCTAAATCGTGCTCTCGGTATACCATTCAAGGTTCAGTTTTTCTCGAATTATGTTAATTAATTATTCCTACTGGCAACACGCTGTGATACACAAAGACATACGATGGAATGGGTGACCGTAATTTAATAAAATACTTCGTAAAACAGTATATTTTATTAAATAACACCTATATATTTTTTATATTCATCCGTGGTATTTTTCTTTCGTTTTCTACTTCATTTTCATTAATTAGAAGTGCAACATATTCAAATGATGTGATAATTTTATTGTATAAACAGATGTTAAAATTTTAAAGGCATCGATTTGAATGGCGTTAAAATATACAGTTTTAACACCCAATTTTAACAGGGGTGTTAAAATTTTAACAAAATTGATAGTTACAGAATAGAAAATATATTTTAACAGCAAGTTTATTTTTAACATACTGTTTAAAATTAACAGTTTCCTTACAGAATACACCCCATTATCGATTACTCAGATTTGATAGCAGGTCGTTGATGAAGCGCTAAATTTATAAATTGTCAATTACTGTTGGTAATATTTGCTTTTTAAGCAAGAATGAAGACGAAAAGCATCCTGATCGTAATACTTATGAATATACATATGATCACATTGTTATCTTCCATTATATTATATTATTGAAGAATTCAATAAAAACCTATTTGATTCTTATTGTCTTCATCTTATTCTCATTTGATATCTTGCTAGAAATGTGACAGCTATTCAAACTGACGCATGCGCACTGCGTCGAAAGTAGAGTCTGAAGTTAGCATGGGACAGAGCTGAAGATCGAGTCTGAAGTGAGAAAGGGACAAAACATATGATAGGTCACGTGATCTTCCGTGCCCTATTCGCAGGTTAAAAGCCTGGTTTAATACACAACTTTATAATTTTGTTCTCCAAAATTGTATTTCTTTATTTTAAAAATTGTACTATTACGAATTATTAAATAATAAATATTATTTCCGTTGATTCGTTTATTAATTACTGTGACTGCAAGTGTAACCGATAACCGACAATTTTTGAGCTGTTTGTATCCCACTTGATTACGGGAACAGCCATTTGTTCTCCATGGGCGCACGCCGAAATATGCAGTAAATCTTTAAAGAATTTTAACTCAAAATCTAAAAGACTTAGAAAAAAAAGTTATTAAGAAATATTGTTGCTCTCGTCGAGTTACATTACTGGTTAAATTTAATGCACTTATTTCATTTACACCCTCTATATGGTCTATATATAATAATAATTTTTATTTGAACTAATGAAATTTCATTATAAAATTTAAAAGTAACATTCTCATATTTTTAAAATTATGCTTTTGGTACCCGAGAAACTTTAATTTAAAGCCGTGGTAAAAATGGTTTTAGTATGTGATTACTGCAAAAATGAACGTCGAGTAACATGCGACAAATAAAATAACGCATACTATACTCTGTTTGATATAACGAAAGAATTTTGACAGATAGATTCTTGTGATTCAGCGCGGTTTAAACAAGCACAATTCAAATATTTTGTCAATTATGATATCATTCTTTGTAAATACTGTGCGTTATTTGTTGTTTATCAAGTTTTACATGGCTATTTTCCTGTATTTATTCTGTCACGGTATTGCGTAATAGGTGCTTCTTTTTAAACATCGAACATGTTTCGGTGTAAAACAGACTCTTAAACCATTAACTGTATTTTCTAAAGTATAAATCACCACATAAAATATATAAATATGATTAAATTTTATAAAGAGAGTAAAAGTGGCTAAGAGTAAATAATAGTGACCAAGCTCCAAAAAAGTTACTTTTAGTTAAAAAAGTGACTCACTGGCAGCCCTGCTATAAGTATTTCATATTTGGACTATAAATCAAATTCTTTTAATAAATTTATACAGAAGTAGGTACTAAATTTTTTGTGTTAAACGTCCAGAAACTGCTTTACGAGTGCTCATATTTACAGGCCTCGCCTCCGGCTCAGCCTGTCAGAATAAACTCACGCTCGTAAAAGTGCAATTTCTAGACTAGTGATACAAATAAATATTATCTTATTTTTAAAAGACAGTAACAGGACAAGATTTAGAAAAAAAAGTTTTTTCTTATTAAAATAAGTAGCTACATATGGTCACCAAATTGCTAAAACAATTTTTTTCAGAGCTATTGCTACTTCATTCAATTATTAGAAAAATATTTGGAACGATTCATCAATTTACGGGGTTGTAAAAATGCTAAAAAAAGTATGCGATTTCGCATATAAGTTAAGAAATATTGTTGCTCTCGACGAGTTATATTACTGATTAAATTTAATGTACTTATTTCATTTACACCCTGTATATAAAAATAAAATTAAAAAATAATTGTGCTTAGCCTCCCGGCGCCGGTATCCGTATTGTAACGTTTTGTTTATTTGGGTGAAGTGTAAAAATCAAAGAACTATTATTATTTAAAAGAAAAGTTTCTGTATACTCAACAGACTTCCACAACGTCTGTTTACTCAACTGCCTGAATTCACTGCTTGTTGGGCAGAGCTGCGTCGCTTTTATATAGCTGCCCAATACCTTTTCGAGAGCTCTCGAACGTTCCACCCGATAATAACTTGGAATACAAAAGCTTCAGACGACCGGAAATAATTCAACAGGTCGAGACTTTTGTTTACTTCCCAACTTGCTTGCGACGATTAGGTCACCGACTAAAACTTGGACGCTGGCTCAGCGCGGCGGTGCTTGCACGTCACACAATAGACCAGAAAAGTAAGGTTAGAATTTGCTTTTGGCGCGAGTTCATAGTTTGAATTCACTAGTATAGGTTTCTTATGGAAGTGTGATTTTACTGCCAAAAAAAAGAAGATATTTTGTAAAAGAAATTAAGCAGCTCTTGTTAAGGATTTGATAGTTTGTTTATTCAGTAATAGATTGCAATTGTTTAAAATCCTTGAAAAGGTAGAGTAAGAAAATTATTAGAAAATAAAATGTTACGTGTAAGTTAAAATTCCGTATGTCGTGGATAGTCCCTCACCCGCCTATAAATTCGTCAAGTGCAACACAAGCTATGCTGCGATTGGCTGCGTACCGAAGTTGTAGGATCAGTCGAGATATACGTTCATTGAATTTTGTAGTGTTGTATTTTTATTTAAATAATTATAAACTGTGCACAGTTCATGTGAATATTATTGTACGAATATGGATATAAAGGATCATTCTAGGTGGTACATATAATGTTTTGCATAAGAGATTTACTTTTATGAGATTTCTCAGCCTTTAAAGTTGAGGTAAAATTTCCTTGGTAAGAAATACACGGCGATTAAAATTATGTTCTCAGCGTTATGAACTGAGTTTAAATTTGGCGCCTAAATTTGACCGTTTCACTTTTCTGGTCTATAGACCTCATTGATAGCCGGGATTTTTAACAATCTCGGTTATCTCAAATTAAAATATATGTGTCGTAGCTAGATTTTCGCTTGCAATTTCTCTAAATTATATTTCGAGAAACATACAAGCCAAATCCAAAACCTGGATTAATACGGTACCGGCGCCGGGAGGCTAGACACAGCCTAAAAAAAATTATACTGATATGGTAAGAAGCAAAAAAAAAATGTAATTGGTCAAATAGTTTATCGTTTAAACGCTACTACGACAAAAAAACAACCAAGATATGATTAGAAATGATTTATATTATTTACATTATTTATTTATATAAATGAATGGAGTAAAGAATTTCAAATAATTAAAGGACAAAATAAAAATCATATTGTATTTAAATGGTATGACAAAAAATATCAAATAGTTTTATTTATGACCGTTTAACAACTGTTCATTCAAACAAAATACATGAATCTTACATTAAGTAGAGGTCATGAGTTCGGCTGATTGTTGATTTAATTATACGGAATTAAATATACAGGCTGTTCATAAATGGGATCATCACAATTTTTTTATTATTTTTTAATGAAACTAAACTGAAAGCGATTTGTGGTTTTGAGAGTCTTTACTGTTATTCGTTAAGCCGTAATGTTTTTTTTTAAATATTTGTAACGTAGATATCGAGATGATTTGTGACAGTGGACTTTGCTAATAATGCGAGTCACATAAATTGAGCTTTTTAATCACATAAAAATATCTAAATGTTAAGGCGCCAAATTCAAATTCAGTTCATAACGCTGAGAACATAATTTTAATCGCCGTGTATTTCTTACCAAGGAAATTTTACCTCAACTTTAAAGGCCGAGAAATCTCATAAAAGTAAATCTCTTATGCAAAACATTATATGTACCACCTAGAATGATCCTTTATCTCCAGATCCATACAATAATTTTCACATAAACTGTCCACAGTTTATAATTATTTAAATAAAAATACAACACTACAAAATTCAATGAACGTATTCTCGATTGGTCCTATAACTTCAGTACACAGCCAATCGCAGCATAGCTTGTGTTGCACTTGACGTATTTACAGGCGGGTGAGGGACTATCCGCGACATACGGAATTTTAACTTACACGTAACATTTTATTTTCTAATAATTTTCTTACTCTACTTTTTCAAGGATTTTAAACAGTTGCAATCTATTATTGAATAAACAAACTATCAAATCCTTAACAAGACCTGCTTAATTTCTTTTACAAAATATCCTCGAATATATCTTTTTATTGGCAGTAAAATCACACTTCCATAAAGGCCTGTGTCCACGATCCTAGAAATCGATTAGAGTTCTCGGATATAGGCCGTACTTCGATATCTCGGATCGTGGACACTACCAACTCGGACGCAAAAATCGAATAGAAAACTAGAATGAAAAAATGCGTTCTGTCCCATTTTTTTGGTACTAGTTGCTAATTTCATTTAACTGTTGCCAATTTAAAATCTTGACGTTTGATGTTTGATAAGTATGAAAATGATAAGGTTATAAAATATTACCTAATTCTACTCATTTTTGATATTGATTATAAATAATTACTTATAAACAAATTAATATATTCGTTGTAAAATTTTAATTTACTTACTGCCGGGATAATTTCTTGGCCATGTTTTATTAGTTTTTAGTATTGGTAGAAATGGCTGAAACTAACTTCATAAATTCGACTAACCTGACATCTGTAGTCATACAAGTTCAATGTTTATGATCAAAAAATGTGATCGAGAACTTGGAACGATTTCTATCATCGTGGACACAGGCCTTTAGAAACCTATACTAGTGAATTCAAACTATGAACTCGCGCCAAAAGCAAATTCTAAGCTTACTTTTCTGGTCTATTCCGGCATTTTTTTAAAAAACAATTTTTCATTAGTCCTGTCCTGTAGGATTATGTATATATTACTTTGAGCAAGAATATACATATATAAAGTGAGATATGAATTTTTTTTAAATTCATCGAAATTCAAATTTTCTATCAAGGCGCGATGAGAAGCAGCTGATATTGACATCTGCAGCGAACTTCAGTGCCTAAACACACGTGTTCATAGACAGCTATTTGCCTATTTACAACTTTTTAAGAAGAAAACGTAGGTAAACAAACAAATAACAGAGGGACATGTTATAATTAATACCGATATCTGTGAACAAAGCAGATTGGCACACCCAGCAATGGGTAATAAGCCGAGATGATATATTTATTTATTTAAACAAAATTAATAAAATATCAAATACAAAATAGACGCTCGTAGTAACTACTAGCGCCATCTGTGTTTCTAATGGCATATATTCCATCTGAAATGAGCAAAAATCACGGAAAAGCATATCGAAATGACGTCCCAGTTTTCAAAGACGTTTCTAGATATGTAAAGAATTTCAATTTTCTAACATCAAATTATGAATGAAAACTGCCCTAAACATGTTTTATTGTATTTTTTACTATATGAAGATACCCCATTGGAAACATGCGTAGATAATAAGCAATTAAATAATTAATAAAAAACTACGTATACTGTAATCCAAGTTTTGATTACCACTGGTAGCCTATGACATTCAACATATCTTTCACTTTCGTACCAATGCATGGAATGTGGCGATATTGTTATTTTCTGCATTTATATACTTGAAAATGGATTCCGAATTTAAAGACGATAGTAGTAAGAATTTGGAATTGAGTAAATGTGTGACGTATACAGTGTGTCCCATTTAGAACTGCACCTATTGGGATCTCGAGAACTCTAAAAGATACAATGCCGGTTAAATGGAATTTTCTGTGCACCTATAGGGGCCATTTCAGAAGTTCTTCTGTTTCTAAGTAATGACGAAAAACTGAATTTTGTTTTTCTTTTCAAATAACTTCTAAACTATGTAATCGAGAAAAATGTTCCAAATAGAGAAGAAGTTAGATATTATTAATGCCTAACCAGTGGCGTACGAAATATTTTTTTATATCCGTAAATTTTTGTCATATGTATAACACAAAATTATTTTTTTAAATTGAACCTATATCTGATTTTAGACTCACTAAAATACTTATATTTTTCTCTTTTCAATGAAGTAAATGTTATACAGTTTTGTCTTTGTTTTACTCCGAAATTTTATTTTTTTCTTTATTTTATAGTATATTTACTGTTGTTTTAGCAAATTTGGTAAGAATTCTATTGAAAATATTCGTCTTATTTAAATAATTTATTTCCTTAGAAAATATTGCTCAAAATCAGACAAATTCAAATAATGATTTATTTGTAAAAGAATTAATAAATTCGGGAAAAATAACGTGAAAAATAACATTTTGGGGGTAAAAAAATACGAAACACAATAACCTTTACATCATTAATAGAGAAAAAGAAATATTTTTTCGAATCTAAAATCAGATAGGGGTTTGATTTAAAAAAAATATATATAACTTTGTGTTACATCCCGAAAATTTACAGATATAAAAAATAATTTATACGCCACTGGTTAGGCAATAATAATATCTAACTTCTTTATTTGGAACATTTTTCTCGATTACTAATAGTTTAGAAGTTATTTGAAAAAGTAAAAATCAACAAAATTTGTTTTTTAGTTATTATCTAGTGCTCTATGAGAATTTTTGGAAAAACAAAAGAACATCTGAGATGGCCCCCTTTAGGTGCACAAAAAGTTCCATTTAACCGGCATTGTACCACTTATAGTTCTCGAGATCCCAAGATCTAAATGGGACTCACTGTAGATGAGGAAATGGTATTCAAAACTAATTATTTTAAAAACTAATAACTTTTTTAAAACTATGATAGTCCTTAACATAGTTTTAATGTCTAATATTAATATAAATGACCCATGTTCTAATTTGTTACTATGGTGGAGGGCCCCACTGTGTTGCAAAATATAAATAAATTTTTATTCTATGTATAAAAACAAACGTTTTTGTTTTAAATTAATATTAACTTAAAATGAGCTACAAAAGTTTTTGGACAACCCAGTCACTATAGCAATTAAAATAGACATTAGACAAAACAAATCAAAGAATAAATATGATTAATATTTCTATTTATACAAAACAACAAATTTTAATATATAATCGAACAGATAAAATTTTCTAATGTTGTTATCTAAAAACTAATCTTTTCGTTTGCTTTTTGATAAGTTTTATGTAATGAATGATTAGATATATAGCTGTCCACATCCATCACATAAGATAAATAAATGAAAACTCACTGTCATATCCCGCTGACCAAGACCACATGGATACCATCGCCAGCAGCCAATGGAAAAAGTAACCTTCTATCCTCCAGTATACCTCTGGATTTACTTTTCGTAGTGGAAACAATAAAATCATCCATACTACATATGTTGGAATGCTATAAGCATTGTTTATTAACACGAATCCCAGTCGAAGTGCACCTTTTGAAACCAATAGCAATGATCTAAAACAAAAATAAATAATGAGTAAATATATACAAACAAAAATTAAATATAGCGAGCGATATTGAACTTTGAAACATATACTAAATTATATAATACGAGAATCTTTGAATATTTTTTTTTACTAAAAGTGATTTGAGTCGTATTAAGAAAGGAGAAATTAAATAATTAAGTACAAGGTTATTCAACAAATGAAAATATTGTAAAATTCACCAAAACACTTTTACTTACTCGAGTAGAGGCATACTGTTATACTGCTTTCTTTAATTATTGAAAGATTAAGATGAATTATTTACACATAAATTGAATTATATACTGCATTAACGTTTTCCGGTCTTTTATTATGATTCAATAACCAAGTTCCACAAGAGACCAACGTTCAAATCACAATCAACACACTATATTTTACGACTTATTTTACATGAAGTATTAACCCTATTTCACGAGAAGATGTATAAATAATTTAAATAACTTAATTATGTGAAAAAATCAATTTAAATTTAATTTTGATGATATTATTGTTACGTATTCGGAACTTCATTATCACGATTCATTGATAAGCTGCAAATTTTTGTAATACTTGATAATTTTGGGAACGGAACAGAATTATTATTGCACGATTGTTACTCAAAATTCCATGCCGAACATTTTGCACAACACAATCTACAAACTCATTTAATAATTATGTAAATACTCGGAAAGTGACAGCAATTTTATTCATCTTCATATGGTAACAATATCTTGCCAACATAATAATAAAAATCATCATAAGTAGATTGCAGCAAAAATAAATAAACAAAAATAATAAATGTTATATAAAATGCAATAAATACTGTTTTAAAAGTTTATTAGGTTTATATAAATCATTCTAGATAATTAGTATTATAAAAAATTATAAATACACGTGTCTTCTAGGAACATTTTGCTGTCACGAAATATGTTGCCATCTTGAAAACTGTGTACTGTGTCCAAATACGACTTTCAGATGTCTTTGTTTGAAAATATTTAACAGTGTCGAATCGTAATGTTTAATTAAATAATATACCAAATTTTCACAAAAACATGCAATATATTTAAGAGATAAAGTATTATATATTAACAAGAAAGTTTTGTTTGTTTTTATAAATGAAATCAATGAAAACATCCTAATTGATACCTACGACGCAATATTTTCGTTGGTCAAACTTCATTCAACACTCAAGATTGATTTACAAAAAAATTGCAATTATGTCGTGTGATATATGGAATTCTACAGAGATAAACCCGCCTTTAACCAACACATATGAGAGTAAAGTACATGATATAGGTATGTTTTAATATTTCATCACATTTTTTGTGAAACTGTCGATGCTCTACCTAACCTCAAAGATGAAGTTTGGTCGTCCAAAAAGATTATTTTTGTATACAAACAACGAAAATATAGTAATTACTGGCGCTCTAACATATTTGACCTTGAAATATCAACACACCTGCTTATAAATACTCTATAACGGCTATGTATGGATATAGGTCTATTATGCCCATCAACAAGGCGTAAATTTTAAGGGACCATAACAAAAATATACATTTTAAAATTTTGAAAGCAATGCATAATAATTCATTTGTCATTTCATTTCGTTGCAATTTTGTTTATTTTTGTAACGCTTAAAATTTAAGTTACGTTTGTGCAACCGGCCATTAATGTTTAAAAACATGTTTTGTTTGTTTATTGATTATATAGGTAGAGGTCGCCAGTAAACACGTGACTCGATCGACCTTGTAGTGCTTGAAATCAGCTGATTTGTGTGCGCTTGTCAATTTGGCAACAACAATGGTCGCGTTTAGCTGCACCTATCTATCTGCTAGCTAGCGCTAGACAGTGGTTGTGCTGACTCGAACGGTAGTTGGCTCCAAATAAATTTTTCTTTGGAAATAGTTTAAAACAGTTTTAAATTATTTTATGAAAAGGAACATGTCAAATATGCCAGTTGATATTTTATTACTCAATATTACTTACCAGGTTCTGAATATATCCATATTATTTTTTATTTTCTCAAAACACGAAGTTGCGAAATTTACAACAATAGGGGATTCCACCATTTTTTTTTTATAATTCCATCTGAGCGTGTAAGTAAAAGTAAGACTGTCGGTGAAAATCCGGTGAAAAAATTCCTATTAATAAGCGAGTTATAGTCCTACGAAATTTGAAAATATAAATGTGACGTCACGTATATAAGTTTTTATATCAAACTATTTTCTTCGTGGACCTAAATGTTCTTGAAATTTATGCTATTTCTAAATTATAGTTATAAAAAAATAAATGAATATTATTATACTGTACAAATCGACATGATTTATAATTGGAAATGCATTTAAATTATTAAGTTTAATGAAAAATATTCATATTCAAATAAAAACTGTTTGAGAATTGCACTACTGGACTGAGCCACGCCTCAGTTATTCGAATTTCTCTTCTTCCATTGGTGTAGGCCTCGCCCCTAACTCGGTATTCGTTATATATTTATAGGTGGTCTTTGAGTCGCCAATCAAAATAATATATGTATATGGATTTCATATGAGTGACGAGCTGCTAAAACAAATACCCCCTTATTTCCGAAGTATTTCAATTATATCATTTTATTTCTTTATTAATATTCATTATTAAGTATATACGTTCACTATTTTTTACTACTTTCTCTTAATTCGATTGAGCTGTAATCCCCTATAATTCTAATTTGAATGTACGCTAGGTGACCTAGCGGAAGTTGTCATTCGAAGGACCGTTCAACGAAGTTCGCTAGGTTAGCGACGGTTAGCGAGCTAGCTGCTAGGTGCAGCTGAACGCGGCTAATGTCACTGGGACACGAAAAAGGTTTCGACTTATTTAAATTTTTATCTGTTAAAAAGTTATTATTATTAATTTAATATGTTTTACTGCTTGAAAATTGTAAAATTATAACGTTTTAGAAGTTCAATATCAAAATAAGTCAAAACATTGTTCTTGTCAAAATGACAAGTGCACTAGCGCAGACAAATCAGCTGATTTCAAGCACTTCTAGGTCGCTCGAGTCACGTGTTTGCTCGTGACCTATACCAATATAATCAATAAACAAACAAAACATGTTTTTAAATATTTATGGCCTGTTGCACAAACGTAACATAATTCCAAATATATAAAAATATACATGATATCCCATTTGAAACATGAGAGTTAATGTCGTATCCGGTTAAACCGGAAGCGCTACCACCATGCCATATACCGTGATTTGTGAGTCCCTAAGTCTAGTTTACAAATATAGCAAGAAAATTAGATATATATGTATGAATCTAAATAAAACAGTTATTTTGAGAGGCCCGTTTTTCAGTGTCACCCTATATAATAGTTATTTGTATATCATGGCCGCGAAATCATTCTTTAGCGTATCGAGAGAAAAATTGTCGCCGAGGCAAGATAATCTCGAGGGCGCGAAAGGATTTCGTGGACAAGCTGTACACAATATTTTTTGTGCAACAGTTTCATTGTAAATAGAAAGACAGTTTTCAATAGCTATGGGATTGACATTTAGACTATTTCTTCGTATTATAAATTAATCCCTCCAAAAAATACGGCGTGTATTGCTTTTGATGACGCTGCACATGTACATGCGTGTTTGAGCAAATAAGATTCAAGTATGAACTATTCTGTAAAGCCTAGCCCCCACTCCGCTTCAACTAAGAATATACTTTTATTTCTGGTATACACACATTACCTACGTCTCAAAGCAAATTTTAAATTCGGACCTTAATTTCTCGCTTATTTGGAGGAATTTGTAACTCGGACTTTAACATGCGGTCATGTATTTTTATGTACTTCAAGAAAAATAAAAAATACTTATTTCGCGTTGGGTTGCACAATAATAATCAAAGCATGTTGATATTTCAAGGTCAAAGAGGTTAGAGCGCCAGTAATTACTATTTTCCTTTGTTCAACTTTGAGGTGAGGTAGTTCATCGACAGATTCACCACATTTTTCACGGAATTGATACGTAACCCAAAAATTATTTTCAGATTTTCCAAACGTTCATGCTCTTTTATCCACTGGAATTCAAACACTTGCGGTACCAAAAGTACTTCTCGTAGAGTCATGTGTTATGAAAAAAGTTATCTACAAACTCAAACTTCAGTTGAGACATGACAAAGGGTTCAAATTATTCGAATCTACGAGTAGATATTTGCAACACTTTTTCGATTTAGAAATCTCCAAAGCTTTAAAGTATTTCTCATTGTTTTTTCCCCAGAAATACGAAAAGATAGTAACTTTACCTAGTAGACAAATGTTGGAGTATGTACTTGTGCGACTACAAGGATATGCTCAAGTTTGTGCCAGAATTGTAGAAACAACTTTTAAATGCATAAACTTTATGAAAATGCGATTAGTATTAGGCCATCAATGGGAAATTGCATTAGTAATTACAGCTATTACAAGTAGAATTTGGTGTTTATGCAGATATTATGCAATGAAATCTTGTTTTTTATATAATAATGTATTGCCCTTATTAGACAAATTAGAATTTACTGGTAATAAATGGTTACCAGATTTATACAAATTCCCTACGGAATTGAAAACATGGTTAGAGTACGACTGGTTAATTGATATTCCAAATATTGTTGGTATTCCCAAATTTGCTCTAAGTGATGACCTTGAATTTATAGGGCGATATCATCATACTTATATCACAGACGATAGTGATGATGATGAGTCTAATGATGTTAAATTTATTTGTAATCTCAGTAACAAAAAAATTACTTTAAATAAGAAACAAGTAAAATATCTTCAATCTAGACTTGCCATCTCCGTTGATGATTCAGATTCTGAAGAAAATAATCTTGTTCCTTCGTCAGAGTACGATGATATTTTTGAAATCTTGGATGCTGATATCCAAATTAAAGATTCGCAAGATTCAAATTCAATTTACGATGATACAGTTGCAATAGATGATAAAATAAACGAAAATAAAAATGTTGAACTAAGAGCTAATGAATCAAATGATTTACTAAATATCGAAGAAAAAATTATGGAAGACCTAGTAGAAGATAAAAATAATACAGGAGAACCTGTCGATGAAGAATTTATAATAATCAGCGATTCTGAAGAAAAAAATTCAGTAAATGTCATAGAAGGAGATAAAGATGTAGGAGAACCAATCACAAGACACGAAATAGAAGAACAAAAAGTAATAGAAGAACAAGAAGAAATGGAAGTGGAATATAATGAAGATAGAAATAATGAGAAACAAGAAGAAAACGTGGAGGAAGCAGTGGAATATAATGAAGAAGAAATGCAAGAAATCAAAAAACCCATCAAAATATTTGAAAAACTTTACAATTTTGACACTATCGAAAAAATAAAATCTTTATTACAAAGTGAAAACTTAAATAGAAAAACTGACAAACGTGAACTTTGTTTATTCGTACACATTTCAGATAATCTTTGGTATCATATTGAATTTCATATTAAATATTTTATTGCTATGACTATAGATAATTCTCAGAATAGAAATAAATATCTCATTAAATCTAAAAACTTATTATCCTCAATTACACTTGAGAATACAACAAGTTTAGATTATATGCCAACTTTAAAAAATAAATTTAAAGCTGTAGATGACCCTGCTCCAATGACGTTAAAAGGGAAAGAATATTTAATAAATTCTATTGACTCTTTAAGCGATTTACAAGTTTTCATAGCGAAAGATATTCATAAACGTACAAAATCTGTCGAAAAAAGTCTATTTTCAAATTTTAATTTTGAAGAATGGACTCAGATATGCACTAAAATTAAATATTTAATTGTAATGGGAATAAAAGAACCAATAAGATCTAAAGTTTACCTCAAAAAAGCGAAAGCTAAACTTACTCAACTACTACTCAACAAACAAGATTATGCTTCTGACCTCAACATTGAGGTTGAAGAACTAAGACAAGAAAATAATTTTGATAATATTTACAAATCCTTTACTCAGGAGGATTCTTGTTCACAGCTGTTCAAATATATTCAAGAAATTGAAGACTTCGTATATCCTCCAAAAATGATAAATGCTCTGAAAGAAAAAATTGGGGGACAGCCTTTGAAAACTCTTAATTGGGGAGATAGTTCAGCAAATAAAAAAATAACACTTACAAATAGTTCTTCACAATATCCTACGAAATACAGCGATGATCTAGAACAACCCACTACATTGGGTGGAAATTCTACACACACAGACTATAACACATACCAACAGATACAATTTCGCGCAGAAACAAACGCAGCTTCAGAAAGACTTTTTGAAAGCGCGTTGACCACGGAATCATACGCTGTCCCCACATTCAATAAAAAATTGCTGAGACGACAAAGAATGGAAGAATTAGAAGCCAAAAGAAACACAATCAAGCGACCTGCTCCCATTGAACAAAATGCTTTAGCAGTGCCATCAAAATTGCGGATTCTAGAAACAAAATTTAAAACAAAAATGGACGAAGAACAACTAAAAAGACAAATAGAGAAGGCTAAAAATTTAGAAGAACACAGAAAGAAAATAGAAAATTTCTTTCAAGTGGAAGATGAAGAACAGCAGAGATTTGAACATTCATTACATCTTTTTTTACACACTCCTGAACAGATAGACGCAAGAAAAAAGTTGTTAGAAGATAAAATAAATAAAGTAGATGAAATTTGGAGTATAAACGAAGAAATAATTGATGAACTTGAAAAAACTCGTTCAAACGTTTTAACATGTACCGCATCGAATCAAAATGTTAGACGTAATAAAAGAAGAAGAGGAAAAAAATTAAATCAAAACAATATTCCAAATGAACCACAATCTTTTCAAAGATTTCATGAGGAACAATATATGAGGACACAATATCAAGAAAATTTACACCGGCAATACGCAAATAGAAGAAATGATTATTACAGAGGGCAAAATCAAAATGAAGACTACCGACAACAACCTTACGGAAGGGACTATGGACAAAATTATGGAGGAGGTTATGGAGGATACGCATACCCATATTATTATTAATTTTGTAATTTATTAATAAGAATATATCCTAGGATAGTTTTGTATCAAAACGAATATCTATATATTGTATATACATATAAATAAAAAGATTTGTTGTTTATTAACTATTTGACTTAATTGAAATCATTATCGTACCTATAATGTTTGTGTGGACGTAGTGTAACATTTTAAATCTTTTCGAAAAAATTATAAAAAAATGATTGTTGTATGAATGAATTTTGCAGGAAACTGCCAGACGGTAGGTATAGTGTTACTCACGAAAGATGACTATTCACGGTCATTTATGAGCCGTTTGATATATTACTTGCAGAAAACTTCACTGCATTTTGTAACCAAAGGCGTGGAACGCGAAATATTTATGGATACAATGTTAACTGAAAAAATTAATGAATTATTTGAAAATATTGTTTTTTTTTTAATAAAGCGTATCTCAAAGTTTTATCTTCTTCACACAAGACACTTTTATTCCGAATGACACATTACATTTTTTTTCAAACGCACTACTTTTCTTTTTATTTGCTAATTCTATTTAGTTTCTATGGATATTTGTTTATTTTATTTCTACGCCGCCGGCGTAGAAATTAGCTATTTCTATTCCGGCGGCGTAGAAATTAGCTTATTTCTACTCCGCCGGCGTAGAAATTTCCAGCGGCGTAGAAATGAAACTTCTACCTTGTGAATCAAGTCAAAAAGCGGCATTTCTACGACGTTTGAAAAAAATAGTATATTACATCCGAGGTGGGAGATGTTTCATTACAGCCTAGGGCTTATGTATATTACCGTGAGGCGAAGCGTCGAGGTGACAAAGCGCGAGGCTTTTTAAATCAATAATTTTCAAAATAAATAAATTAGTTATAACCTTTAATTTTATTAATATTTTTGACAGCTCTCTTAAAATTTGTTTATGCTGCAATTCTAAACAAATCTGTAAATCTTACAGATCTGTAAATAATGAACAAAATCGCAACGAAAGCTGCCACTCTCATGTACAATTTTATATTAATCAACAAAAATAGATGCGTTTTTGTCAGTTTTTTACAGATTTGTTCAGAATAGCAGCATTAGGCCCGGGCCACACTATGCGTTTTGGCGGGACCGGTTAAACGGGATGGAACGAACAGCGTCCACCAGGGACGGCGCCAGGGGGGGGCCTGAGTGGGCCCAGGCCCACCCTAAAATATCTTGGCCCACCATGTGGCCCACTCGCTCAACTCCTAATATTTAGGCCAATACTACGAAAAAGTGAAATTTAATTTTCTAAAATAGGAATGCTATAATGAGTTACATATAAATACATATTGTATATTTTATTTATTAACATACTCGCTGCATATGATTGGCAATTAGCATCATTCTTATTCTTCTTCTTAAAATGCGAGTGATTTGGCGCGCCCGACCGTTTGATTTTCTATTGGTCACTGCACTGCGCATGCTGCATGCCACATGCGCGAACTGTGTGTTGGGTGTCTTGTTAATATAGTAAATACTGAAGTTTTCAACAGTTGTACTGTATTGTATCGAAGGTATCGAGTATTTATTTATATGTATTTGTAGTTAAGACGTTAAGAGCTTTTACTAGTGACTTTGGCAAAATGAATAAAAGTTTAACAGATTATTTTAATGCCTCTTGCAGTAAGAAAATTAAAACTCAGAGCAGTGAGCATTCAAAGGTGGATACTTTAATCTATTTTACTTATAAATAATTATATTATACAATAATTATTGTTCATAGATAATTGCTTCATCTTCATCAGCACCAGAAGATAAAGAAAATTTTGAAAATACTATTTTTCTTCAAGCGTATTATAATATGCATATTATGCTACTGTACACACGCTGTAGAAGATATTCATTGTCTTACTAGTACAAAAATGTTGTTATTGTTCTACTAGTAAAAAAATGTTAGTTTCTTAGTTTATCGCTGGCGGCGGCAGTAGCCATAGCAACACAGATCATATTGAA
>OY720450.1:65591344-65618844 GCA_963082715.1 Harpalus rubripes
ACACACACACACACACACACACACACACACACACACACACACACACACACACACACACACACACACACACACACACACACACACACACACACACACACACACACACACACACACACACACACACACACACACACACACACACACACACACACACACACACACACACACACACACACACACACACACACACACACACACACACACACACACACACACACACACACACACACACACACACACACACACACACACACACACACACACACACACACACACACACACACACACACACACACACACACACACACACACACACACACACACACACACACACACACACACACACACACACACACACACACACACACACACACACACACACACACACACACACACACACACACACACACACACACACACACACACACACACACACACACACACACACACACACACACATACAGACAACATCGTAAAAATAGTAAAATCGTGTTCTAGGGACCCTAAAACGTGCTTATTCATCAAAAACTCACCACCGAATTTTTTGACCAAAGACAATACCTTCCTTACCTAAAGGTGACGGAAGGTAAAAAATGAACCGGATAATGTTTTAATATATTTTTTCAAGAAAATCTGTTTATAGCTTCCTGTAAAGTAGTACTTCCGGTTTATCAATTTTGAGAAAACATCTAGTATGTCGTTCTCATTAATTACCAAATTTGAAAAGTTTTGAATTGTATCTTAAATACTAAATTTGACAGGTTTTGGAGTATATCATAATATATTTTTCACGAAAATCTATACAGAGCTTCAAGTAAAATATCACTTTTGGTTTATTAATTTTAGCCAAAATCTAATATGTTGTTCCTTGATATAAACATCTTAAATACTAAAATTGAAAAGTTTTGGATTATATTTTAATATATTTTTTCATTAAAAACTATTACGGGCTTCATGTAAAGTATCACTTCCGGTTATCAAATTTTGCCCAAAATCTAGTCAACTCTTTATACGAATGCAGAAAGCTTAAATACGGAAAATAGAAATATTTGGAAGTTTGTTATAAGAGTTATCGTGGACGAAAAAATCGTCACACACACACACACAAAAACACACACACACACACACACACACACACACACACAACACACATCATTGTAAAAATAGTAAAAACGTGTTGTAGGGAGGGACCATAATTCGTGCTTATTCACTGAAAACTCACCATCGAATTTTTGGACCGATAACATTACCTCCCTTACCTACGGTATGACGGGAGGTAAAGAGTTTAATTTAATTACGTAAAAAATTATAATATTACTGTCACCCTATAATGTAAAAATTAATATATTTTTGCTTTAAATTTTTTTCTTGGGGCGTTGTTAATCAAGGCGTCCCAGAAAATTTTCCTAGGGGCGCAAGATTTCTAGTTACGCCACTGATTGACATCGTAAGTATACTCATTCTTTTAATAAAATATACTGTATAGCTATTAGGAAAGATATATTACCAGTCAGCGAAACCAAGTACGTATTTAAAAGAATAATACTCTATTAATATGTTTATTTCATAAATTGTTGATATTTTTAAAACTCTTATTATTTTTGTTTTCCATAAAAATACCCGCTAGGATCAGACCTGGTCAGGTCATAGTGACTACAAATAAATAATATAATATAAATAATAATATAAAAATATTTTTTTTGTCACATATCCTATTATAAAATACCACATATTTAGGGATGAAATATTTGGAAATATGTTGAGATCGTATGGGGTTTGTTTGGTAAATATGATGGGTAACACAATTAAGATAATATATTGTGTTTTGCTGGTAGAATAATTTCATTGTATGAGGGGAGCGTGCATTATGTGACAAAGTGTATTTACTATAATAGTAAGTAGGCACTTCCCATCCTTTATACTTGCCTTTATCCTGCATTCTCTTTGTGCGGCGGCGGCGAATCTTCATCTCGTGTTCTGCCGCAGTATTCAAAGTGATGCATTACCAGTTGCTTGCACGGACACCCGTGTTTGTAGTTCTCTAGGAGTTCAGTACGAGTAGTTCCAGCTTCCAGCACAACACACCAGCAGCGTTGTTTGCAAACATATAGCTAACCTGCACACATCATTATGATTAAATTCCTTATTATACGAAGGCACACATAAAAAACAAACAATGTCTTATCTACAAACAGTAAGGAATAAAGCATGATTGAAGATTATACTCCTATTTTTCTCTTTATGATAAATAAATATATAATTCCTCAGGGAGTTTATTTAGTTGTGAAGAGACGCTGTTCACAAAAATGTTTCTTGTTTTTTTACGTCTGTTACAAAAGTACAACTTTTTTCATTAAAATGGGTTTATAAATTCTGTCTTTTTCTAATACGTAAAAGTGTGAAAAAAGTACACTTTGGAGTGAAATAATGAAACGCGGCAAATTTTTCTTCTCGTGAAACAATATATAGGTACTTTATTCGTATGTTACTAGTGATGTGCCACCAAAAAATTCCCGCCGGGAATTTAATTTTTGCAAAATTCCCGTAAATTTTAAAAGATTTTGGCCTCGATGTTTGTTGCAATTATTAAATATGTAACATTGTTCATTTTTTTGAGTAATTTAAGTTTCCTTCAAAACAAATTGCTATTCCGGTAATTTTTTTAAAAGTAAATATAAGTACTTGTGAAATTTAGTACGATGCTTTTGAATTACACATTTAAGGTTTTATTAATATTGCACCTTATATAAGAAGTATGAAAATATATTGAACTTTTAAAATATGGGGAAGTATTCTTTATTAGTTCTTACAGAGTCGCTCTACTACTACCGATAGTGCATAAATATATTGATACTAGTACCTATATGTATGTATTTTTTTACCATAATTTCACTGAAAAATAAAACTAAATAAACCTACAGTTACAATTTTTATTCATATTTGAAATTCCTTGAGAAATTTCCTGAAGGATATTTCACTGGAAATTCCTCGGGAAATTTCTCAAAAATTGGAAATTTTCCCGTATCTTTAAATTTCGGGAATTGACCCATCTCTACCTGTTACATAATAACCATTTTGGGATCGCGTGCCTGAGTGTCTGGTCGCGAATCTGGGGAACAGGGTTCGATCCCAATCGACGCCAAATATTTCGAATTTTAAATGACACTAAATTGATCCCTGTTATGCACTATCCACGCCAGCAATGAGTGCCCGTGAAGTGACGCCTAGTAAACGCCCGCACGGTACGAATATGTCATCATCATTACCGATATCTGCGTACACAGCAGATTGGCACACCCAGCAATGGGTAATATGCCGTGATGATATATTTATTTATTTATTATAATATTTTATCTAATTTTAAACAGGTTTATTTAAAAATTATTACAAAATATAAAACTTTTAATTTATAATTAAAAATAAAGTTTGCTGTAACATCTGAGACGTGTAGTTTGAACAATGGAGTCTTCCGCACCGTGAAACAAATTAGTTCATGGGTAATTTATATTAAATTAGATTTAAAAACTTTTTTTTTATTTACTATCACATTTTAAAAAAAAGTTATTAGTTTTTAACGTATTCCAAATTCTTATTACTTTCCTTTCAAGCCTTCTGCTATGGCCTTTTTGAAATTTGAAATCCATTTTTAAGTAAATGAAAGTAGCAAAAAACGAATCAGGGAAAGTAAGTCAAATAATACTTTTAGCGACGGTCGACATTATGTGCGTTTGTCAGAATATGGTTATAAAAGAATGGAGTCCGGTACTAAAAAATAGTTGCATATATTTTGTCATATTATGAAAATATGACTAATTTTAAATGATTTTGTAACAAAATATTTAAAATATAAAACTTTTCATTCAGAATTTTAATAAAAACGATTAGAACTATAACTATATGACGTCACAACTGTATTTTTGTATCAGTGTACCAAGCGAAAAGAATATAATTTTATATTATTCATAACTTGGGAAAAAAATCCACATATTTCTATCTACTTCTATTTTACATGAAAATGTATGAAACGTTTATCATTTTTATTAAAATAAAACATATTTATTTAAAATCTTTATAACAACAGATTTTTTCTTCCACAAGGTACAACTATAGTTTTCTGAAAATGACAGCTGTCACTAGTTAACCCTTCTTCACATCAATTTATGGCAGAATTAATGACATTGATAGGTATAAACAACTTTAGTCAGTAGGCGAAGTAAAATTGCAGATATAACGTCACACAAAATTAATTAAATTGAAAAATGAGTTCCGGACCCCATTGAAATTGTCCACGAAAGTCATATTAAACATATTTTTGACAAGTGTTAAAATATATCAATTTATTTTATTGACTAAATAGCGAATTTTACTGTTTAATTAAAACTTTTTAGAACTACAAATTGCTTTCATTTTAAACGGTTTCATAAAGAAATTAAAAAAATAGTGAAGTACCTAGAATAAATAAATCTAAAAATGAACAAACAACCTTTCAGTTATAGTTCCGTTTATTTTATTACTATTATTATAATTTCTTTTACCCTGAAGAAGACAGCAGTTTATGCTGTCGAAACGTGGATTTGTAATAAATAGTCACGATACTATAACTAATAGATTTTTTTACCGAGACCTTATTATGGAGATCATTTTGCTTAAAAAAACAAAACCAATCTTGAGAAGCAAATAATTGAAAATATTATTACCTGTTCTGCTCTTGTAATACCTAAAACTAAATTTTAGGAATTGTCTCCAACAAGAAAATGAATGCTGGTCTTCAAATATAGAACGGCGATTTAAAGAACTTTCAAAACTTATGCAAAGGCAGGGTTTACATTAATTAACACTATTTTCTGTAAGCTAGGTATTCATATTTTTGATTTTAAATTTTAATGAAATGCATTTTCAATCATATTCGAAAGTCAAATTGGACAAATATGGGAAAATAATATTTATGTTTCGAATATTTAACTATCAGACGAGATTAACATTGTACCATATTTATATACCAAATTGTAACAAGATTCATTTTGTTTGAATTTGTTGATCTTATTATGGTGTTAAATTCATATTATTTTGTTTATAAACAGGTATGTGGCATATTCGTACATATTCATTTTCCAATTTTCTTAAATTATTGTTTATAATTAGACATGTGTTTTTATATATTAAATAATTTTCTAGATACTGGGTCCCGGGAGTAATATAATAGTTAAATTTGAATCGCGCTACAAAAGGTTAAGAAACGCTGGGTTAGAGCAACGGTTCTGTCATGTGTACGCTAGGGGTTCTGGGTTCGACTACCACTAAGACTTAGATGTTCGTGTAAATCCCTCCTGTAATTGCGATATAATCCTGTTGAGGAGATTAAAAAAATTCTAAAAAATGAGTTCTGATAGATATTTTATTAAATTAAATAGAAATAAATATTCAATATAATAATGATTCATATTTTATTTATAAATTAATGGAAGGAAAATTCATGTGTAACTTCATTTTTCATACAGTAAATTATTTTTATTCCGCCGTTTCTCTCGTATGTCAGAAGTCAGAGTTACAATGTGAGGCAAAAACCCATTTATCTCTTTCATAATTCGAAGCCAAATCATACTTATACGTACTCAGCGCTACAATATTTTAATTAAAGAGTGAAATAGCGTTTCAATTTAATCATAGGGATTAAATTTTACTGCTGATGCGATCTTAATATCCGCTTCCATTAAGTTCGATTGTTCTCGCATACTTCTACGCTTGCTTGAGTCCAAATGAGATAATAATAACTATCGATTCATTTACGCCGCCAATTTCACATTTAACACGTATCACGTATCGCATTTTCTTTAAAAAAGGAAATATTTTATTTATCCTTCACAAACGACCAGATCGCAGATATAATAAAATCAATTGAAGCTTTTAAATTTAACAGTACATAAGGTATATTACACACTGAGCTAGAAGATTCACAATGGGCCCGTCCAAGTCTTCGACTTTTTAGAAATTACATGTCGCATATGAATTTTGAATACAAATAAATGAAAACGAAATAAGAATTGCTATATATTTTCTATTTTTATATGTAATAATGTAATTAAAGTTTTTAGCGTAAAATGGTCGCCATGTTATGACGTCAACGTCATTACAATCATCCTTGTGAAAATGTCACTATAGTGTGGACCATGCATATTTTGCTCATTAATTCGCGATTGGCTTTAAACTACATACTTTAACATACACATATTTAATATATCCGAGTAATTTTTTATTAAGATCAAAAGAAAATTTACTTATTAAATCAATTTATATTATAATTTATGTTTTAATTATTGTAATCTCAATATTCATTGTTGTAATCATTTTGTAAATAGGAATGTAAATGTTGGATTACTTTTTATTATGAACTATGCTTTGATTATAGTAATCAATAATAGTTTACATACTATTTTGATTATAATAATGGCACTTTGTGAGTATGATAACCTTTTGAAATGATATAATAACTATCTGGCTTACTTTATTACCATTAGCTCCAAAATATTTTTGATCACAGTTTGTAATGGATATGAATTTTTATTCTTGCAACATTTATTGTATATTACCATATTAATGGTAACGTATGTCGGTTCTCTGTACTTATGTCGGAGTGACGCTAACGTCACAACTTTCGCGCCAAAACTTTAATAATTATTTTAGGCGTTATTAAGCATAATTTGAAGAAAATAAAAAATACGGAATTTCTATTTTTAAATTCTTCGTAGCATATAAAAAATTCAAAAAAAGTTGGACCCCATTACAGCCAAGCGCTGAGTTAGATGACAGTGTTGTACGGAGAACCGAGGTCAGCTTTGAGCGCGAGGCTGGAATAAGCATTCCCGCGAGGTGTATACACTATTTTATTTACAATTAATTAGTTTTAAATTGAATTTTAAACACCAACTTTATTAATATTATTGACAGTTTTATTATAATTTGTTGTAGTGTTGATAGATAACTTGACAAAATGTTTATTGATTCTGACATTTAGTTAGGCGGAAAATAATTTCTAGCTAGCTGGGAAGTGAAGTAAATTATAAGTCACTTCTCAATTGTTTGGTAGATCAGAAACGTAGATATTACTGTATTACTAATCGACTGTGAATAAAAGCATTTACAGTAAACAGTATCTACGTTCCAAAAATATGGGTACATCTGCTGATTACAGGAAAAGCAATAAAAAAATAAAGAAATTATAAATTCGCAATGAATATGTTTAGTAAAAAAAATTAACATTGATACTTATCAATATTAAGGTAAGAAACTGTCCTGAGAATTAAATTTTTTAATTCTTTCAAGAAACCTCCTAAATTTATTTGTAAAACATTGTTAGAAACTTAATTTAAATGTTTTGCAAATTCTTCTACTACTGATTAACAATGGTTCCTACCTATTCTTTTTAAAAAAAATTCTATAGGTATTTTTTGTTGATAATTCGAACATTTTTCCAAATAAACATCCCGCAAAATATTTCAGGAATTTTCCCCTATTTGGGAATTGATCCATCACTATTTAGGAATAAATTTGATATTTTATCCTTTACCTTATATTTATAATTTCATGTTAATCACCTTATGCCTAGTATTTTTTCCACTTTGATTCCCTGTACCTTAATTTATGCTTTAGTTTAATTTTCATACAGCTTCTATTGTCCCCAACAATAAAGCTATTTTTTACATTTTAGGAAAATAAATTGGTACAGTTAATATTGGGTAAATAGTTAAGATGTAGTTCTATCATAATTGACTGAAAAAATTAATTATTTCTTAATTTTTTTATTTGCGATATTTGCTAGAAATTTTCTGTATGGAATTTGTATAAAATTCATACAACAGCCGGAAGATAATGTGCAAGAAATAGAAACTTATGCAAGGAACTTTCTGTATGAAATTTGTACAAAATGCATAGAACTGACGGAAAGTAATGTGTTGGCCACATCAGATTTTTTTCCCAAAATTTAGACGTAAATTTGAGGAAAGTATTTCACAACTTTAAAAAAAAAATCTCAAAAGAAGTTACAAAAACTTTTGCTTATATAAAACTAAAGCTAGAAACAATGCAAATTTTCGCAAATCTCTTCAGCATTAATTTCATATGAAAATAGCAATGTCAAATTTTTATTGCATCGTATAAAAGTTAAAAGCTTACTTTTAATACGACACAGATACACAAAGTACACCATCATAATTAAATCTTGGCAATTTTTCCAAAAGCTTTTATCTCGGTCTCGGGGCCTTGTAATATTCCGGTCTGCAACCTCGTCTTTGGATACGTCACTCGCAGTATAATCACAAAAGGGGGACAGGACTTGCATTACTTTAATGCAATTTAATGTGTAAAGCAAAGTAATTCTATAACGTACACCGAAACTAAGATCCTTCTGCAGACATCAAGATACCATGTAGACATTTTTGAATTATAGTTTTCTATTGCGAATAATGTTTCTACTATTGCATATTTTTGTTCTGCCTTAAGAATGATGCATTGAGCGTTGCCCGAAATTATGGGGCCCTCCACAATTGTAACATATTAGAAAATTGGACATTGACAGGGACCATAACCGAAAATTGAGTAAAATGTTAGTTATAAAGTAGATAAGAAAAAAAATCTTATGTGCCCAACACATTACCTTCCGTCAGTTCTATTTATTTTGTATAAATGTCATATAGCAAGTTCCTTGCAAAAGATTATATTTCTTGTACATTACCTTAAGGCAGTTGTATGTGTTTTATACAAATTCCATATAGAAAGTTTCTAGCAAAAGATCCTATATTTCCAGTAAAATTATAACACAAACATACTATCAACTGCACTTGACACTGACACCTTTCAATCAGAATTTTCTTAATATGGCAGCTGTTTCCAGAGTTATAGCATAACTGGCTAATATATATTTAATTTCTTTATAATTTTTACCTCCCGCTATCCTTGGTAAGGGAGGTATAGGGATCGTGCTAAAAATCGCATATCGAGAGTTTGGTAACTGACCACGTTTTAAGGTCCCTAGAATCCAATTTTAACATTTTCATGATGATGCCTGTGTGTATGTGTGTGTGGATTCTCCACTCTAACTCAAATACTATCATTCAGAAAATTTTGAAACCTTGTATTTCGAACTTTTTCTGTAATGGAAAGAGCCCATTAGATTTTGGTAAAAATCGGATAATCGGAAAGGGCACTTTGCTCAAAATAGTTTTTCTTCGAAAAATATATTTAAATGTTATTTTTTGAGATTAATGGTATTATAAAAATTAAAGATAATTAAATTTTCTATAGATTTGCATTAATACTTTTTTTATATATTTTATGGATAAATTTATAAAATTATCTATAATTTAAATACCAGAGCCTACGCTTTAAACAAACAAAACGCAGTTATTCAAATGTATGTAACTGACAAATAAATCTCACTATCAAAGAACTAATCATTTCAAAATAATATTAGTAACGTTTTAAAAAGAAAAAAGTAAATAGAAGAATACAGTTTCCAGCGTAAGTAAATATGTAGGTATGTATTTAGATTAATAAAAATTAACGATTCACAAAAATGTTTAAGCTAATCTTCATTTTTGGATTAGTGAATTCTATTCTATCCCGGTATTTAAAATATAATCTTCATTTTATTATAGCTCCGGTGGCTCAATGGTTAGAGCAACGCTTCATGTCATGAGTGCCCTCGGGGCTCTGGGTTCGAATCCCACTAAGGCATGGATGTGTGTGAATGTGAACCCACTCTGTAATTGTAATGCTGTTGAGAGGTTTAAAAAAGGTAGTTACTTGGATTAGATTAGACCGAGGATTATATTTTAAATTTTAAGAAATAAATTGTCAAAATTAGCGTAAAATTCGCTAATCCAAAAATAAGGATTAATTTAATATTTTTTGTGGCTTGGGCTGCAAATGGCGGGAGGTATTGTGTTGGCCACACCAGATTTTTTAACTCTATCCATTTAATATGAAGTATAAAATGCATTCAAATCGTACATACGTACATACATACATACAAACATACAGACATCATCGTAAAAATAGTAAAATCGTATTCTAGGGACCCTAAAACGTGCTTATTTATTAAAAACTCATCATCTAATACCTTCCTTACCTAAAGGTGACGGAAGATAAAAAAGAAATAGAACTCAAAAACGCCACTTAGATTTTTCCGTATGTTTTCTCTCAAGAAAAATACGTACCCCATTCAGTGCTCATTTCAAATGTAAATCACATTTGTGCATCCCTTATGCAGATTCAAAATCTAATCCTGTGCGAATTTGATATTTCATGAGATGACAGTGACAATAGTGGTGTGTGGTGTGCAAACATGGTTTATTTCATGCATCTCATGTAAATGCGCCCGCCGCACTAATATTTCAGTCACGTGTAGCCCTCTGGCGGCAAACAAGGGAACTTGTGACAAGAGACAAGCACTAGAGGCCGAGAAGAATTATTCTCTTTTCCGGCTGATCGCGTTAGCTACGCTATATGGTAAGGCATGGCTATGCCAGAGGAGGCTATTTAACACCAGGATTATTATTTTAAATTAATGGATTACAGTAGGGTTGTATTTAAACAACTCGTGGTTTACGAAACAAGGACGAAACTTTTCGCCAAGGTAATTTGTTTTACTTAAAACACGTAATTAGTTTTATAATTTGTGGAAATATTAGATTAGTACTAAGCTTACCAAATTATTTAAATTTTGGTATACTCACCACGGGAAGAAAATAAATATATTAAATTTTTTAGTACTCCATTGAATTGTAAATGAATTACAGATTAAATTAATTTAATTTTAAAATGATACTTTTTCTACTCATATGCTTTAATATCCTTATTAAGTATGTGTCATCTGTACCTAAATGACACTCATTATTAAACAGATTTTCATTTCAATACAGATTATCATTAGGTTACAGATTTTCATTATGATACAGATGAATTTTATATCAATTTATTGGTTTATATTATATTTTTAAAATTATTATTAGTGATGAACGCGAGAAATATAAAATATCGATCTTGCCTCGTTTTCGGATCTGTAATCTCGATCGCTATCGTTCTCGCAATTTTTTTTTGAGCTACGTTTCGATCTCGAACAAGAGTCGAGTGAGAGTCTTACTGTAAAAATAAGCGCTTGCGCACTGCGTATTTACGTCACAGTATAACTAAAAGAGACAAGATCGTATACCAGTCGTACCGTCGTCCGTGTATTTTCAGTCGTAGAACTTTCACTAAAGAGAAGAAACTAAAAATTCTGGTCACCAAATTATTTCATTAGGATAATACGAACATTATGTTTATTCATTTACGGTCACCAGAAAAATGTGATGAGTAAACTATTTAAATACGAACATCGATTAATGTATTCATGTCATTTTGTAAATAAAAGTAAACTTTATCATTACATGTATGCCATCATTTAAGTATGATTTAGTCATCAAAAAATCGCTACACTGAGAATCTATCGGAAACCAATCACTCCGCTTCGCTCCGTGTGGGGAGGGGCTGAAATGTTGGAGAAAAACTAGTTTTGTTGGATGCAAAACCGATATTTTCTTTACTTTGCATTTCCTCACTATGAACCGATACAAATCGACTTTAGACAGAGTCAAAAAAATATAGTGAATTCCAGTGGTGGCTTGTCAGGGTAGGCAGGTGAGGCAGTGCCTCATCAGAAAAGAAATAACTCCGAATATCATTTTAACAAATTAATAATTTTAGATAAATTAAATTTCAACTTTTTCCGTTAATGCTAGTCTTTATACATATCAAAAGAACAATTTAAGCCAACACCATAACTAATTTGTAATGCAGTTCACTTAATTTAAACCCTGTGAAGCTTACCTCTCAAAATGAATAATATAATGTCTAATGTTTTTAATAAAGCTTTCATTACGGTAAGAAATACATATGCTAGACAAGGAGCTGTTTGAGGCATGCTTCAAATGGAAAATGCAATGAGTGCGCAAAGGATAAAAGATATAGACCGTGACCCTGAGCGTATGTGAATACAATCAACACATCAACGCATAGTGACAAATTTTGTAAGTAGGTTCACGACATCTACTGTACATTGTTGCAAGCCAGATTAAATGTTTGGAGTGTAATCTATAACTCGTCATGTTAATTTTAACATCCTGTTTAAATTTTTCACTACTAATAATAGTCAACTGTAATTACACAAGAGCTTTTTATTTTACCGGATAAATTTCTGTTGGTCACGAAACCTTGTTACCTAGCAATTTAACAAGAAAACTGTTTTAATAAAATCACGACACCGTAGGTGGAGTGATTTTATTTTTTAAACAGTTTTCGAGTCAAATTGCTGTCAGGTTACAAGGTTGAGTTGTCAAACAGAAATTTATCCGGAGAAAATAAAATGCTAGAGTGTAATTCATCGAGATAATTTAACGACATTTTATTTATGAAAAAGTTTATTTAAACGTGCAATTAGTGAAAGTACAATTATTATATATCATTTTATTTGACATGTTTTCTTCACGAAGATTTGTTACTTCATTAGTCACAGTAGAAGATTTAGAAATATTATTTGTTCTTAGATTTGTAATTAAATGTGCACATAGTCCAGTACGTGGGTATCAAAAAGGGGTGTTTGAATGCAAAAGGTGGGGTAGTAGCGATTTTTTAGTATGTTGTTAGGCTTGGGGCCCTAATGAAAAATCCAAGTTTTCGACTTCGAGGCGCATGCGCTCGAGCCGCCATCTTGGATTTTAGGTACAAAAATTTGGTTTTTTGATAATAACTCAAAAACGATGACTTTCACGACAAAAGATGTTCTATACAAAGTTAAAGAGGACAAAATTTCCTACATTCTTTGTAGATTTTTTTTTTGTAGCACACATATGTTAGGAGTTACAGCCCCGTGAAGTTGCACTATTTGAAAAAAAAAGTATTATATTTTGTTATTTGGCTGTTGGCAACTAAAATAAATAATTTAAACAAATGCAAATCATATTGAAATAATTTTTAAAGAGACTCTACTTTAATTTTATATAAATACGCTGTATGCATCAGTGTGCTTTGTCTAGCTTGCAGAAGGTTACGTTGTTATAATGGAAAATCCCCAAGTTGATTTGTGCTTTATTTGTGAGAAAACTTTAAGTGAAAGTGACGTTGTCGTTGTAAAGGAAAGAGGTGTAAAGACACTTTTAAAATCGAGTGAGTTACGAGGTAATCGCGCACATATGCGCATTTTGAGAACACTATTTTCTGTAACTGTGCATGGCGCATGTCAAAAAAATTATATTAATGAAAAACTGATCGCCACGTTTTGCCGTAAAAAAGATAACGAACCTCAAGTAGCGTCGACATCCCGCAGATCTAGTATACCAACTTTTAATTTTAAAGTACAGTGTTTTCTCTGTACTGAAGAAATTACGCCGGACTTTTTAAATAAACAAAAAAAAGAGGACATCACTCATCTCATCGAGATTTCGTTTGTATGGTGCAACAATTGAGAGTGAAAACTACAATTTTAAAAGCAGCTGAAGAACGGGATGATGACTGGGGACGGGAAATAATAAAAAGAATTCAAGATGTGGCAGACTTGGTTGCAGTAGAGGCTACGGACCAAAACTACGACCAGGATACCGACAATAACCAACCCGGACCATCGAAACGTACCAAAGTGTAGTAGAAATTAATTTTTGTAACGCTCTAAAGTCATAACTTACTATTCTTAAATTTATACAAAAAATGCGATATACTTTTCGCCTTTAAATTTGTTTATGAAAAGTATAATACTGTTAAATTCTAATATTCAAGTGCCTTTTAGTTTTTTTATAATTATGTAAAAATATAATGATATATAATAAAAATAATAAAATAAAACTCAACCAAAATGAAGTTTCCGCATTTTTTTTTTCAAATAGTGCAACTTCACGGAGCTGTAACTACTAACATATGTGTGCTACAAAAAAAAAATCTACAAAGAATGTAGGAAATTTTGTCCTCTTTAACTTTGTATAGAACATCTTTTGCTGTGAAAGCCACAGTTTTTGAGTTATTATTAAAAAACCAACTTTTTGTACCTAAAATCCAAGATGGCGGCTCGAGCGCATGCGCCTCGAGGTCGAAAACTTGGATTTTTCATTGGGGCCCCAAGCTTAACAACATACTAAAAAATCGCTACTACCCCACCTTTTGCATTCAAAAAACCCCCACGTACTGGTCTAACAGTCCAATTGAAGATAAGGTTTTATTGAAGTGGAATTGGAATGACCTGTTATTTTAATAATTTGTTGATCGCTTACTCCTGCTTTTGCTAACGAAGACACTGTGCTGGCGCGATTTGAATAATTCGTTATCTTATTATTCTGAATATCAATTCCTATTTTATTAGCCGCATTTTTAGTCCACTTAGATAATAAATTTACTCCCAATGGTACGTTTTTGTACCAGCCTTTCGAATTTTTATATTTCCAAAATGGATTAGGAGTCAAAAATAGTCGTTCTGATGTTATATTTTTGGATCGTTTATTTATAAGTAATCTAAACAATCTTACTGGGCAGATTGTGTCATCTTCATTATTTTTTTTAGCCACTTACTATCTGTCAATTTATTTGCACCTCCTTGTGCAGTTTTCGAAAATATTGGGTTGTATTCTATTCTATCCGTAAACATTCCATCAATTGCTTTTTCTTCTTTAAAATAATACACCATGCAACTAGCAGCTTCTCCTCCTCTCCAAGCCAGCTCATAAGAAGCTATATGAAAAAACTTTTTTTGCAAACCTTCAGGTTCATTTTCATCCCAAAGTTTAGCCATTTTGATTATTTGTGCTTTATTTACAGCTGTCGAACAAATCTTTCTTTTCTCAGGAATACTTTGGAGTTCTTTTCTTTTAGCGTTTCTAGCATCGCGTGCTTCTTTAAAAATAATATCCGTAAAGGGATCAAATTTTATGTTGAATTCCTGAAAATATTTCTCCTGTAGCATTTTGGCCGTTGAATTCCACATTGTCTTCACTACATATTCTTTATAATTTTCTCCATTAATCTTTCGCATATTGTAAGCTCAATCTAGCAAAATATTTGATATTTTACATACCGTTGTACCTCGTTCTAATACATAATTTCGGCTTTCACAAAATGTCATAAATTGGCGCCAGATACATGATTTATTGTTTTTTGTGTTTATAGGCACACTATTTATAATATTTTCTTTTATACTTTCTTCGGAAATATTCCCAAATCTGTTCATTTTGCACTACAAGCAAGGACAAGAAATGTAAATGACATTAATGTAGTTAGTGTTTTGAACTGGTTGCTAGGAGAAAGGTAAATAACGTTTTATCACTTGCAAAAAGTTACCTTCCTGTTTATCCGCTGTCAAAACGATAAAATTGTTTTTTCTTTATGGCTTACTTTATATTGAAGTTAAATTATCACTGAATAAAATATAATACATTTGTTTCTACTGGCCACAAATTTTGACAGATTGTAAAAATTGGCACGTAGAATACATAAGTGTAAAATAGTCTCACCATATTGTGTTTAGATTTTAGACAGTTTATCCAATTCAACAGTCCGTTAAATGTAATCACTTTTGTAAAATGTTCTGTGATTTTACATGAAAGGAATTTTTTAAATATACCTTGCCTTACCAAAGTTTTGGTGCACGAGCTGCCACTGGTGAATTCATATTCAATTCGCGTTGACTCCACCCCTAGCAAATCGTTCTCTAAATTTACAAATCAAAGCTATAAAGTTAGACACTTTTTATTGCGAGACATTGGCGAGAATCTCGTGAGATTTCTCGTTTCTCGCAATTGTTATATCGATCTCGTCTCGAATTTAAACCGCAATCTTGCACTCGTTCTCGTCTCGCAAAATACAGCGAGACGAGACGAAATGCGAGAGTACTCCCGTCTCGTAATAATGTATGCAATTCATGTATAATGACTATTAATATACTCGTTGCATAATATACTATTATTAACCTTATTTTTCGTTGATCGTTTATTTATGGGTTTCATAAATATACAGTGTGTCCCATTTAAAACTGACAGCAGCAACTTTTTGTGCGCCTTTGTAGGACCATCACAGAAGAGCTTTTGTTTTTCAAAAAATTCTCTTAGAGCACTAGATAATGACGAAAAACTGAATTTTGTTGATTTTTACCTCCCGTCATACTAGCATAGCCAATGTCACTACTAGACTAATACCGTGTCCAAGCAACGCTAACGACACAATGGACTATCTTTATTTAAAAAAAAAACATTTTTATGCATTCTTTTCTGCTTTGATAAATTTGGAAGGTCATTGGGCAAATGACATCATTTTTCTAAATAATTAGAATACGGTTCTGTGTCCTAACCCTTATAATCTTAACAAATTGTCTGCTGTGAAAGTCCACTAAAGCCAATCTACTATGTCTTGAAAAAGACTTTAATAAAATCATTGCTCTACAGCAGCAGCAAGAGATAAATCTTTTTCCAATAATTGCCGTTGTTGTTCTGGATTTTAAGCATTATTGTATCCTTTCTAAAGATCGAAGTAGGATATGTATAACTTTTCGAGTTGTTATATTTATAAATGTGAGAACGACCCATGCAGCTTTAACTCACCAACTACACGTTCAACTTGAAATTCGATTCGAACCAAAACCAATCATTTGTAAAAGTTTTTTCCTTTCACGAACGGTTTCTTTCTTCCTGTGAAATCATAGAAGGCCGGGCGGGCGTGCGGTGGCTGTTTAAAGAAACGAACAAAACTGTACAGTTCCTAAGTTGCGGAGATGCGACACCGACACGACGCTCACGGTTTAAAAGATTCTGGCGCAGATTTAAACATACTATTCTAAAAGTTTTTATTGCCACGGTAATATCTAGTGCGGAATGGAAATCTTATCCGAGAAGTGAAATATTAATTTCTGAATCGAGAGAGATTATTATTCATATTACTGAGATATTCACCGATTCTTACATTTCTAGATACGGGAATCTTTTTGCTATGAACATTAAAAGATCCATTTACATTTGAAATATGTACTTCAGTTATTCTAAAAAGTGTGTTTTAATATGTACAAAAAGTATATTTAATAGTTATTTATGTATATAGGGCATAATTAAAAAATAGTAGCACGGGGAAATATTTAAAGCTCGAAGCGTAGCGGAGGTGTTTAATTTTCCCGAGTGCTACAATCTTGATTATGCCTTTGGTGCATATAACCTATTTATTTATATTGATTCTTGAAATTCAGAGATTCAATAGCTATATTTGTATGTATACAGTGTGGTGACTCGAACACCGGTACATGGGATTTTTAATTATTGTAATCTCAATACTTGTCATTGTTGTATTTAATTATAAATAGAAAATAGTTTAAATACTATTTTAATTATAATAATGGCACTTGGTGAATATGATAACCTTCAATACTATATTATAGAAAGTCTTAAAGTCACATTAATTAAAGCGAATAATTAACCAGATTATGAAAACGAGCAAAAATTATTAATTTTACTTACCTGATTTTTATTTATGTATAATATGTACTATAGAAGTTTTACATATATTAACATATTTAACACTAATCCTTTACCTATTCATATATAAGTAAATCAACAAATATATATTTTGAAATGATATAATAACTTTCTGGCTTACTTTATTACCATTAACTCTAAAGATTTTTGATCACAGTTTGTAATGGATACGTGTTTTATTCTTGCAAGATTTGTTATATATTACCATTATTAATGGTAACGTATGTCGGGTCTCTCTACTTATGACGGAGTGATGCTAATGTCATAACTTTCGCGCCAAAACTTTAATAATAATTTTTGGCGTTATTAAGCATAATTTCAAAAAAACAAAAAATTAAGAATTTCTATTTTTAAATTATTCGTAATATAAAAAATAAAAAATTGGGATCGCCCAATTTTTGTCAAATTAATAGATTTATGCTATACCTTCGGCGCAGTCCCGAATAGTTCGGTAAATGGTCATTCGTCCAATATTTTGATCATACGATCCCTAAAAATATTCACGTTTCACCATCTATCCAACTAAATGATAGAAAGATGCATTTTCGTATTTCAAGTTTCCATGGCATCTTTCAAAACTTTTTTAGGAAAATTTAAAATAACAAAATTTTTCTTGAAACTTTTGTTAATATACCTATTTTTTGTTCATATAAATAAAAGAATATGTTATAATAATATACCTACATAAAATCTTTAAAAAAATCATTTTACTTTTGTTTTTATGATGAATTAAATCCATTATATGCCATGTATGATTACATTTCGTATTACTGTCTATATGGCTTGTATACATTAGCAGCATGTTGATAACGTTACGTGTTTGTTTGCGGAAAGGCATAAAGTTTAGTATAATGTAACATTTCAATCCAGTGACCTGGTTAATACATCGGCCGTAGGAGCTAATGTTGGTAGTGCCCGGAAAACCGAGATGTCAATTACAATACAAAGTGCGGTTATGGCCACAGTTTCCCGGTCATATATGGGCTGAGGCTGACCTCACCATCCAGAGACTAATATTATTGTTATTACCCACTAGTGGTTCTCAACAAGGAAAGTGCTCGCAAGGGTTCCATTCCCATAACTTACCTTTTAAAATTTGATTTAAAACTAGATTTGATTATATAAATCTCTCTCTCCTTGAGGCGCCTTTGTTTTCATTTGTTCATTAAAGGTGGATATATTCCACATTATTTAAAAAAAGAATCTGATGTAGCCAACACATTACCTTCCGTCAGATCGTGGTCAGATCTATATATATTAGCTGTATTCTTTTTGACCCAGCTCAGTACATAATTGAGTTAAGCTAAAGTGAGTTGTGATTTTGCAAAAAGAACAAGTTTTATTCCATTTTATCATTTCCTTCTTTACCGATAGCATTTGCTGTAACAGCTGTCAAATTTATTGACATTTTTCTGATCTATGATACTGTTTATAAACGAAAAATGGATAATATTGAAAATATATTACTTGTATGTATATCTGTATATGTGAATATAAATTTTGTTGAATTATAACCTTAAAATGCAAACTGAGTGTTCCAAATCATTTTGAGTTTTGTAAACTGGTAGTGTAGTATCAGAAAGGGGGGAAGTGAGTTTATTCAGAACTTAAATCAGTTGTGTCAGAAAGAACAAAAAGTGATCTGAGATGAGCTGAGATTTTGTCCAAAAAGAATACAGCTATTATAAAAATTCCACACAGAAATTTTCTTGTAAAAGATTTCAGATTTCCAGTACATTACCTTCAGTTCTTTGTACAAATTCCAGAAAGTTTTTTTGTAAGAGATTATATATTTCCAGTAAAATTATAACAAAAACATGCTGTCAAATGCACTTGACACTGACATTTATCAATCAGAATTTTCTCAATATAGTAGATGTTTCCTTGGTTATAGCACAACTTGCTGCTTTATGAACTTTAATTTCTTTATAAATTTATTACTCTATCTATTGAATATGAAGTATAAAATGTAATCAAATCTTATAGAGAATAAAAAATCCTTTAATATTTATAATAACATTAAATGTGAGAAAATGATATTTAACGCCGGTTTTTCAAGAAAAACTGTTAAAATCTTCAAATTAGGGTACTTCCGGTCGACCAATAGTAACCAAAATCGAATCAGCTCTTCATATAGATATAAATAAAAGGAATACGCAAAAATTATAATTTTTGGAAAGGTGGTATTGAAGTTATGCGATCCGAAAAAATCGTCACACACACACATACATACATCCATCCATACATACAGACATCATCGTAAAAATAGTACAATCGCCTTCTAGGGAACCTAAAACGTGCTTATTCACTAAAAACTCATCATCGATGTTTTTGACTAAAGACAATACCTTCCTTACCTAAAGGTGACGGAAGGTAAAAAGATTATATCCTGGCAAATTCTTAAGCCGCGTACACGCCAAGTACCAGCTGTTTGCGAACTGCTAGCGAACAAGGAACGAGCTCGGTGTGCACGTGATGCGGTGTGTAGTAGAAATCGCGAACAGCTCGGGCTCGGTTCGTGTGTTCGGATGATGTTCGCTACATGAGCGGTAAGATAAAAAAAAAACTGTTCGCGAGCTTGTAGCGAAAAGAATTTCCAGTGTGGATGTTGAAGTTTAGTTTTGTGTTCTGTTCGGTCAGCGCAATGGAGTGGAATGAAGATATTATCATAAATTTATAATAGAGCAGTATCAATTACATTTACATCCAAATTTATGGAATACAAACGATCGTAATTATAAAGAAAACGTAATTTGAAAAAGGACTCCGTACAACAAATTGGCGTGGTGTTAAATGTGGCGTTAGAAGAAATATAACGTAAACTAATCGCCATTTTAGCGCAATATACGTTCATTTTTTCTGAGTTGTTTTAATAATTACGAAAATCGCGCAAACAATTATAAGATCATTTTCTTCACTCGTTGACATCGGTATTTTGACTATATTTTTCTTTGCTATTTCCAAACGCGAACTTTTTCCGAACTTCATGGCGCACCTGAGCTCATAATTCAAATATGTGGTGAGGACGTTGAGCTCGCGAACTTATCATTAACTGTTCGCGTATTGCTCTCGAACTGCTCGCGAACAGTTGGAAACCAGAAATCTGTTGTGGTACAAAACGACTAACAATAGTAGGTGGTCATAGCTATGTTCCCAATATTAGCTGTATTCTTTGAGCAATATTTTTACTGAGCTCAGTTGATAATTTGAGTTCATTACCATATATGAAATTTCTGTTTTCTTTCATAAACACGAAGATTTGACTTTTAACTTTTACAATACATTTATAATCTACAAATGAACACTGAACTGAATGGCTTCGATCATTTTGAGTTTATTTCCTCGAGAGATGCAACATCGGTAAGTGGGATGCAAGTACCCTCAATATCACTCAGCTCAGTTAGGATAAAAAGAAAAACAATTAACTGAATTTATCTGAAGTAAACTGAGTCGAACCGAGATTTTGCATTTGGACCAAAAAATGGCAACTATTAGGTATTACCGCATGAATGGCTTAATTGTTTTCGTTGATTATTTTCTTAGTAATAGCAATGTTTTTCGTTATCAGCTGCAGGAAGACACTCTGCTCCTTTTTGGTGTTGAACAGAACTATTTTTTCGTTCAATTTCTTTATACCAGTGTAGCCAAAGAAGGTGTTTGTTCATTAAAACCTGAATGCCTGAATCCAAACTTTCGTTAATAATAAATCATGATTTGAAAATCTTCGGGAAGAGAAAAAAGTCACAGGAGGCCATGTCTGCTGTATTTAGTCGCTACGATAAAACGACGGTGCTGTTTTTGGCAAAAAAAGGGAATACGTAGTGAACTGTGAGTCGGTGTGTTGACGTGGTGCAAAATCCAGGAGTTAATTTGTGCAAAATTCTTTTCATATGAGCCGTATGAAATTCCAAACCAACTTCTTTAACAATTTCCCGTAAAGTGCTTCATCAGTTACTAAGAATAGTACCTATCTTCATTTTTTGATACTTTTTCATCACTGGTTGACGTATATGTATACTACGACGCCCGGTTGTCTTGTTATCTGCATGGGCGCCCATGGGGGGGGGGGGCAAGAGGGGGCGCTTGCCCCCCCCCTGGCTTTTCTCTAATTTTAAGAATTTTAAAAGCAAAGTTACCATTTTTAATTGTTTTACCACGGCTACTTATATCGCATTCTAATGTCCTTACATCGCTCTGTTGTTTTCTTCTTTCGTTCTCATGAAGTTAGCGTAAGCTTCGCGCGCACATAATTTAAAAGATACATCCGCAGTACAAATTATAAATAAAAATATTACCAATACCATAGCTGAAGCTAATCGTGGTACTAGATTAGGAGCGCAACAACTATCAAGTGCTACTGTTGAGAGCTATTTTATTGTTTCCCTTAAAATAATTTCTAAATATTCAGCACTTCTGGAACCCGCAACAAATATTTTGCAGGGTATTTCTGTTGATATGCTAGCTGTACAGAAACATATTAATCACTTATTGGATATATTTAATAAACATAGGAATTCTGATTTAGAAATAATTTTTACTGAACTATTTAATAGCGCTGAAGAAGTTGCACAAAATTTTGATCTTGAATTAAAAATGCCGAGAGTCGCTAGTGGTAGAAGGCAAATTCACCGTGCAAACTACGAAGCTAATTCTGTGCGAGAATATTTTAAAAAAGCAATTTTTATAAATTACTTAGTTTTTTTAATTAGTTCTTTAAATTCTCGGTTTTCGAAAGATGATAATGTTGCCTTTTTGCTCTATAATTTGCATCCGATTAATTTAAAAGAAATAAACTATAATGATTTTACTAAACTAGCTCAAGAGATTCGTTCATATTATAAAATTAACAATTTTTTTGAAGAAGCTTTAGCATGGCACGAATATTGGGTTTCCAATAAAGAAATGATTATTACTAAAGAAACTCCTGTAACAGAAATTTTACAACATTGTACATTTTACCCAGTAATCTCAAAAGCTTTAGAAATTTTAATTTGTCTTCTTCCAACTACATGCACTGTGGAAAGATCTTTTAGCACTCTAAGAAGAGTGAAAACATGGATTAGATCTACTATTAGTGAAGATCGGCTAGACGGTTTATGTATGATGAGCCTCCATCGCAATTACATAAGCGAAAATAAACAAAAATATATAGACGAAGTTCTAAATGAATTTGCCAAAGATGCAAGGAATTTTAAATTAGCATTTTCGGAAAAAGAATAAGTAGGTAATGTTGTTTATTCACAATCAGTTGGTAATATAACGATTTCTGACTTTTAAAAAGTTGGGAAGTTAGTTATTGTTAACCTTCGCGCCTTGTTCAGCTATCTTCGCCCTCGACAGTAATGAAACACTTTCCACCTCGGTTAGTAATGTACTATTACTGTATTGTATTTTTCCATAAATATTTATGTTGTTTTATATTTTTAAGAACATATTTATTTTTAGTATATTATATTTTTGTATTTTTGACTTTGCCCCCCCCCCTGAACAACATTGTATGGGCGCCCATGGTTATCTGCCATGTCTTCACGGCTTTCTTGAAAACGTTTTTCGTACCATTCATAAACCATTGTTTCGATCTTTCGCTTACAGCTATCATTATTATTTTGTACAAAATACTTTCTATTGACTAATTTGGAAACACCAAATTATGTGTGATATGCATTCGTTTTTCGTCAGTTCACGTCTCTCTTCATCTGTTTTTGAATTCGTTGTGAAACACTGAACAAACATTATTGTCTAGGCTACATAGATAATATATTCTGCTTGTATGTAAAATATAATATTTGTCGCTAAGCTCAGTATCCTAGTCTCAAAGCGCTGTCATCCCGCTTTATCTATCTGAATTGTGAATGCTTTATCTCGTCCAAACTAAAATATCTCGCCGTTTTATTTTCAGAATCACTTTGCACGTCATGATGGCTGCCATCAACTCCACACATAAATTTTTATTTTTATATGTAAACCAGTGAAAGAGTAAAACAGTAAAATTATTGAACGAGTGCAAATATAGATTCGAGAGGAATATTTTTATCGCGAGAGGTATTTTTAGATGAGAAGTATAAATTATATTAAGCTGGGACAATAGCTTGTCAGTGCTAACTTGATGGAATTATTACATTTCACTTGTCTTTTCGTGCTTTTCGTTTCTTTTTGGCATTCCGGTTAATTTAACAGGAACAGGGTGGGTTTCATCGAATTACCTATTTTTTGTATTCGCACTTTTCAAATATTTCAATGGGTACTCTTAAAATAAGTGTTTTTGGGATGGTCCACTTAAATTTCTTTCAAAGTAAATATAATTAATGGAACAAATTCGAAAATTTTCAAGCTCTTATGATATTATAATCATTATGTTAAAATTCGAGTTACATGTAACATTTTTTGCTTATGTGGGTGGGTGGCTGGCTGGCTGTGTATGTGTATGTGTATGTGTATGTGTATGTGTATGTGTATGTGTATGTGTATGTGTATGTGTATGTGTATGTGTATGTGTATGTGTATGTGTATGTGTATGTGTATGTGTATGTGTATGTGTATGTGTATGTGTATGTGTATGTGTATGTGTATGTGTATGTGTATGTGTATGTGTATGTGTATGTGTATGTGTATGTGTATGTGTATGTGTATGTGTATGTGTATGTGTATGTGTATGTGTATGTGTATGTGTATGTGTATGTGTATGTGTATGTGTATGTGTATGTGTATGTGTATGTGTATGTGTATGTGTATGTGTATGTGTATGTGTATGTGTATGTGTATGTGTATGTGTATGTGTATGTGTATGTGTATGTGTATGTGTATGTGTATGTGTATGTGTATGTGTATGTGTATGTGTATGTGTATGTGTATGTGTATGTGTATGTGTATGTGTATGTGTATGTGTATGTGTATGTGTATGTGTATGTGTATGTGTATGTGTATGTGTATGTGTATGTGTATGTGTATGTGTATGTGTATGTGTATGTGTATGTGTATGTGTATGTGTATGTGTATGTGTATGTGTATGTGTATGTGTATGTGTATGTGTATGTGTATGTGTATGTGTATGTGTATGTGTATGTGTATGTGTATGTGTATGTGTATGTGTATGTGTATGTGTATGTGTATGTGTATGTGTATGTGTATGTGTATGTGTATGTGTATGTGTATGTGTATGTGTATGTGTATGTGTATGTGTATGTGTATGTGTATGTGTATGTGTATGTGTATGTGTATGTGTATGTGTATGTGTATGTGTATGTGTATGTGTATGTGTATGTGTATGTGTATGTGTATGTGTATGTGTATGTGTATGTGTATGTGTATGTGTATGTGTATGTGTATGTGTATGTGTATGTGTATGTGTATGTGTATGTGTATGTGTATGTGTATGTGTATGTGTATGTGTATGTGTATGTGTATGTGTATGTGTATGTGTATGTGTATGTGTATGTGTATGTGTATGTGTATGTGTATGTGTATGTGTATGTGTATGTGTATGTGTATGTGTATGTGTATGTGTATGTGTATGTGTATGTGTATGTGTATGTGTATGTGTATGTGTATGTGTATGTGTATGTGTATGTGTATGTGTATGTGTATGTGTATGTGTATGTGTATGTGTATGTGTATGTGTATGTGTATGTGTATGTGTATGTGTATGTGTATGTGTATGTGTATGTGTATGTGTATGTGTATGTGTATGTGTATGTGTATGTGTATGTGTATGTGTATGTGTATGTGTATGTGTATGTGTATGTGTATGTGTATGTGTATGTGTATGTGTATGTGTATGTGTATGTGTATGTGTATGTGTATGTGTATGTGTATGTGTATGTGTATGTGTATGTGTATGTGTATGTGTATGTGTATGTGTATGTGTATGTGTATGTGTATGTGTATGTGTATGTGTATGTGTATGTGTATGTGTATGTGTATGTGTATGTGTATGTGTATGTGTATGTGTATGTGTATGTGTATGTGTATGTGTATGTGTATGTGTATGTGTATGTGTATGTGTATGTGTATGTGTATGTGTATGTGTATGTGTATGTGTATGTGTATGTGTATGTGTATGTGTATGTGTATGTGTATGTGTATGTGTATGTGTATGTGTATGTGTATGTGTATGTGTATGTGTATGTGTATGTGTATGTGTATGTGTATGTGTATGTGTATGTGTATGTGTATGTGTATGTGTATGTGTATGTGTATGTGTATGTGTATGTGTATGTGTATGTGTATGTGTATGTGTATGTGTATGTGTATGTGTATGTGTATGTGTATGTGTATGTGTATGTGTATGTGTATGTGTATGTGTATGTGTATGTGTATGTGTATGTGTATGTGTATGTGTATGTGTATGTGTATGTGTATGTGTATGTGTATGTGTATGTGTATGTGTATGTGTATGTGTATGTGTATGTGTATGTGTATGTGTATGTGTATGTGTATGTGTATGTGTATGTGTATGTGTATGTGTATGTGTATGTGTATGTGTATGTGTATGTGTATGTGTATGTGTATGTGTATGTGTATGTGTATGTGTATGTGTATGTGTATGTGTATGTGTATGTGTATGTGTATGTGTATGTGTATGTGTATGTGTATGTGTATGTGTATGTGTATGTGTATGTGTATGTGTATGTGTATGTGTATGTGTATGTGTATGTGTATGTGTATGTGTATGTGTATGTGTATGTGTATGTGTATGTGTATGTGTATGTGTATGTGTATGTGTATGTGTATGTGTATGTGTATGTGTATGTGTATGTGTATGTGTATGTGTATGTGTATGTGTATGTGTATGTGTATGTGTATGTGTATGTGTATGTGTATGTGTATGTGTATGTGTATGTGTATGTGTATGTGTATGTGTATGTGTATGTGTATGTGTATGTGTATGTGTATGTGTATGTGTATGTGTATGTGTATGTGTATGTGTATGTGTATGTGTATGTGTATGTGTATGTGTATGTGTATGTGTATGTGTATGTGTATGTGTATGTGTATGTGTATGTGTATGTGTATGTGTATGTGTATGTGTATGTGTATGTGTATGTGTATGTGTATGTGTATGTGTATGTGTATGTGTATGTGTATGTGTATGTGTATGTGTATGTGTATGTGTATGTGTATGTGTATGTGTATGTGTATGTGTATGTGTATGTGTATGTGTATGTGTATGTGTATGTGTATGTGTATGTGTATGTGTATGTGTATGTGTATGTGTATGTGTATGTGTATGTGTATGTGTATGTGTATGTGTATGTGTATGTGTATGTGTATGTGTATGTGTATGTGTATGTGTATGTGTATGTGTATGTGTATGTGTATGTGTATGTGTATGTGTATGTGTATGTGTATGTGTATGTGTATGTGTATGTGTATGTGTATGTGTATGTGTATGTGTATGTGTATGTGTATGTGTATGTGTATGTGTATGTGTATGTGTATGTGTATGTGTATGTGTATGTGTATGTGTATGTGTATGTGTATGTGTATGTGTATGTGTATGTGTATGTGTATGTGTATGTGTATGTGTATGTGTATGTGTATGTGTATGTGTATGTGTATGTGTATGTGTATGTGTATGTGTATGTGTATGTGTATGTGTATGTGTATGTGTATGTGTATGTGTATGTGTATGTGTATGTGTATGTGTATGTGTATGTGTATGTGTATGTGTATGTGTATGTGTATGTGTATGTGTATGTGTATGTGTATGTGTATGTGTATGTGTATGTGTATGTGTATGTGTATGTGTATGTGTATGTGTATGTGTATGTGTATGTGTATGTGTATGTGTATGTGTATGTGTATGTGTATGTGTATGTGTATGTGTATGTGTATGTGTATGTGTATGTGTATGTGTATGTGTATGTGTATGTGTATGTGTATGTGTATGTGTATGTGTATGTGTATGTGTATGTGTATGTGTATGTGTATGTGTATGTGTATGTGTATGTGTATGTGTATGTGTATGTGTAT